>JAJLRJ010000007.1:697500-1195000 GCA_024195265.1 Dendrophyllia cribrosa
GCTTTTAAGTGGGAGTCTGTTCACAGTCTAGACTGTATTTTATCTTAAGTGAGAGGAATGCAAATGTTTTCCTTGACTAATGGTGTGCATCAGGAAGTTCTTGAATTTGTTAGTTTTAAGTTTTATACAATGTATAAATTTAACACACGTGACCTTCCATGGGAAAATGTACTCTAGTGCTTTACGGTTTAATGGAAAGATTTGTTTAGTATAATACGTGTAACATCCCTTTAAACAGATCATAAAAACTTAAAAAACGCTTATCTCATCCATTTTCAAAAAGCAAGTAGCAATTAATTAGCTTATTCATTTAAAAAAGTTACATCCATTTGATGCTTTCAACAAAACATTTCAACAGTTAGCTTATCCGTTTATCTTGCTAGGTATTAACTAACTTGCTCTTCAGGATCAAATGGTTACTTGTAGGATTGATTTCATTTTCAGTCAAGAATGTGATGTATAATTAAGTCAGTAATAACCTTTGACTTGAATTAGCTTTTGACTTGGTTGTCTTCCACAGCAGTTTCTTCAAGAACTCAAAATTATGCCAATTGAGTTAGTTCTGCTGAACAATATGTTTATGCATAGTGCAAAATGGTCATCAGAACTTAAAGAAAATGAGTTATATTTATTTTATGGAATTCAGGAATTTAAGTCCCTTTTGCACTTTTAATTTAGGAAAAGAAAGCAGAAGAAGACAAAGACGAAGAAGGAGAAGGAGAAGAAGAAGGAACAACAACAAGAAACTGACCTAAGAGCATCAGTGAGTATTATGAAATAAAATAATGATCTTCAAGTAAAAACAGCACGATGGAGTGTGACATTCTAAAAAGAATTGACAAACTGAATGTAACTGCTCCACGATGAAAAGGAGCATTCTGATTGGTTCCCTGAGTGGTCCGAATTTTGCTATACAGACTGTTATTAAGGAGGCTCAACTCAGTTTTTTTTTTTGCCGTGGAAGTATATGTATGTATGGGTGTATAAAGCAAATAATTTGCATAAGCAACATATTTCCAAAAATAATGCCCTTAGATATTATTTTAAAACAGCCAGCCATAAAAATAATAATTGCCCTTTAATTTGCAATCATTATATTAACGGCAGTGGCTGTTTTAAAACTATAACAGCATTTTGGAAATATGATGCTTTATGCAAATTATTTGCTTTATCTTTTTTTTTTTTTCAACTGTTCACATGCATGTATTTTATTTTATTTATTTTTTTAATTTTTGCACTTTATTAGTGTTAATAACTCTTTACAATCTACAAAATACATAAATACAACAGAAACGTTACATAAAACTAACAATACAATGCTACAACTAAAAAAAAGGCTATTTGGATATACTTATTCATTACATATTATAGTTCTAAAACACAGATACACAGCAAGCAAAGGAGGACAAAGAACAAGTACGGGGTTGAGAGAAAAAATGTTCAGTTACAGAGCAATCTTTACTTTTGTATGATATTTGCATCTATTAAGGGCTTCCATTTATGGTAAAAAGTTGTCAGAGAGTTAGACCTAGTTGCAATTCTTTTTTCAATTTCAGCTTTACTTACAACTATAGCTTGGAACGTTGATATAGATAATGGCTCCTCTTTAACACTACAGCAATAAATATAATATTTCGCGATAAGAATTAAATGATTGATAAGTTTATCAAACTTGTCTCTTTTAAGAATTCCAAACATGATTTTGTCGATAGAAAGCTCAATTGCTGAGGGCATATACTCTTTGTATAACTGACTAAAGGAGTCCCAGAATGGAGCAACAATAGGGCAGAGAAATAACATGTGTTTAAGGTCTTGATTTCCCGATTTGCATAAGTAACATAAGCTATTGTTTGCTAGCTTTGCTTGGAACAACTTACTTTTTGTAAAAACTATATTATGCTGGATCTTATATTGAAACATTACTAGTTTAGTTTCCTTTGTGATAGTGAAAGCAAGTTTGTAATAGTCAGTCGTTTGTTCCGATTCAATTCCATAATCTAAAATACGTTGCTTTGACGTGGGATCTTTGAACGTGTGTTTAACAAGTTTTTGGTATATGGCTTTGGTTGTGAAATTTTTGACATCTCAAAACACTTGGGTTAAAGTATTTCGCTGAGTTTTTAGTTTCTTGATCGATTTTTTAGTCTCTGCAGAAATTGCATTAATTAGACCGTAATAAGTCAAGAAATCTGTTTGTATTAATTTTGATACGTTGCGAGAAATGTTTCATGTGTTAAAAAAGAATTTTCGTCAAGCAGGCTGTCTAAACAAATAATGTTTTTGTCAAACCAGGTACGCCAGAAGACAGTCTTGTTGTTAACTTTAAGATCGCGGTTATTCCAAATTACAGTTTTTAAAGCATTATCTTTGAAGGTGTTTTCAGCTTCTCTTAGTTCATACCAATATTGTAAGATCTTTTCGTAGAAAGGCGGTAAATCTCTGATATTAACATCTTTGCTAGTGCACTTACACGACAGTAGAAAATCGAAACCTCCCTTTTGAGAGGTGGCCACATCAGGAATAATTCTCCATGCTGCTTTTCTCGTTGATTTGAAACGTTTCACCCAGGCGCATTTTAGTGCTTTATTCATTAATGTAAAGTCAATCATGTTCAATCCACCGTTTTCTTTTCCACTGATAATTGTGGAACCATTGTTTGCTTTATCACTGTTTTGTGTATCGATCATGCTGTAAAAATGATTTTTGATTTGCTCGAAAACTGTCATATAATTTTTCTTGAAACTTGTTCTGCAGCTACATGTAGTGATATGTGAGTACTACAACATCTGAAAGTTTCATTATGAAGTGTCTGACTAGATTTTGAGAAAAACGACATTGTTTAAAACAAATGGTAATAAGCTAGCATTGCTATAGTTAACAGTGTCCCTTGGAAAACAGTGACACAAAAAACTTTGATCACATTTCATAAACTTGAAGTATGAAAGGAATCAAAGCGTGTCTTCTCTGCAAAAGATGAGTTAAGCCTTGTTAAGGTGAACCACTCCCAAATTTATCTGAAATTATATTTTTGAAAAAAAAAAATGTTTCCTAGAAGACTGTTGTGTGTAAAGAACAAACTTTGGATATTAAATAACACTTTGTGTGAAAAGAAGCTACTTAGTTTTGAAATAAATTTTAAAGATAACGAGTGTCTTATTGTGCTGTTTCACAATATAGAAAAAAAATTAATGCTATTCAATGGTTCAGTGATTAAAATAACACCTCTTTTTCCCTACATACTGTAAACTCATGGGTACAGCATCTGTTGTATGTAAGTGAACTATTCGATAATTTGGCATGTTACAAAACGATTCAAGCAAAAGCGAATAAACAATACACAGAGATAAAATTGTTGTCATTCAGTCATTTTACAAGTGTATAATGAAACAATGAAATATAAATCATCAACTACTCTATCTTGTAGACACTTAAAGGACTGGAATGAAATTGAACAAAACAGCATACCTCACCACCCACACAGAATAAGGGCTATTATTATCTTCTCTACCTCGTTTCCGGTTATAAAAGTGTACAGTTGATATGCCTGTCAAAAATTCAGTGTGAGATGGCTGCTTCTTTCTTGCTTTGCCATCGTCCAATGACAGACGGCAAAGTAGGTGGGGTTCAGAGCCACCTTAAATTTTCGAAAATTTAAGGTGGCTCTGAACCCCACCTACAGAATTGTTTTAAACTTTGCCAAAAGTTGCATCTTATTCTACTGATCAAAATTCGACAAAAAATGGGGTTCACCGAGTCATTTTTGAGTTATTAACACTTAAAGCTAAAATTAAGGGTGTTTTTAGCATGTTATACTGTTGCTATAGTAACATTGGGTCACAAAAATGATAACAACGTGTTCACCAATCATTGGGCATTCGTTTGATATCATGATTGTAGCATCAACTGATAAAGAGTGGTTATAATGACCCATCAAATTCTAAGTCTTGATAAGTGCTGGAAACTGTTGGGAGCCACCTTAAAAGCGCTTTTGGAAGAAGCTTGAAGATTGCCTGCTATAATTATTTAATAATAGTACAGTATGTGCAGATAATTCATTCCAATTTGGAGCAGTGCCATAAATCAAAAGCATTTTATTCCGAGCATCAGCTTAGTTGACAATAAGTAGTAAAATTGGACAGCATTCTGTAATAAGTTAAAAAATAGCTTTACTGAAGCAAATCTTCAAGCGACATGACAATTCCCCAACCCTTAATTTACAGATCCTAAAGCAACTTGCACTCTCACAACCAGATGATGTGACATGTTTTTAAAGACTACTGCTTCACATTTTCTCAAGTTGCCGATCCATTTCCATTTTGGCCATCTGCACTTAAAGACACTTCGTTATTATTAGTTTTAGTGCAAATAGTGGAGTAATATTTGTTAACAGAACTTGTCCATTAATTTTAGGTTTCTGTCAATACAAATGTTTTTTCTGGCTTGTCAAAGTGATACTAAAATATGTGACATTGCCCCTTTAAGGCACTACAGTCAAAAAAGCCACTTGTGTTGAGAGCTAGACTGACTAAAAACCTGTTTCTTACTATTTCAGAGTATGTTTCCACCAACAAAGGAGGGATTCATTGAGACTGATTACCAATGACCAGGTCGCAGTGACAGTACATCTGGAAGGACCTGTTAGCATTGTTGTTGCATTGTAACGCCCCTTCTCAACTATTGTTAATTTTGAGACTTACAGTGTGATGTGCCTAACCATGAGCACACAACAAACCTTTTTACAAGTTTCCATGATATCGCCAGCTAATTATTATAATCATTTTTCAAACTGCAGATACATGTGAAACAATTAATAAAGTGAATAAAATCTTCGTATTTTGAAACTATTTTGCAATCCTGTGATAAACGCGAGGAGGCATGCCTGTCAATTAAATTTGTGCTCACTGATTGGCTAACTTGTGAAAGAGTTTGTTGGGTGCTCACTGTAAGGCACATCCCACTGTAAATGTCAATTTCCTACCTGCTGGAAGTAATGATATCGCCCAAAGTAACAGTTACCAGAAACTAGCAGCCCCTTGGGGCTGTTAATTTGAAAAGAGGGGAAGGGTACATTAATTTCACAATTCTACGGTTTGAACATTACGAAAACTGTATTTTTTAATATTTTATTTTGTGTCTACCCTGGGAACCAGGTAGACGGTATGCTGTAAACTGATTCCACTATACACTTCATATAAGATCAGTTTTGAGGTTGCTCGTAAGGTTTTTTTTTTTACCAAATATAATTTTATTCATGTTTCCACCTGCACTTTTTGACTGCATATGATATATTTATTTTAGAAATAAACCTTTATTCATAACAAAAAAAGAAAAATACACAGCAGAGTTATTAGAAAAATTAATTTCACCACAGTTGTGAAGTTAATTAATAAAAATTAAATAATACATAATTGCTCGTAAGGTTTCTCTGATTGGTTTACATGCATCGTACTATATGAAGTACATCGTGGATGTTAAGCGTGAACTGTCGAATAAGTGACTTAAGTGCTATATTACAAATGTCAATTATCTATTGTCTATGCTCGAACATGTCGTGAAGTTTAGGAACAATTATTTGTATGCCTGATGTCATGAATGACTATTATTAATTTGCCACGCAATTATCTTACCTGTAGTTAAAAGCTGTAAAAAAGGTCCAAAGAATGCGTAATGCTTGCGAATTACCTAGAATAAACCAAACAAATTAGTATGCATAAGGAAAGTACAAAAGAAATGAAAATTTAATGAAGGTTTGTAAATATATCTTATTGACCAAGCGCGAGGGCCGTACTGGGAGAATATCGGCCCGAGGTCTTGACAGTACGGACCGAGCGCAGCGAGGTCTGTACAGAAAAGTCCGAGGGCCGATATTCTCCCAGTACGGTCCCGAGCAAGCTTGGTTAATAAGAGATTTATTACACGACTCCTGCCGGCGAGAGGATCGCACGGGATCATGCATTCGGAACAATGCCCGGTCCAATACTTAGAGAATATTGGACCGACAATCGAGCTTTCTGATTGGTTGATGTTAGTTAGTGGCCCTCTGACTGTCTTAGTCGTGTGATAAATCCTGATACAGAACAGCTATACTGCATCACTGATACAGAACAGCTATACTGCATCACTGATACAGAACAGCTATACTGTATCACTGATACAGAACAGCTATACTGTATACAGAACACTATAGGAATGCTAAAAAGCTGAATCGCTATTGTTCTTTTATAAGTCAAAATACTCGCGGCAAAACTGTATGAATATTTACAATGGCTCGCCTGTGGCCCGCCATTGTAAATGTTCATACAGTTTTGCCGCGAGTATTTTATCTATTACTTACAGTACTACATTGTATAATATATTACAATATGCTGATATGTTATCGAAAAACACAGTTATGATATAATAAATTACATATTAAAATAATCTCAATCAGTTTAAAGGAAACTCTGTTCGAGGGGCGTGCCTCAGAACAGCCCATTTTCATGACATCATTTTACTACAACTTCCAGAGTTCATTTCGTTTTTCCTTTCCTATTAGAATTTTCTAATCCCATTGAGGTTTAAATAACAATAGCCATTGTTTGGAAAACAAGACACTGAAAGATTCTATTAGTTGTAGTAAAATGACGCCATCTTAAAATGGCCCATTGCAGGAAATGCTGGGTTACAAGTAGCCAGTCTTTACTGTAAATAATGTGTTAATTAAGTTAACAAAGAACTACCCGTGAGCTGTAACTACATGTAGTCTGCTTCTTTTAATTCACATGCACGTATCAATGTACCTGGGAAGTGATGAAAACGTTTTGTCACGGTTTTAATAGTTTCTATTGGTAATGGTCCCTCCCTCCCATTATGAAAGAGAAACTTAATTTTACGGTATATGTAGGAATCGTTAGCTATCATAACTTTAACTTCTTTCATAACCACTAATAAGACTAGTACACAATCTCCATAAAAAAAACGTATCAAGGTGTTTGTTGTAACGTCTTTATTGTGCTTTCTTCCACGTCAAGACCCCCCCCCCCCCCCCCCCCCCCCCCCCCCCCCCCGGGTGCCCATGACAAGAAAAACACAGCGTCCAATGCCTAACCTGCGATCAGTCAGGTCAAAATGGTTAGGCCTCCTCATTGGTGAATTGTTAACCGATCGAAACAAAAATGCCGATTCATAAAATTGCATGCTCCCCTATACTCCTTCCAGGCAACGGGCATCCCACACGCATAAACGTTAACACCAGTTTCTGTACAATAACACAACTAGAAATTTTCCAGCCCCTTTTCCTGCATTCCGTCGTAAGAAATAGCAGGGTTAAAGGTAACTGCATTAAAAATGAATAAAGCACAAAATTAATGAAAAGATGGTTGGGGATCTGACCAACCTATCCCCTTGAAATGAGCAAGATCAGACAGGAATAGGCCAACACTGAAATATGAATAAATTAAACCCTGGAGGGGAGGAGGAAAGTCCCTTTCCCCTCCCATCCCCCACTCCCTGCGGCAGTGGGAGAGGGGAGGAGGAAAGTCCCTTTCCCCTCCCATCCCCCACTCCCTGCGGCAGTGGGAGAGGGGAGGAGGAAAGTCCCTTTCCCCTCCCATCCCCCACTCCCTGCGGCAGTGGGAGAGGGGAGGAGGAAAGTCCCTTTCCCCTCCCATCCCCCACTCCCTGCGGCAGTGGGAGAGGGGAGGAGGAAAGTCCCTTTCCCCTCCCATCCCCCACTCCCTGCGGCAGTGGGAGAGGGGAGGAGGAAAGTCCCTTTCCCCTCCCATCCCCCACTCCCTGCGGCAGTGGGAGAGGGGAGGAGGAAAGTCCCTTTCCCCTCCCATCCCCCACTCCCTGCGGCAGTGGGAGAGGGGAGGAGGAAAGTCCCTTTCCCCTCCCATCCCCCACTCCCTGCGGCAGTGGGAGAGGGGAGGAGGAAAGTCCCTTTCCCCTCCCATCCCCCACTCCCTGCGGCAGTGGGAGAGGGGAGGAGGAAAGTCCCTTTCCCCTCCCATCCCCCACTCCCTGCGGTGGTCCCTTTCCCCTCCCCTCCCCTCCCTGCGGCAGTGGGAGAGGGGAGGAGGAAAGTCCCTTTCCCCTCCCCTCCCCCACTCCCTTACCCCTCCCGTCCCCCACTCCTCTCCCATCAATTTTGGCATTGAAGTAGCCAGACACAATGGTTGGCCGTGTAAGCCAGCAAAGGCTTAACGGTAGTTTATTACGTTCTATCATGAATAAGAAATAAATATCTTGTTACTTTACTTAAAGGCCCTTATGAGATTATTTTTAAACAGTTTCTTTATTCTGCTCTTGAATTAATTTCTAAATAAATGGATAGTGGGAGAAAAATATCTCTAGTTGTACACTTTTCATTGATCTTGAATGTTGCGGTGTTATTTTCTTCAACAATAGGCTGTTCTATTTTGCTCTTGATCTTATAAAGCGTACTACCTTTCTTATCATCAATCTTCTGGATGAGGAAATGTTTGATTTTCGAAGACTTGAGCTAATCTTTTGATTATTTCAGAACTCAGTTTCCTAAGCCAAGACCAGTGCTGCTTTGAGACAGAATGTGCTGTTCGAAAGAATAAGACAAACATGAATTAACTTTGTGTGTCGTATAAAAATGCTATTATTAACAATGTCATAAGCATGCCTCTGCTTCGAACTGTGGGTACCCAATGGTACCCAATGACAATTAGGTTAGAAGCTGTTAACAGACATATACGTACATACTCTCCCACAAGAACAGGTCTACTGTTAACAAGCTTTCATTTCAATGATAATAAGACTTCGCGGCCACGGCGTTGAGAGTAATTTGACACCCAAAAGGTATGAAATGGGGGAGGAGCTAAGCCTTTTATACCGGAAGTTTGTGTTTAATAGATGGATGATTTCTTAACTGGATTCATACAAGCGTCTTGCAGACTCAGAAAAGTTATCTTAAACAAAACAACAGTTGTAAAAAGAAGAGGCTTTAACAAAATATTTTTTAAGTTATTACAAATTAAAGTTACAAAGGCCGTTTATTTTTGTGGTGGTGATTCTAAATCTTGAGTCATGGATGAAATACTAAAGCGTGTGACCAAAAGACATGTAAAGTAATACTTTCCCATGGTAGTGGTTGTAAGTTTTCAGTTCGTATATTATTAATGCTAAATATGCGACAAATCAAATGAAAGCCAATACAAAAGCTATAGGTGAAATCCTGAATGTGTGACCATGCATTCAAATATAAACTAGAAATGCGCACGTTCCTGTGGTACATCCTTTACAAAATTTACAGTCCGTGGATAAAATCCTAAATGTGTATCATTGAAATGAAAGCTACAAAGGCGTACTTTCCTTTGGTACGTTTTCGATATTTACAGTCCGTGGATAAAACCGGCGTTGAATGTACATGTATGACCATTCGAATAAAAGTTACAAAAAAGGCTATGGATGGGGCATTCTGGACAAAAATGCAATTAGATATTAATCGTAATTTCATTAGATCGTACCAAGTGTAATTTATTCGAACCACTAGATCGTACCTTCTTGCCATTAGATCGTACCTTTAAAGTCAATGTTGTGATCGATATCACCGCTCTGAAGCTTGTTAAGAACACCACTTTTAAATGCTTATCAAATTTTGTCTTTTCGACAAGGAGAAGGGCAACATCAATCCCCGCTTGAGCTAATTCCCAAAATTTAAGAAGCATTTTAAGTGGCGTTCTTAACAAGCTTGAGAGCGGTGATATTGATCATATCATTGACTTTGGAGGTACGGTCAAATGCAAGGTACGATCCAATGGCATAAAGAGACGATCTAATGGCATAGAGATACGATCTGATGGCATGAGGGTTCAAACAAAGTACACTTGATACGATCTAATTGCATAGAGGTACGATCTAATGGAATGAAGGTTACGATCTAATTGCATTTTTGTCCAGAATGTCCCACCATAATAGGAGTACTTCGACTCATGCGCTACAGTTTCAAACTTTTAAGTCAATCAGTGGAATGGATGAATTCCTAAATGTGTGACCATTCAACTAAAAGCTACAATTGCAGGCGTACTTTCGCGTGCCACTGTTTCAAACTTTTCAGTCCCTGGATGAAATCCTAAATGTGTGACCATTCAAATGAAAGGTACAAAGACGTTGTTTCCTAAGGTGCTGTCTAAAAATTGTGACCCCGTGGATGAAATCCTTAAAGGGGTATTGTCACGCAGATTTTGCTGTGTTTTTGTCAAAATACACTAAATATATGACAAAGTACCTTTGCTCAAACATAAAATTACTTTTAGAACACCAAGAAGATAATATCAAGTGATTCCTTCAAGGAAGAACAAACCATAACAAGTTTTCCTGCGAGTTTCCCGCCACTCTTGGGAGGAACTTGAAAAAATTGGCCAATTTTTTCAAGTTGCAATCCATTTCCATCCTGGCCATCCGCAGCCAAATATAACGAATACTAGTTTCTGTGCACTGATAGAGTATTTGTTAACAAAACTGGACCATTATTTTAAGGTTTCCTGTGAAACACATGTTTTTTGGCTTTTCAAAGTGATACTAAAAATAGGTGACAAGTGTTCCTTTAACGACTGTGTCCATTGAAATGAACTGAGCTACAGAGGCCTACTTTCCTGTGATAGTGTTTCCAACTGTTGAGTCCGTGGATAAATCCTAAATGTGCCCCTAGTCAAGGTATTCTTCCCAATGTTACTGTTTCAAAGTTTTGATTCCGTGTATGAGATGCTAAATGTGTGACAATTTAAATGAAAGCTACAAAAGCGTAGTATGTTATTGTAGTTCAAACGTTTGATTCCGTGCATGAAATCCTCAAACAGTGTGATCATTCAAATGAAAGCTACAAAAGCGTACTTTGCTGTGGTACTGTTTCAAACGTTTTAGGCTATAGATAACTTCCTAAGCGTCACGGTGACCATTCAGTCAAACGCTACAAAGGCCTACTTTCCTGTGAACTTTTGAGTCGGTGTCACTGTTTCAAACTTTTGAGGCCGTACATGAAATCCTAAATGTGATCAAATGTGTGATCATTCAAATGAAAGTGGCTGCAAAGGCGTACTTTCCAATCGTTCTGTTACACACGTTTGAGTCCGTGGATGAAATCCTAAAAGTTTGACATTATAAATTGAAAGCTACAAAGACCAAGTATTCTGTGATCGATTCTGAATGTGTGACCATTGAAACGAAAGCTACAAATTAAAGCGTACTTTCTTGTGATTCCGGTTTAGTCTTGGTTTGAAACATTTGAGACCGTGGATGAAAACCTACGTGTGACCATTTAAATAAAAGCTACAAAGGTATTCTTCCCTATGGTACTGTTTCAAACGTTTGATTCCGTGGATGAGATGCTAAATGTGTAACAATTCAAATGAAAGCTTGTACAAAAGCGTACTATGTTATTGTTTCAAACTTTTGATTCCGTGGTGAAAACTGAAATGTGTAACCATTCAAATGAAAGCTACAAAGGCCTACTTTCAGTTGTGCTACTGTTACGCCACAAAATGTAATAATTGACGCAAAATGTAATAGTAACCCAAAATGTAATAACTTTTGACGCAAATTGTAATAAACTAAAGTAACGCAAAATGTAATAAATTTGACGCAAAATGTAATAACTTCAGTTTTGTCCTAGCTCAATGGGGCAGTACCCATGTGAACATCTATACTTGGAAACGAAAAACGCCACCTATTGTACACATCATCGATCAGGTGACTAGATCGACTATTTCCGTTTTATTATACAAGTCAACACCAACACAACATTTTGTGGTAAAAAAGGAACAAGGATCGCATGTATAAAAACTTATTTCTTCCAATAAATTGACTTTATGAAAAACAGCCAGCCATTTTGTTTCAGCCGGTTTATTGATCTATGTTTGTTAACCTAGACTGCGTCACGGGCGATGTTAACCGCGAGACGGGTTTACCTGTTGACTTAAACACCTTTCACTTGGTTTCGAGTCATTTCGCAACACAGACAAACGAGAATAACTGCCACGAATGTGGGCTCTATTTCTAATCAGGAAGGGGGTGAATAAGGGTACGCAAATCCGCCGATCCCTTATCAATTTGTACTTGAATCCAGCGATCCACAAAAATAAAATTCACAAATCCGAAACCACGAATTATTTCATAGCAGCCTTATATGAGATTGTGTTTTAGCAAAACAAATTTCTAAAGAGGGTTGGAATCCACCACCTGAACTTTAATTATAATCAGCAAAAACCAAAATCTGGAGCCCAAATATGGATAAATCTGCTGCATTTGCAGTACATGATCCCAAAATCCGTTAAAATTTTGCTCTGAATCCGCAATCCTCCGATCCGTAGACCGATTCACCCCCCTCTCTCAGGAAAGCTCAGAGATTTCGATTTCGCAGACGTTACTATATGCATAGAAGGACACAACGTGAACTTTAATTGTGTTTGGTGTTATTTTTATTGCCGTTTTTAATCCTTTTGTAGCCATTTTGATAAAGCTTTCTGTTCGTTACTTCGAAGGTTCCAGGTTTATCTTCATACGGCTCGGCAAACGCTCGATATCCAACTTATACTTTGCTGGAAGGGGTTTCTTACTCTCTTGAATATGGTTGCCAAGTGTTCCTGATTAATACCTTGACTTGTATAATTGAAACGGAGATATTAGCGATTTTCGATCTAGTTACGTGATGGATAACGTGTACAACTTGATTGATACGTGGCGTTTGTAAAACTGAAGTTATTACATTTTGCGTCAAATTTATTACATTTTGCGTTACTTTAGTTTATTACATTTTGCGTCAAAAGTTATTACATTTTGCGTCAAAAGTTATTACATTTTGGGTTACTATTACATTTTGCGTCAAAAGTTATTACATTTTGGGTTAGTATTACATTTTGCGTCAATTATTACATTTTGTGGCGTAACAGCTACTCTTTCAAACTTCAGTACGTGGTTGAATTCCTAAATGTGTAACCATTCAAATGAAAGCTACAAAGGCCTACTTTCAGTTGTGCTACTCTTTTAAACTTTCGAGTGCGCGGATGAAATCCAAAACAATGTTCCACCATTCAAATGAAAGCCACACCTTCACGTCGAACCATGTCGGTTGTCGGTTAGAATTTATTTGTCGCTAGTCGGCAATTTTTTCCTCGTTTTGTCGGTCAGGTCAGTAATATTTTTCGTCCTTTGTCGCTAGTCGGTTAACCCCATTCACACCCTCCTAAATGTGTAACCATTCAAATGAAAGCTACAAAGGCGCTGCTTCATATGGTACTGTTTCAAAATTGTAATCCCGTGAATGAAATCCTAAATGTGTGACCATTCAAAGAAAGGCTACGAAAGCGTATTATCCTGTTGTACTGTTTCAAACTTTTGAGCCCGTGGATGAAATCCTAAACGTGTAACCAAAAAAGGGAAGCTACATAGGTCACTTTCCTGTGATTCAAACTTAAGTTTGAGTCCGTGATGAATTCCTAAATGTGTGACCATTCAACTAAAAGCTACAAAGTCCTACAATACTGTTTCAGCGGCGTGCTTGAAATCCTAAGTGTGCGACGCTTCAAATAAAAGCAACAAATTAAGGCGTATATTCCTGTGGTTCTGTTTCAAACGTTTGATTCTATGGATAAAATCCTAAATGTGTGACCATTCAAGGAAAAGGTACGAAGCCGTACTAGGCCTGTGCTACTGCGGATGAAAGCTACAAAGGCGCACTTTGTAATGTTTCTCAGTGTTTCAAATGTTTGAGAAAGCTGCAGTTACAAATGCGAACGTTGCTATGGTACTTCTTTTTCAAAATTTGTAGTCCAAAGACAAAATGTTAAATATGAGGTCATTGAAATGAAAGCCACAAAGGCGTACTTTCGTGTGGTACTGTTTCAAACTTTTGTGTCTGCGGATGAATTCTTAAATGTGTGACCATTCAAATGAAAGCTACAAAGGCCTATATTCTTCCTGTGGTAGTGTTTCAATCTTTTGAGTCCGTGGTGAAATCCTAAATGTTTGACCAAGTTACAATGGCGTAATTCTTGGTTTGCAACCACGTGACAAGGCGGCCATGTTGGTGGTCAATACAATACAATTTTTGTCGAAGAATTTGCATGAAAATAGAGTTTAGTTCCCAGCGGAGAGAAACGCTTTTGTTCTTGACCACCAACATGGCCGCCGTGACGTCACGTGCAAACAAGCAATGCTTCCAACTTTTCATTCCGTGGATGAGATGCTAAATTTTTAACAATTGAAATTAAAGCTACAAAAGCGTGCTATGTTATTGTTCAAACTTTCGAGTCCGTGGATGAAATCTTAAATGTGTGACCAGCCAATTGAAAGCTGCGAAAACGCACTTTCCTATGATGTTTAACAGTTTATATTGAAACTCGCGCGATTTTGTATCGAGAGCCACTTTCATTGTAGATACTTTTCGAATCGGCATTGCTTAGTAAAACATTTCTTCCAGACAAAGACAACTGTGTCTGCTCATTTAGATTGAAAGGAACAGGAGAAATAAATACACTCCTCTTTAACGCATAACGCCATTCATATGGGAGAGCATCAATTACTGAAATAAGCTGAAACGCATCCAATGGCGATACATTTTACTCTAAGATACTCTTCGTTATGATTTCATTGTTTTTGGAAATGAGATCCTCAATCCTTATAATTCGTCTGTCTACGAGTCCCCCGGGGGGGGTACTTCCTAGTAATGGGCTAATGGGGATGTGCCGCTGGATAGGGTCGCATTTTCACGACTGGATTGACTATAATGGGATTGCATTTTCAGTAGAGTTACTAGAATGGGGTCGCATAACGGAACGCTTGTAAATAATTTCGGTAAACAAATGTACCAGAAGGTTTGTAGGTGAAGAGTAAAGTCTTCTACATTTAATAAATGTGTCAATTCATTTGAGGATGACCTACTGTAGACTGAAAGGGTTCCGAACTCAAGGTTGATTGCTAAACAGAAAGTGACTAAGTTGGGATTGCGAAATTTACATTTACTCAAAAGTGACTAAGATGGGGTCTATAATTGGCCACAGAATAGACTATAATGGGGTAGGGGCTCTGAGAGGCCAGCGGCACATACCCAGCAAAAGTTGACCCAAGTACCCCCCCCGGGACGAGTCCTTTATTATAAACAGATTTACCACCAATAGAAATAAATCTATTATTCCATAAAACAATTTTTGAAATGTCCACCGCATCGACATTGCCTGGACTATCTTTATTGGCCAACGAACATTTCGAGAAATCGTGCAAACATTCTTCATAAAGGATGGAAGCTTAATGGGCAGCATTTTTACGTCGAAGTTGCAACAGAGGATAAATTTACCACCAACCGGCTTGAGGTGGTGGAGAAGAATAGTTTTCCAATTACTATGATCATCACTCACAAGCTTTTTGCAGCAAAGTATTCTCTGAGTTTTAATAATGGAATCCAGATGCGGAGCTTTTAGTCCACCATTTTTAATATCACCAATGAGTGCATGACGTTTCACTTTGTCTTTGCCTTTCCATATAAAGTCAAATATAATTTTGTTTACCTCGTTTACAAATTCCTTATCTATACAGATCAGACTAGCGCGGTACAAGAAAATAGGAATAATGAATGTTTTAATTTGAATTTTACCAGTAATAGTAAGATCCCTCCATCTCCAGATTTTTAACTTATCTTTAATGGATTTGGTGATTTCTTCAAAATTAAGTTTGCGTCTAAGACGACGATCGTAGGTGAAATACACGCCTAAAATCCTTATGAATTTCTTAATCTTTATGTCCTTAAACGGAGTCTGGTAAAGATTTGGCGGCACAGATGTAGAATTCCCTAGCAATAATATTTCTGATTTATCATGATTTATTGCGAGGCCAGAACATTCACCGAAATACAACACAAGTTCGAGGAACTTTAAAAGAGATTTATCATTCTTCAAAAAAGAAGTCAAATCGTCAGCGAATAGCCCTAATTTGATTTCTTCGTCTTCAACCATTATACCTCGAATGTCATTGTTGGACCGTATCGTTGAATCTAAAGTCTCTAATACAATAATAAAAAGATACGGAGAAAGAGGATCTCCCTGCCTAACACCACGCTGGATATCAAAATGTGCAGTAGCGAAGACAACTAGAAATATTAATATAAAAGGTATGAATCCATCGAATAAATGAAGGGCCAAAGCGAACGGCCGCTAGAGTGCGGAATAGAAATTCTCTACTCACAGAATCAAATGCCTTTTTAAAATCTATGGCAATTAATCTTCCGTTTTGTATCTCTCAGTATACTCTAAGATGTCATCTATTGTTCTAACCGCATCAAAAATAGTCCTACCTTTAACATAGGCACATTGTTTGAAATGTATAATACTAGGAAGGACAGATTCGAGTCTTTTAGCGATCGCCTTTGATCCTATTTTCACATCAACATTAATCAGAGAAATTGGTCTCCAATTAGAAATATCTCTTTTATCCTTATCTTTTTTCTCTAATAATGTTATGATGGCCTGCTTTTGTGTATTTGATAATTCACCGAAGTCATAGGAATCATGATTGAGGCTAGCTACCAGCAGTTCCCCAACAGTGTTCCAGCAGTTAATCCATCATTACCTGGAGATTTGTTGGATTCGAAAGATTTGAGACTCCTAACACATTCATCCATTGTTAATTTACCTTCGCATACTTTGACATTATCAGGAGAGAGTCTAGGCATAAGCGGATTTTCCAAAAAAGAATTCATCAAGATTTCAGACGGCTCAAGATCATCCTTTTTGTAGAGATTAGAGTAAAAACCCTCAATAACCCCCAAAATCTTTTTGGGATCTGTGACTGCAACACCTTCATTATTAAAGACCTTACGAATTGAAGATTTAGCCTTTCGATGAGATTCAAGATTTAAAAAATATTTTTTGCTTTTTTCTCCATGGTACTTTTTCAAAATTTATAGTCCTTAGATAAAATGTTAAATATGAGATCATTAAAATGAAAGCTACAAAGGCGTACTTTCGTGTGGTAATGTTTTAAACTTTTGTGTCAGCGGATGAATTCTTAAATGTGTGACAATTCAAACAAAAGCTACACAGACGCGGGCCTACTTTCCTGTGATACTGTTTCAAACGTTTTAGTCCATTTAGTCAATTGAACGCTAGAAAGGCATACATTCCTGTGAACTATTGAGTCGGTGTTACTGTTTCAAACTTTTCAGTCAGTGGTTTAAATCCTAAGTATGTGACCATTCAAATGAAAGCTGAAGGCGTTGCCTCATATGGTACTGTTTCAAACTCGTGATCTCGTGCATGAAATCCTAAATATGTGACCATTCAAAGAAAAGCTACGAAGGCGTGTTATCCTGTGGTACTGTTTCAGACGTTTGAGTCTGTGGA
Source organism: Dendrophyllia cribrosa (assembly GCA_024195265.1). Classification (NCBI taxonomy): domain Eukaryota; kingdom Metazoa; phylum Cnidaria; class Anthozoa; order Scleractinia; family Dendrophylliidae; genus Dendrophyllia; species Dendrophyllia cribrosa. The sequence continues at coordinate 714,840 of JAJLRJ010000007.1, forward strand.
TAAAATCCTAAACGTGTAACCAGAAAAATGAAAGATAACGGTTTTATTTCCTGTGTTAGGTTAAGCCCGTGGATGACATCCCAAATGTGCGATCATTCATTACAAATGAAAGCTACAAAGGCGTACTTTCCTATCGTTCTGTTTCACACCTTTGAGTCCGTGGATGAATTCCCAAATATGTGATAATTCCAATGAAAGCTACAAAGGCGTACTTTCCTGTGGTAGTGTTTCAAACTTTTGAGTCCGTGAATAAATCCTAAATGTGTGACCATTCAAATGAAAGCTTTAAAGACGTATTCTCCTGTGGTAATGTTTCAAACTGGTGGGTCCGTGGATGAAATCGTAAATGTGTGACCTTTAAAATGAAAGCTACAAATTATCTGTGCTAGTAGTACTTGCCTTTTGGAACCTTGGATAAAATCCTAAAGTAAGACCATACAAATGCAAGCTATGATCATAAGACGAACATCCCTGCGGTGCTTTTTGTTACCCTGTGGAGGGTGGTTCTAACTTTTGAGTCTGTGGATAACAGAAAATCCTAAAGTGTGACCTTTCAAATGAATAGTATTGAGCAGTTCTTTCCCGTAGTGCTGTTTATTATGCTGTACAAGGTGATTCTAACTTTGAGTCCGTGGATAAAATCCTAAAGTGTATTGACCGTTCAACTGAAAGCTACTGATAAATTAGTAATAAGGTGTACTTATCTGCGCTTCTTTATTGAATGCGCTTCTTTATTGAAGTGGACGCCTTGTCAGTCATACAACGGTTCAACACTGCAGGATAGTTTTATAAACCTCTGATGGACCTAAATGAACGAAACAGTAAACCTCAATCAATTAGGGTGCGTTCGATTGACCTTATTCCGGAATAAGAATAAACGGAATAACCCCGAATGCCAGTTCGATTGAGTCGCTATTCCGATTCCAGAATACATAGAATGTTTTCCAAGCATTCTGCACTAGAGAGCAGAATGCTTGAAATAATCCAGAATAATGACATCACTTCGACCTCGCCTCGAGGCCTTTTTCAAAACAACAAACAAAATGGCTACCGCTGGCGGACCATTGTGCCGTTCAAATGTGTCCGCCAAAAGGCGAAAATGGCTGTGAAACTCTAACAAATTATAATTTGGTACTACCGTTTCCGGATATAAACCTTCGATGCGAACGGCTTTTCGTCGCTCTAATAACGGGCTATTGGCATAAAACAGGGGCAGAAACTCTTGTACGACATCTTACTCCTCTTGCACAGATTCTTCTTCGAGAAATTCTTCAACAAACGCCGCAACAACGACGTGCAATGTTCCCGTCATGTTGTTGTTGTTACAATGTTACGAAAATTTGTATTTTCCTACGGAAAACTACTGTCTGCGTGTTTTATCGCGGGCATTATTCCAGAAACGGAATAATAGTTTTATTGACCTACAGACGGAATGGCTATTCTGGAATAATCCGGAATATATTCTTATTCCGGAATAGGGTCAATCGAACGCAATCTTAATGTTATGAATTCCTTTTACCTAGCCAAATGTAAGATACTTAGCGCTTTTAACTTGAAGTTTCAACTTTGGCCATGATTTGTGTTAATCGTTAATCCCTTTCAACATCAGTTCATCTGCTAATAAGTTGGCCAAAATCGTCCTGGGACTGACTTGCTATCAGTTGCATGTTAAACCAAAATTTGAACCAAAAGCTAGTTTTTGGCTTTCCCTGTGCACCTTTTCTATTTCAACATGGCCGTGCAATAACAAAAACAGATAACATGGCGAAAATCAAGTTACATCTCAAGTCAAAATAATTACGCCGCCATACCTGCGAGGAACTGAAAACAGTAAAGATTCCACGCCAAAATTGTTTAGTCAAAGGACTTGATTCTCAAGCATAGCACATGGACGGCTTCGGAACGTTCCAACAGAATAAACTGTATGTTCAAAAGAAAAAACAGGGAGTTAGTTCTGTATATTTCTAAGTAAAAGGTGTGACAACTTTGCGCAAGTGACTTATTTTACTATGACATTCATTATTTGAGCTCCTGGACCCGGTTGTTCGAAAGCCGATTAACGCTAATCCCGGATTAAAAGTTAACCGAGGATTTCATTTCTCTGTTTAAACTGAAATGTTTTTAAAAGGTCATTTGTAGCTGGTATTGAAGACAAGTTAAAGTCGAAACTGAAGGGCCAAAAACTTTGGAAAATTTTCAATTGTTGAGTTATTTAACTGGATTCAAAATTGACGCTGATCCTGGGTTAGCTTAATCGTGCTTTGAACAACCCGGCCTTTAGCTACAAAGTTTTCACATAATCAGAATAAATCTCCGGTACGCACGAACAAACTTAATGAAAAAAGGTTACATGAAACGATTTTTCTCTGTTCTACTCCAAATCAACATTGTGCCATGCAAAGCTACAGACCGAAGCTATGAGTATCGTTTCACTTTGTAAAGTCCAAACTGACGTGAATCCGCGATCAGTGGAAATTATAGCAACGGGAATATTCAACACCGCATTGTCGCTGCTATCAATACCTCCAGCTTTCATGTTGCCTTGGCTGTAAAGTAAATGCGAACATAAAATGTAGTCGAAATGACATTTGAACGAAGAACAAACCTGGTCTTTTCCAAACTGATACAGATCAGATCAAGAAGACGACAAGCCAGAGATTTGAATTTGACCTTCACAGCATGCGCACCACGTTCAGGCCAACTACTAACATCAAATAATACTATGGGCGTGCCACGTTGCTTTTATACCTGGCGATTAAAATTTATTCAGTTCAGTGGTGAAACATTCCTGAAGCAATTATGAAGAAGTAATTAACAAGGACGACAATGCCTTCCCAAATTGTTGGTGGGCCTTATGTCAAAGGAAAGTGCTATTTCATGAGTATTCAATGTAAAGCGCATGATTTTAATACACTTGGCACTTAAAGTTTAGCGCCCTGTTGTGTGCATCCTAAGGTGAGGGTTGTGAAGCGTATTGCAATATGGACGACTAATTTTGAATGGATTGTTGTACTACTACCATGTCACTCGGCAAATACATATATTTTAGCGCGCATTGTATAACAAAAAGATGCGTTGTGGTGTGCTCATGAACTACTTTTCTTTTGTTTTCTTTTTAAAAACAGCAAGTCATCCTGAAACTAGCAACGAGTTCAGAGAAATACTTTTCTGCTAGATCAATGTAGCCTGCGAACAAGCTCTCGGGCTCGGGCTTGGGGTTTTGGGGGAGGGCGTCTCCGACAGCGGGGAGCCACGGGAAGTATTGGGGGCGGCATTCAAATTTCTGAGACATCGTTGCAAGCTCTCTCCCGAACCCGAGCCCGAGAGCTTGCTCGCAGGCTATATTGATCTAGCAGAAAAGTATTTCTCTGAACTTGTTGCTAAGATCAATAATGAGGATGAAGATAAACCAAACATGAATTTTGTTCCTTGCGTCATTGTTTTTACTAAATAGACGCGTTATTAATTATAAGGCCCAGTTCAGACGCCGAACTTTTCATGAGCCGAACTTAACTAGAATTTGGACCGACCCAAATTAACAAAAGTACGCCTGTTGATTCCGACGCCGAACTTAATTAGCCGAACTTAATTCAGTTCAGGAAGAGAAACAAATGGAAAGGACAGAGGTTTTCAGGCAAAGTGTAAACATACGAGAAACTGCAGGTAAAATAAGTTATAATAACGCTTATGCATTAGGTTCGGCTCATGAAAAGTTCGGCGTCTGAATCAAAGCCGTTCCAAAGCCGAAATTCCCGGCTGAGCCAGGCGGGAAAAACGGCTGAGCCGTTCCAAATTCAAATAGCCGTTCTTAACTGATTCAGACGCCGAACGTTTCATGTACTTAATTCAAGGTATTAGGTTCGGCGTCTGAACCGGGCCTAACTGACTTCTATCGTCCGGTTTCCACTTTCTGCCAAGTTTGGTGTAAATCTTTTTGATATATAGTTCTATCTTTCGCTGTCTTCAAATTAGTGCAAACGGTTTGCACTACACAAAGTTTTGTCAGCTTTTAGTCATTCGCATGTCGTACAATACATGTCGAGTACACTGTGTGACCAAAAAGAAAAGCTTCACCACTAGTCTGTCTACAGACCGATTTATTTTTTTTAGCCCAGCGCGAGCGAAGCGAACGCGCTCCAGTGCGAGCGCGTAGCGCGAGAACGAGCTCCTAGGGTGACAGAAAAAGTAAATACGGTAACTATTTGCGCTTTCCCCACTATCTGAACGCCTGGAACAGGCTACCGTGATAACACTGAGGAACTCTACAAATGTCTGCTCCTGAGTAATTACGTAACAAGTGACCCTGTATGTACACGCACTCCATTTGTATCTACTTATGGTGACTCCTCAGTATTGCATTGTGCATTACGACTGCGCATAATTTCTTGCGTCAATAGCGCGTGCACGAGCGCGCACACAGTTCGAACCAAGAGGAATTCTTTCGAGGATAAGTTGGCCAAATGAATAAGAGGTTGTTTCTTTCTCCTAAACGAGAATGGTGACCTGAATACTACTGTTGAAATCATCCTCTTTTATTTGAGAAAGTTTAAAACAATTTCTTTGTCAAGGAAAAACACGTACACACCCATTACTCATGGCTATAAAAATAAGGATAATGAGATCATGCGCGCAAGAAGCGTTTTGAGTCAATGCCGTTTGAGACTGTGTACCTCTGCCGTGGCCGGGATCATATATCAAATTGTTCCTTATAGTCGGTGGGTTTTATCTATTACAGTTTTTCAAGCAGCATTCCATTTCAACTATGTTTAAGCTAGCGCGTAAAGTAATGTGAACCGATCAAATAATCACGCGCGTAATAGGCAGTACAACATGGATAAATAGGGTAACTATAGTCCATTACATCTCTTTCGCGAGTATGGTGACCTATGTTTTTTATTGCATCTTTCGAAACAATGCTTGGTAGGGAAAAAAATCAGAGAAAGTTAAAAAAATCGTTCGTCATCTTTTACCTGAGGAATCACCTTAAAGTGTATATGACAGTGATTTTTTTATTTGCTTGATCGAATCTACATGATGTTCTGATAAGAAAATGGAAAAATTTTTTCGATATCGATATATATATCGTGACGTCAATACAAGAATGCCAGTGTCGCGATTTCTCAGTTCCTCCGTTTTTTAGTGCGTGTTGCTACAACCATAGACAACACACCTTAATAGAACCATGTTTCTTCCGCAGGGCGCATCAAAAAATGTGACGAACTGAGAAAACTCGACACCGGCATTCTTGTATTGACGTCACAGCGGACTATTTCCAGTCTTTCTTCTTGCGCGGTTTTGTAACACACCGAATGTAAAATTTCAGGTTTTAGACGGCTACAACGCAGAGAAGAAAAATCGATATCGAATTTTTTTTTCCATTTTCTTATCAGAACATCATGTAGATTCAATCAAATTACTGTCATATACACTTTAATGTTGTTAACATCTTTTATGCGACAGCTCTTTGTAGCCGACTTCTTTCAACTCTAACTATCTGAGATAGCTTCAAGCTAATAGGCCATTTCCGAGTTGCTTTTAGCCTCTCTATCAAAGCGAGGCTAGGTGCGAAACCTTTCATATGAAAATGAGTTTTCATTCACATGCAAATAAAACTTATTTGCATGTGAATGAAAACTCATTTTCATATGAAAGATTTCGCACCTAGCCTCGCTTTGAAAGAGAGGCTAAAGGCAACTCGGAAATGGCCTATTCACTTATCTTAAAAACTGAAGGAATTTAAACAAGAAAAACAAAAACAACTGATCAAAAGGATGCCAGATATCAAACTTCAAGATGTAAAATGGAAATATCGTTCGTCATGAAAGAACATTCAGAATCGTCTTATCGCGTTTTCTCCCGTTGCTGATAGTTCTTCTAAAGTAATAGTTGTTGCACTGGGATGTCGCAGCGATCATTTTGGATCTGAAAATCTGAGGATGGCACGAGTTAAAATGATCTCGTTCGGCCTGTTTTAGTTCGTCTGGGGAATTTTATAGACTTTTGTGCGAATGGTTATGGAAAGAGTACTCAGGACTTGACCACAAAAATTATGCGTTTTCAACCGAAACCCATCAGTATGCCTTGAACAGGTGAGAACCATACGAAGACGTGTGTTTAAGTAATGTTTCAAGACTTTGATGACAAACTATAAACAGCCTCAACTCAAAAGTAAGAATACGCTGAGCGAAGTGAATGCAGGCAAAGAGCGCAGGAGACGCCTCTGTGGAGGAAAGATCCACATCATTCTGATCTCGTAGAGTTTTGAAACCCCAAAATGTCCCTAGTACAAAAATGGAAATGTAAGCTAATGTATTATTCCCTCCAAATACTCAGAGGAGAAAAACCCTGGGCCAGCTGAACTCCACAATGCAAAGACTTCCAGGATGGGACAAACCAAACCAAAAAAGAAAAATAACAGGTAAGACATAATCTTCGAGGAACACAACATAACCTGTTTATTCCGCGACCGAACACTGAGGCCCTCAAGAAAAGTTTTCGTTATAGGGGTGCAGTAACATGGAACAGTCTGTCAGCGGAGGCTAAGCAGGCCACTACTTTAAATAGCTTTTATTCCGCTATTGTATATTAGAATTTTCTTAACTTAGTTTCGTACTTATTATAGGATTTCTTTTTTAATAATGTTTGTAATTTTTAAGTCTTAGCTTTTTTGTACTAGGTTTAATGCGCACGGCTCTTTAGAAGACCACTCTTAAGTGATAAGGATCCCGTGGATAAATAAATAAAGTTATTATTATAATGGTAGCGACAATTTGCCACTCCAGAATCTTCAGGGAGACTGAGCACCAGCGCTCGTCGCTAGGATTTCTGCGATCGTTTGGTTTAAAAGCGTTAGTTACGATAGGTTGTTGGTTTCCAACCAATTAACCAATCATAGCTCGTATTGGTTAACCAAACGATCCCAGAAATCTCAGGGGCGAATTAGATTTCAAAAGTTGGATATCCACTGTCTCGTAATTTTTACTGCGTTTTACGTGCATAAATAAAATTAGAGGCAATGTATGAACAGCTTGCAAAAACTTTAAAAGCTGAACCATGCTCAACTTTTCACTTTAACGCATGCTGTTCATACATCGTTTGTAATTTTATTTACGCAGGTCAAAACTACGAAACAGTGAAAATCCAGCTTAAGAGGGCAAGAAACCGGTAATCCGCGCCTTTTTGTGAATATCGCACACGATTGTTGTTTGATACACCCTGACAAAAAGTTCACCCCCACTCCTCAAATACACCGGGGTCCTATCTTCAAAACTTTCGGGAAATTACCAAGCCAAGATAGCTAGAGCACACAACTGCGAAAATGAAAAAAAAATTAAAGAAACGACAACACTGTAAAAATACTATTAAATAGCTTTTATTTGAAGGACCACAAGTGAGATTTTGTCTACAATACAATAGTTTATTGATTTCTCGAACTTGGTTTTTCAGAACTAATTTACAATATGATATAAAATCAAATGTAATAAATTACAACACTTCTATTATATATGATACATTACACATTATATATGATACATTACACATTATTATAAAAATACACTCTTAATACTTATATAAGCATTATCTATTCGTAATTCATGTATCAGTTATAATGCTAATAATACTTATATAAACATTACCCAGTCGTAATTCGTGTATCAGTTATCATGCTAACACGCGCTTTCTTAATACTTATATAAACATTATCCAGTCGTAATTCATGTATCAGTTATCATGCTAACACGCGCTCTTTTGATACTTATATAAACATTATCCAGTCGTAATTCATGTATCAGTTATAATGCTAACACGCGCTTTCTTAATACTTATATAAACATTATCCAGTCGTAATTCATGTATCAGTTATCATGCTAACACGCGCTCTCTTAACACATATATAAACATTATCCAGTCGTAATTCGTGTATCAGTTATCATGCTAACACGCGCTTTCTTAATACTTATATAAACAATATCCATTCGTAATTCATGTATCAGTTATCATGCTGACACGTGCTCTCTTAATACTTATATAAACATTATCCAGTCGTAATTCATGTATCAGTTATCATGCTGACACGCGCTCTCTTAATACTTATACAAACATTATCCAGTCGTAATTCATGTATCAGTTATCATGCTGACACGCGCTTTTTTAATACTTATATAAACATTATCCAGTCGTAATTCATGTATCAGTTATCATGCTAACACGCGCTTTCTTAATACTTATATAAACATTATCCAGTCGTAATTCATGTATCAGTTATCATGCTAACACGCGCTCTCTTAATACTTATATAAACAATATTATCCCTTGTTAGTTCACGTATTAGCCTGCAAAGCAGGCGTATTTTGGGGGCGAATGGGCGCTGCGTTTTAAAAACCGCAGACTGAGGCGAGTCAAAAGATGTGACCAAAGACCCCGACGTTGTGCAAAACAAAAATGGCGTCCAAACACTAAATTCAGCACTCGCCAGCCAAAAAAAAACGCTTGCACCGCAATCAGTTATTTGCCGAATACGCGCAATCACACACGCTTATTTAACCGCACACTTATTTAAGCATTTTTACTCCTTCTTAGTTCATGTATGAGTTGTTTGCTAACACGTGCACACTCAATACTTATACAAACATTATCCCGTCCCTGTATTAGTTATTTGCTAACACGTGCTCTCTTAATGCTGAATATAATCCGTTCTTAACACATGTTTCCGTTGTTTGCTAAAGCATGCGCACACTCTTAGTACATATTTAAACAGTATTATCCCTTCGTAATTCACGTATCCGTTATCTTCGTAATTCAATTATCAGTTATTTACTTACACGCGCACACTCTTTAATACTTATATAATCATTATTATCCCTTCTTAATTCATGTATCAGTTGTTTGCTAAAGCACGCGCACACTCTTCATAATCATATAAACATTATCATCGCTTCTTATTTCATGTATCTGTTGTTTGCAAAGACGCGCGCGCACTCTTTACACTCATATAAACATTATTATCCCTTCTTTATTAGTGTTTGCTGAGATGCGTGTACACTCTTAATACTCATATAAACACTATCCCTTCTTAATTCATGTACCAGTTGTTTGCTAAGATGCGCATACTATTTATACTCATAAACATGATCTCTTCGTAGTTCATGTATCAGTTGTTTGCTAAGACGCGCGCACACTCTTTATACTCAATACTTTTAATACTTAATATATATAAACATATCCCTTCTTGATTCATGTATCAGTTGTTTGAGAAGACGCACACTCTTTATGCTTTAATAGACAGTGTAAACAGTGTCGTGAAGCGGGGAAGAAGCGGCCTTCGGCACGCAAAACTCTACTTTAGTCTTGGCGATCTCGTCCTTCACCTTGAATGGATGAAGGGACGAAGGAACCTCCGGTAGAGTGTAGAGTAAAAGCCAAGCTGGAATCCGCTGGACAGAGGGCGGTGGTAGTATCAGCAGCGGACTTAGTGAAGCGAGTGATAACTTGGCGTAAAACTATTTGTGACCCACCATGAGGTGCATGTCTGCCAAATCCTGCTTGGTTATTCGGTGGTCATCTGGTACTCAGCTAGAACCTCCATCAAGGCCACCGGTATGCCCTGAATCTGTTGCTTGGTCAGAATGTTTCATCGAGGAACGCTTCTTGGGAGGCATGATAAAACGCAATGTGAAAAATAAAAAGATTTTATAAGACGAAGGCGAACCAAAAATATGTGATATCGATTGATATCTAACGGTAGCTACGTATTATACTGCCACTGGCCAGAATCCAATACCACACATAAACATTATATCATGTATCAGAGTTATTTCCTAGCACGCGCACTCTTACTACTTCTATAAACATTACCCCGTCGCAATTCATGTAACATTTATTTGATACCACGCGCACTCTAATACTTATATGAACATTACCCCGTCGTAATTCATGTAACAGTTATTTGCTAGCACGCGTACACGCGCACTCTTACTGTACTTCTATAAACATTACCCTGTCGTAATTTATGTATCAGTTATTTGATACCACGCGCACTCTAATACTTATATTAACATCACCCCGTCGTAATTCATGTATCAGTTATTTGCCAGCACGCGCATTCTTACTACTTATATAAACATTACTCCGTCGTAATTTATCTAACAGTTGTTCGCTTTTAACACACACGCATTCTTAATAAATACTTATGAATTAAGACGGGATGATAATGTTTTGTATGTATCAGTTGTCTGCTAACTGACGCACACACTTAATTCTTATATATCTGTTGTGGTGCAATTTTGTCCTTGGTGCAAATTTTATTTTCCTTTGCTTAAAACTCATTATCATACATTATCATACATTACCATACCCCAAAACAAAGGAAAATAAAATTTGCACCACAACATATCCATTATAACCCCTCCTTAATTTATGTATAAGCTGTCTGTTAACATACAAAAACAACTAATTCTTATATATACATTATTAATCCTCCTTAAGTCATGTATCAGTTATTTGCTAAAACACGCGCACTTTCTTACTTCTTATATAAACACAGTTATCATTCCTTCTTCAATCATATATCAGTTGAGTTTGCAAACACGCGTAACGGCATGGTGGCTATCGTGAATAATGCCTATTGACTGAAAAATGCGGTTTAGGACAACCTGTGGTAATGCGTACATTTTAAAGCAGGCCTTAAAAATCGCTTATTTACGACTAAGATAATTTACTCAGACTTATTAGAAACTATCAGAAGTGTGCAACAGGAACAGTTAGTGGTCCATTATCCTGATCATGGGTCCATTTCATCTGATAAGACTGTATAAAGATCCTTGCATGGAGTTTCCAGGGCGTTTTGAAGTCGCTTGAAATAGCTGAAAATATATGGTATATCTAACAATTAGACTGCAATCTCGTAGTTTCTTCGTGTTGGGAACATTAAAATTCACGGGAGATTTCGCTGAATGTTTGAAATGAGAAACCCCCAAAAGGTACCAGACTTGTTTTCTTGTGGACTTTGTTTCCCAAAGGTTCTCGATCGGTGGCTAAACTCCCACTAGTCGCAAAAACGAGTTTTAACCCCTAAAAGATCCGTCGATCACTCCCGGCACTTTAATATGGAAGTTCCCTTAGGTCTTGTTTTACCTAAATGGCAATAGGTTAAGCCCCGATCCAAGAATCAAATTCAATAGAAACCGAGCAACTGCAATCAAATTGTTTAAGCGAACGAAAGGCGGGAAAAAATCTATTCAAGACACAATATTGATAAAAATAATTTACTGCTACTTTCGTTTTGTGCCTTATCAATATTCAAAGCATTCCCAGCGCGGACTATCATTCTCCAGTGAGTACTGCTAAAACTGCTTGGTGGGGGTGCCAGCTTCCCGATATTCAAAACCCTTACACGTTTTCAAATCTATCCGTTTTAAATATTTTCTCTTTTTGAATTCCGATGTCAAAAATCTATACCTAATTTCAGATTAAAAGGCAAAACACACTCATGGATTCGAGATGACGGAATTCCAGCAGTTTTCCAGGGAACAAAAATATGTGTATAAAATTCCAGGAGTTTTCCAGGAGTAGTGTGAACGCTGCAGACCACAACTGTCTTAGTATAAACCCAACCGACTTCAGTCGAAAGTAGCAGCTCAATTCCCATTTTTTGGAGCCTCGTGCATATCTACATACATAGGGACGTACTGCCCGGATCAGATGACTACTCCTGAACCCCATTTTATAGTTTACGGCTGTGGGTAATTGAACTCCTAGGGTTTGAGCGTAAACAGAAAAAGAATATGATCAGTTTCTCTTTTCTCTTAAAGTTAGTTTAGCAAAAAGGGAAACACTGGGCGCAAGTTAAAACGTGACCGCAAGGAAGCATGAATCGTGAGTCCAACGTAAGAACAAATGTTTAAAAAGACTTTAAATTATTATGTTCCTGGAGATGTACCTGTAATGTGATTTGTTTCGCGTCACTAAGTCGTCCTTGTGTCCTTCTTCCCCTCCTTTATAACCTGAGGTTAAAGCGAATTGTGTATTAAGCCAGGCCAAACTACAGATCGGGAGTCAACGAGAGCTATATAGAATAAGAATTCGACGAGCGTTTCCTGTAAGTCTCTGTGACTATAGTGATTCCAGTCAAAAGAGATTTAAAGCGTACAAGTAGCATGTACACGTGATAAAACCGCTCATCTTTTTAACAGTGTCCAATTCCTGACTAAGATTTCTTCAATTAAAAGAACGGGTCTGGATAACTTTGCAGAAGGTGGATGAGGAGAACGAACGAAATAATTAATATTAATGCACTCTTTGAACTTAATAATTAGACATAATTAAATAGTTGAGCCTACTGAACATTTACGACAACTACAGACGGCAAAGCTCTTATAAAAATCTCTAGCGAGGGTCAAACAAAAAACTCTGAATGACAACTTTCAAGACCAGTTTCAAATTTGATGAGAGCTCTCGAGAAGTGCATGACCGATTTCAAGCCAAACGAGAGGAGGTCGGCGACTTTCGTTCTCATTTACTCATAGCTTTGAATCACTTTCGACAATAAGCAAAGACAGGTTTGAGCAGCTGCATAATGACCTCAAGACTTACCTGTGATACATTTCTTACCATCAGCTATCCCCGAGTTGTTTTTCCTTTCCTTAAAGATGAAAATTCCCCAGTCTCTCTTCGCCTTTGAAGTGATCAGTACAGTTGCATGTCTGTAGTCACGATAATTGTCAGTCTTTGATGAAGTTTGTGTGAAGTTTTTTGTTTAAAGGCTTCTTTTCATACTTCCCTCAGCAATCAACCTATAACATACAACAATACTGTATTAACTACCGATTTTGTAACATCAAAAAAGCAAAATTTATAGCAGATTTTCTCTCGTTTCCATCGGTGATTTTTTCTAAAATTGTGAGATACAAATGATACTGAAATGGGGATAAAAATGTTGGAATCCTCTCATGAACGACAATTGAGACAAGAAAATTGGGCGTTATTTTGTAAATTATATGCAGGTGCTTTTATAAATACCCTAGGGAACCACCTAACTTTCGCCAGCGGCCGATTATCTGTTCTGTTCAATCCCAACTATGGATAAACGTTTTTCTGTGATGGCGTTGAATGAATGAATTAGAAAAAAATTTAGGCGTAAGATACCTTGTTGCAATTAGTATCTCACATCTTAGTATCTTAATAAGTATCACCATCTCCAGTCTAATAGGCTCCTGGCATCCCTGAGAACTGCAAGATTAAAACATTGCAAAACTGTAAGATTGACATTGTAATTGGAAAATATTAGTCATTAATATTAAATCGTGGTGCGGTCCTCACTCGCGTGTCGTAAAACCAAAACCAAAGTAACCACTGGCCAATCACAACAAACGCAGATAATCCAATGAACCAATCAGAGCTAGCAGCAAATACATGTAGCCGGCGCCAATCGCGGGAAAACGCGTGCGAGCTAGTCAGAATGGCATTGGTTTTGGTTTTAACTCTGATTGGTTAAAAAAGTGGCGTGAGATATTTTAACCAATCACAAAGCACAGCAATGCAAAACCGAAGCAATAGCAAAATTACTTTCAATACTCAATTAAAAACCATACTGTCATTTTTCCTTTGTTAATCGTAAAAAAATTCAGACACTACCTGCTAGTTACTTGCATTGTGTATTAAGCGATGGATCGTTGATAGACTTAAGAACCATTTTCTTCATAAGGAGCCTCTTGACTTCAATCCGTAATTACCTGCTATTCTCTACAAATAAAACTGATTACAAGACAAAAAAGCATTAGTAAAATAGAACTGTCTTTTCTAATCAGTGTAATAACGAAGCATGCAAGTGGCTATAATGTGGGCTTAAAAATTGTCGCACGCGTGTTGCGTGTATGTGCTCACGCAGCTACAGGTGTCACGCACACACAGTCTCTCTCCCTCACTCACTCAAAGAAAGAAAATAAATAGAAGATATATTTACCTAGCTGTAATTATTATCTCGCCATTGGCTTTTCCTTGTAGCGGATTTGTCAGCAACTCCAGACAAATAGGCTCATGGCATCCCCGATAACTGCAAGATGTAAACATTGCAAAACTATAAGATTAATATCTTAATTGGAAAATATCAGTTGCAACCTTATTTTTCTTACTTGCACCTTGCGGCGGCCCAAGTTAATCTGATATCGTGAAGCGGTTTTCACTCGCTCGAGTGTCGTAAAACTAAAACCAAAGTTATCACTCTTATAGCCAATCACAACAGACACAGACAATCCAATGAACCAATTAGAACTCGAAGCAAATACATGTAGTCGGCGCCAAGCGCGGGAAACTTGTGCGAACGAGTCACGATTGGTTTTGGTTTTAGCCAATCACAAAGCGCAGTAATGCAAAACCAAAGCAATAGCAAAACTACTTTTAATACTAAATTGTAAACCGCAATATCATTTTTCCTTTCATCGTAAAAAATCTACAGGTTTCCCAAGACTTAATTACCTGTTAGTTAGTTTCCTTGTGTGTTAAGCGGTGAATTGTTGATAGACAAGAGACCCATTTTCTTTATAAGGAGCCACCTATCTTCAATCAATAATAACCTGCAATTCTCTTCGCAAATGAGACTAACATTAGTAATATCACCATCACACAGACTATTCTAATCAGAATAATTATCGAGCATGTAATATGGGCTTTAAAGTTATCGCGCGCGTGTTGCGTGTATATTCTCGCGCAGTTGCACACACAGTCAGTCAACCTCGTTCCCAGGGTCCTCCTCTTCCCGCCCCCTGGAGCGACGGGAAGAAGAGAGGCCCTGGGGACGAGGTTGCAGTCAGTCAGTCTCGCTTTCTCGCGCTATCTCTCGCGCTCTCGCACTCTCTCTCCCTCTCGATCATCATCATCATCATCATCATCATCATCATCATCATCATCATCTATCTTCTCTCTCTTCGTGAAGAATAGCGCCATCAATCCACCTCCTTTCTCCATGTCCTTTCTTTACCGACGGGTCTCCGCCACGTCTCTCTTGGCAGTCGTCTTTAACGCATCCCTCCAGGTGTCCATTTTAGTATGATCTTGGGGTTCTCGTCAGGTGACATTCTCGAAACATGACCTAACCTTTCATATCGCCTGTATCTTATTTGTTCATCAATTGACCTTGTGCCAGATCTTTCTCCATACTCTTCATTACTGACCCTCATTGGCCAGTTAACCTTCCTTAAAGGGGCAGTATCATGAGGGCGAAACTTGAAAACTGGGCCGACGTTTTCAAGTTTGATTCGGCAAATTCAAAAAGGCCGTCGAGAAGTGGAGGTATTTGTTAAATCAAAAAATCCGTTTTGATAGCCGGAAGAAAGAAAAAAATCACTTTTAACAGTAATATGTCCAAAATTCCGGTGCAAGAATAGTGAACAGTGCCGCGCGTGGAACCTCGTGATACTGCCCCTTTAAGCATGAAAATGACAATGGAAGTAAATGGGTTGTTCAGTGCGAGAATGCAAACGGATTACACAAGACCGCGTTATTCGCATTATGAGCCAATGGGCGTTTAATAATGGTCAACCATTTTAAAGCCAATGGCAAACCTCCTTTCTCCAAGGTGAATCGATACAAATTATATCCCTCGATATATCATTTTAAAACTGTCGATGAGTGTAGTTCATACATTATTATTATTATTATTATTATTATTATTATTATTATTATTATTATATGTGTTATGTTTATGCCAAAACTGTAGCTATCAATGCATAGATTTATAGATTTATGTCATGTGTTTGATTATGGATGTATTCGAAAATTATAGGGGTGGACAACTATATCACATATGAAGGGATGGGGTGGGGGGGTTATTATGCTTTAAATAAACGGATTCTTGGGCAACCGAGCTCGATTCATACAAACCGAGTACGAAATACAGATCGAACACGGATAGAACCAAATCGAGCACGGGTTATGTTTGTGAAAAAATTTCATAGAATGCAAGTCAGTGGATAAACGAACACGCACACGTGTGCAGAAAGTCGTATCGACATTGATTACAAGCCCAAGATAATAAATGCTAGGTATTCAACGGTTTCGAGTGGTATACCGTGATATATCTCACGTGTCAGTTGATTTTTCTTAGTATACACAGGAGCCTTTTGTCTTTTGTGTATACAAAGAAATGCTAAGTATTCAACGGGTTCAAGTGGTATGCCGTAAAATATCCCACGAGTGACTTGATTTATCTTAGTATACACAGGAGCCTTTTGTCTCATGAGTATACAAAGAAAAATCATGTAACGAGGACCTCATACCTTTATAACTTTGGTACCACAGTTCTTTGACAATTTTCGGATATTGTTACAATGCTAGTTGTAAGTTTATGATCAATTTCTGAATTTTTCGAAGTTTATCGAAGACTCCCAACAATTTACTATAGGTGTTACGAAAATTTCCGATGACTGTGCGAAGGTCATTTTAATGTTTTCGGTCATTGTTAGCCGAAGATTACTGAACACTTCGAAGAATAGCGAGGAAGATACGAATAAAAGATGTTTCGATTATAGCCCACTAGTTCAGAACACAAGTTAGTTCAATTACGACGCCATTAAACTCACTGCACGAAAAGTTGGCTTTGATCACCTTTGATCTCCATCAATGGTGTGACAAAGTTGCGCGAAACAGGCATCAAATGTGATCAAAGGTTTTACAGTAATTTTGACTTTGCTTTTGACACACTTTTGACGCGCTTCAAAAGTGCTAGACATTGTGATGCACGTTACAGGCAAATTAAAGGTACCTTTGTACAAGACAAGGCAACATTTAACAGCACCTTTCATATGCCTTTGATAAGCGTGAAAGATGCACAGCGTCAAAGGTGCACTAACTTTGACTTAAGTCATAGGTATATGGTAAAGAATATTAAAGATGTAGGATGTAAAAACCATGTTCAGAAGTTACTAAACCGAAATGCCGTGTCATTGAGGCCGTGTGAGGATTGTATCGTATCGGATGCGAAAAAGCGAGGCAGAGAACATGACTGACCGCCGGTGACGTTCAGAAAAGATGCCCAAAGCTTCGTAATAAAATCAGATTATTGAATATCCTGGAAACGTCAATTCAATCAATTCGAGTTTCGTCGGGCTATATAATAGCACGCCAAACTTCAGTGAAACTTAAAGGTCCGCCATACAACTCAAAGCAGATCTTCGTATGTAAATAAGCGCCTGTTCCCCTGGGTTGGTTCCAAGCCCTTCCAAGAGGACCAAGTGACTAGCAACCAGCTCAAGGTACCATATACAGTGTCCAGCTAGTCGGACTCTCTTGATCTCCTGATATTGACAGAGAGACTAGGCAGATCGCCATAGATGACTTTGTTCCTGACCCTATCCTTCCATGAGTCATTGAGGACTATCCTGAACATACGAGTGTAGCAGCCGTCAAGCCGAGTCTCTTTCTCTTCTGTACGCGTCCATGACTCCTAGCCGAAGGTAGAATCTTCCAGCATGACGAATTTCCAGATGTTCTTGAGGTCGTGGATAGCTCTCCAGGCTTGTGCTTTCTTCGCCCGGATCCAAGTCTTTCTCAGTGTAGCTGACATAGGAGCCAAGATGCTTCAATTCCTTTTTGGAAGCCAGTGATAATCCATCTTTGGTGGTGATCTTGACTTTCTCCTTGATGTTGAAGCTCATGACCTCTGTTTCTTAGCGTTGACTTAAGACACACCTTCTTTGCATTCACTCTCCACGTTGTTATGGCGAAATCAAAGTCAGTCAGGACCACAGGACCGACTCTTCTGCTCTTTCTAGGGTTTATTGTTAACCTGTAATGCTGCCTTTTCCCTGCCAGTCGCAGAGCATAATCAAGGATTATTATGAAGCAATGACAATATTAATAAATAATAATAATTAATAAATAACAGTAATTACTAATAATAAGAGAACATTGAACAATACAATAACCATATTGAAAAAAAGTTATGGTTAAAGAAAGCGGAAATACGTGGTCAAGGGTATTGGAGAAAGTCAGCAAGCACAAGCACTCAGCTCATAAACTAAAGCTGAATATTAGACTTAAGAAAAAGTAAAACTCAAGAGGTGGTTCAAAAAGTCGACAAGTAAGACGAGTAAATAGTGTAGACCACGTAAAGCATCGCCTGTGAAACTAAGAACAGAAAGAACCAACCAGCACTCCACCTATTCCTCTACACCCGCCACGTGACCTTTCGGAAGGGCATCTCACTTAAGAAATGATCTTGCGGACATGCACTAAAACAAGGAACACAAGAGCATTGTATAACTGCACGAGGATATAAGAACATAGAACACCGGAACAGCCGAGAACACCTTAATTAGGGTTTAGGTTAGCTCTTTAGCTTGTGGTTAAGGTTAGGATTAAACGTTATATACAGTATTTCGGACTGTTCCGGTGTTCCGGTGTCCTTTTCTCCCGCTGTCCCGATCTCCCGGAGTTCCAATATTTCTGGCTCTGATTACTGAAGGCGCGCGTCATATCATTGTTTTACGAGACAGATGAGATTAGCCAGCATGTAGACTGCCGCATGCGTCAAGGCTTCTCTGATTCATCTTAGCTGGAATACTCCTTCATTACGATGTCATAATTGGAGGCATTTTTCGTCATGAAATGTCCTTCCAACCACTGCATTGACCAACTGCGTCCTACTAAGAATAACAACAACAGCAAATTTGATTACAGGCGGTAGTATTAAAATCATGTATACTAAAGTGTTTTTCCTTGTGATCTTGTTTTAAAGCTCCTAGAGTTGAACATGAACTGTATACAAATCATCGTGTTTCATTTTTGAAACATGCAACCCAGCAGAGTAAATAAAGAAAAGTAACGTTAGTAAAGTAATACTAAACAGTTGCCGCTGACGAATCCATGGCCTTCATGTAAATCAGAAAAAAAAATACAAATTATCAAAAACTAAGCAATATAATTTAGTAGCCTGCGTATTGTTTGGCAAAAGTTCGTAACAATCGGCGCATTGCAAGAACTAACAGCACAACTTTACACGTATTCTGCAATTGAATCTGCCAACCATAATTTTGGATCTTTTTCAATAAAAACCAAAGAAAAGCGGCTCTTACTTCGTGTAAAGGACACAAATGACGTAAAACAAAAAGAAACAATGCTTCATCAAAATTCTTTTAACCAAAAACAATGACCGAAAACAATGTTTCCTATTGTTTTAAGTCATCTGTGCGGTACCACGAGCATAAAATGTCTTCGACGATCTTTATCTTTTTCTTGCTGTTCTACTTTGTCATTCATAGTTCATCTTACTATGTCCAAAGGGCTGAAAGGGCAGTGCCAAGATTGTAGAAGTAATGGAGGTTTTCCAGCAAAGGGTGTCCGCTTGGGGAGATTGGCGCTTTGAGAATGTCCACTATTCCCTGAAAACGGAATGACAAGAGGAGCTTAGATGCACGAGTTTAGTACTACCAAATAAATACTATTTCAGCGGCAACTTTATTTTAGCGAGTTTAGAGTTTTATTGAAATCGCTCTGTAGATATACTTCTTAAATTTATAAATTTGTTGAAAATTAAATAAACTTCTTAACTGAAATGTACGTACATGAAACTACGCGATCGACAGTTTAGAAAATTTTATTAAAAGAAACTAAATTTGTTGAGATTAAGCTTATTTGTACAAAACAGCCTCTATGTCGTTAAAAATAAGGGAAATTATTCCTTAGTTTTGCGATTACATGCATACTACAAGGTACAAACGTAACAACTTAGTCAACTTATAACGGACTTAGATTCAACATTAACTGGCTTTTAAAAACGATCTACGTCAGTGCGCTCAAAAATTATGCGACGGTAGAAATGCACCGCCAGTAAAGTTAAAAATAACATTACCTTAGCCGTTATGTGCCAAAGTTGTTGTAAAAGTCTCAAATCGCCATGAATTCAATGAATTTTCCTTATTATGTCACGTCTTTGATCACGATCTTTCTCCTTTAAGATCAGAATTTTGTGCACTACTTCTAAACCGTTAACGCTAAGTTTAATACTTCGTTAGTTCTTACCTTGTATCACAAAAAAATATGCCTCCGAGGTGAATTGTTATCCCTTTCTTCTTTAGCGGACTGCGTGTAATACTTCTAGCAATGTTTTCAAAACTTCTTAAGCAATAACTTGCTTAAATTTTGAATCGGCATTAGAAGAGTTTGTGAAATACGCACTGAACAGTGATAAAAAAAATTATGCAAACATAGTCGCGAATTTCTTACGCTGTCCCGACGGCTTGCGGCAACTCTTTCTATTTCTGATTGGTTGGACGAAATTATGGCGTCTTCGTATGAATGTTGAATGTTGGCGTAGTGTCATTTGTCTCAGAAAGTTATGGAAAAATGGTCTTTTGGGAATTGAATCGACAATTTTTCTTGGACAAATTGATTTATTTTATGACAATTAGATTTCTTCAACCATAAAGTTGATGTAAAGGCCCTGTCACACTATTGCGTATGAGAGAAACGTATGAATTGCGTATGAAAATTCAGGGTCTTTCTGCACGGTACCGGTACCCATGAACCACTCATTGTCTTCTATTGTTTGTGAGGTATTGTATTTTTGGTCTTGTTTTGCATTTGTATTATTGTCGTTCTTTGTTCCTTTTGTTTTACGTAATATGTGCTCCGGTACATGCAGAAGGAACCAAAATTCATAAAATAATTTTCATAAATGCCCTTGAAAATACAGCGTTTGACCAGCGTACTTGACCTATGAGTAACGTACCTCTAGCGTAACTCTCGCGTATTCAGCGTATGCCTAGCGTATGCTTAGCGTATAAACTATACGTCCGAATACGCACAAAATTTTTAAGCATGCTTAAAAAAATTCTCTGCCTCTCCGTATGCTAGCGTATGCCACCGTAAGCGACCGTGCTTGAAACGTATTTATAAAATGATCAAGGAAATGCGCGCGCTATGATTGGTCAAACCGAGTTCATTATAACTCGATAAAGCACGCGCGTGACGTAGATTTATTAAAACCGTTTTCATTTTATAAAAGAAATAAAAAAAACTTGTTCCTCGTGCATTGTTGAGTTACATAAGCACTTGGGAATTTTTAAGAACACTCGAGAAGTGCGAAAAGCACTCGCCTTCAGCTCGTGCTTTTCTGCACTTCTTTGCTTATATAACTCAATAATGCACTCGGCACGTTTTTTATTTCTTTAACAACCTATGCCTGGTTTCCACTGATCCTTGGCAGTGATTGGTGGTTTTTGGTCACATGACTGCAGCGCGCCATTTTTGGCCTGAACATGGCGGCCTGGATCGTATGTGAAATTAGGAGTTTTAACGAAGCATTTTTTCATTATCAGAATGAAAGCACACCTTTCTTAGAGTTCAACATCAAATGATAAAACCCTGAAGAATACTTAACTGCCTAAAAAGTTGAAATTGGAGGGCTCAAAGCCGATGAAATCTTCCTTCAAGAAAACATTTTGTATCTTTGTCACTCTTGCTTGCTTGGCTTCCTTCTGGTCGTCACCACAAGTTTCCTGCACGGCCGTCTGTCATGACAACAACTTTGGGAAATTGAGTTTTCTCAGCGACAGCAGCAACTGAGCCAAGGGTGTTTTAGCGTTTTCAAGCACTACGGGAACCAACACGGTAAAGTATCTTTTATTGTACATTTATTCGTCATTTACTACGTACATCATATCATGTCATATCTAAATTCAGAAGCATTAAAAAAGAACAGATCTCAATTCCAAAATGTTTATGAAATTGTAGAGAGTTTTAAAATACACATCTGGGCCAAATTTTGAAGCGCCAGAGCATTATGTTCAAGAGTTTTATGGGAACGAGTAAAAAGTAAAAAATGTATGGAGCGGCCATCTTGGCATACTACATTGGTACACCAACATGGCGGCCAAACTTCAAAGTCATGATTACGCAAAAAATTTCATCACAAAAGATTGGATTCACTATAAGTTACATTATATTGGCTAATACCTGTAAGCATCTATAAAGCAAAAATAACTTTCAACTGCTTCAATTTTGATTATTTTCACGGCTTATTTGAAATAGCGTGACGAATTGCGTGACACATTTAAAACCTTCACACATCGGAAGCAAAACATCGTTACATTGTAAAAACTGAAAATGTTTGTGAAGGATTGTAACCCTGGTATCTACATACCATAATTATTAGAGACGGCTTTATGGGATGTAAAGTTTAGATTTTTGAATTTTTAATTGCCATCATGTGCAAGCCAAGAATAGTTGTCTTACTGACCAATTTCTTGTGTGACAAAAAGCTTTTGTCTCACACAGTTTCAGTTAAAAATAAGCTAACAACATTTTGTAGGTGGCATTTGAATGACTGTGAACTGCTCTGATCAGTTTAACTGCTGATATGAGTTAAGATTGGTATGGCTGTGGCTGTAGCTGTGGCTGTTGAGATTGGTATGACTGTGGACTGCTCAGTTTATCCATGTGGAGATTTCCATACATGCATGTGCACATTTTAATATTGTTTCATACAGTCAAACCTCTACTAACAGCCACCTCTATACAACAGCTACCACAAACAAATATGCAAAATACCAACAACAACAACAACAACAACAATTTTATTTCATTATTCATAAAACAATATTTTAAAACATTGGCAGCCCGCAGTTAGCATAGCTAATCGAGGCTGGTTGTCAAAAATAAGAACAAAAATCTCAAGATCCCAAGAAGAGAAATGAAAAAAATGGAGCAGGCCAGAGGACTGAAATTTCAATTACAGTGTACAAAATTAATGTTTTGGCTAAGATAGTTCAAGGTATCAGATGAAAATTGTCTTTAATTAATATTTAAATGTTATAGTACTAGTTAATTTCATTGCATTTAACCCTTTTCCAGCCAAAATATGATCAAAAAGAAAAATGGTCAGTCCTTCACTGTTGTTTATACACATACTGTACACTGTATTAATTTTTGAACAAAATACGCTAACTGCTTGGCAATCTCTAACTTAGCTTGTGGTCTTCCTGAACAAGAAATTCAAGCCTGCAACTGCAATCATACATGTACATGAAAGTGAAAACAGACAGCTGACTAAATCGGAAGAAAGCCACAATCAGGAAAAAAAATGGTTAGTTAATTGTCATGAAGTTTCTCATAGTGTTTAGTTACATGTACAGGGGTTTCATTAGAAGCCGCCAACCATGAATTCTGCTGGCTACTTCCTAAATTATCGCTGCCTACTTTTTACTGAAGTTGATGTCCAGAGGCCGAATTCAGGAAGCCCTCCTAAGTTAAGACATGTCCTAAGTATTGTTTCTTAACAATAGCCTATTGTTGAAATTGACAATAGACTATTGTTAAGAAACAATGCTTAGGATATGTCTTAACTTAGGAGGGTTTCATGAATCCGCCCCAGAATGCTGGAAATGCCATTTCCGAGGTCCGCCTATTTTACAAAAACTGTCACTTAGGTACTCTCAATTTTATTGAAATCCCTGCATGTACATGTATGTCAAGCAAATTTGAACATCATGAACTTCCAGCTGTATTATACATTGAAGTCACTATCTGTCTTCTCATTGGCTAAGCAGGGTGAGATTAAAATGAAAAAATCAGCTTGCCCTTTTGGCAAGCTTTAACTTTAACTTACTAGCCTGGAGCTTTGAGGAGCTAGCCCAAAGGTAAATACAGTAATAATTTATTCAGGGTACGCAATAGCAGCCAACTGGTCACCAGTGTCACTAATTGAGTATCGGCAACCAAGAATTTAAAGGCGACTTTTTAAAGTATTGTTGTTGCTTTCCCAGTAAAACAAATCATGAAAGTGATAGTCATTCAATTTATATTGTTTACCTTTGACATTTTCTTACATTTTGAAAAAGTTCCCAACATTAACTTTCATTCGGGTACTGTCTGCTACACACACTTCTTTCTTAACTTAATGATGAGAAAAAGGCAACAAATCTTGCTTGCCCGTCGGGCAAACTGCAATAACAATACGCTAGCCGGACAGGTCTCTCCACTAGCCCCGGGCTATCGGACAGCACTTTTGTCGCGCCCTGCTACTGTAAGAGCCTACAGTTAATTCTGAAAATCAGCTCAACTTACAGATTATTCGCTATTCTGCTAGTAGTTTAGTGAATTATCTGTAGAGTGAGCATGCATTGCATGTTTTCCAAGAAAAATGTCAAGTAGAAGTTGAAGAGATAATGGCATAAAATAACAGGTTTTATTATACATTGTAGTCACTATCTGTCTTCTCATTGGCTAAGAGGCTACAGTTAATTCTGAAAATCAGCTCACCCTACACATTATTCACTAATCTGCTACTTGTATAGTTAATTATCTGTAGAGTGTGCATGTAATGCATGATTTCCAAGAGCAACCTCAAGTTAATGGGTGGTGAATTCTATTCTTGTTGGAAAATAATAATTAAACTGTGTGCCATGTGACAGTACCTTTGTTGTTATTTTCTTTAAAACAATGAATAATAAAACAATTATAAGATTCTGTCTTTGTGATATCTGAAATAATCATAAGGTCTTTAAATAGTGAAAAAACGTTCTCTGGTTAAAAATTAAAAAAAACTATGAACTGTCGACAACCGTCCTGTTCTATCCATTGATGACAACAGGACGGTTGTCAAAAGCTCATAGTTTTTTAAAATTTTTAACCAGGGAATGTTTTTTACTTTTTAATTATTACGAATCTTCAATTTTATTAATCAAGGTTTCTGTAAGTGTTATCATTCGGCTTTGGCTGATAACACTACATCTTACCTTAACTTGACCTTCATTATTCTGGATATCACAAAAACCTCATGCAATGATTGTTTATACTTAGTTGATTATTAAGTGAGGCCAACTTATTCCTTTAAAAGGGATGAACAGGGAATAGTAAAAGTTGTATTTAACAGTTGGTCATTCTACGTTTTTAGAAAATTAGCTGTAAGTGATATGGCATTAAAAGTTAGTAACGTCATTTTAATTTCATTTACTAGAAATGGAAGCACAGTGGCTTGATCAGGACACTGGAAAATGGAGAGCCTGTTGATGACAACAACTAACATTGTCAAAGTATGTTGATTTAACAATTACCCAACCAAGGCTAGCTTTGTTCTTAGAGTTATCATAGGGAACCCAAAGGGCAACAACTCAGTTGTTCTTGTCATTGAAGATAAAAGAGTTGCATACATGTATGGCCCCCTGGGCACTGCCAAAGCATCGCCCTGCCCAACCCATCTTTCTGAATCTTGTAGTATATTAACCCATTGACACCTGAACCGCCCGTAACCGCCCGTACAAGACTCCACTGCTTTAAAAAATTGTAACTTTCTCAATCGTGTGAACATTGCCTTAACTAGCAGTTGTGAGCATGGACTAGAAAGTCTTTCAAATTGAGATACCCAATAAACACAAAAAAGTCAGCGATTTTTGCAGAATATCAGTGTTTGAATTTGGACAATAACAAAAATTACCGTTTTTGACGTCATAGAAAAACAACAAAAATCACATTTTTGCCTTTAGTTTTTTTTTATTCAAATCATCGTGGCAAACATTTACAGCAAAATTCAGTCCTACATGTAGTCCTAGCTTAGCAGTGAATTTTTTTGCTCTTATTCGTTGCTCGGGCCGAGCTACAGCTTCTTATTCTAGTGCATACTCACTTTGCCTCGATTTTCAACATCACCACCGCACTGCATGCTGGGAAATAACGAGATTTTTCGACAGCGTTCATTCCCTCCTCCACACTTATCATATATATACTAAGTCCACAGCCACTCTGACCCACCACCGAAATTTCACACTTGTTGTGTTCTTCGGTGGTTGCAACTTCCAAAATATACCGCGGTAGGTCGAGAAATTCATCCAGAGTCGAGTCCCAAAGCTACTTCGTTTCCAAGCGGCCATTTTTCCAGTTCAACGAGCAACGAGCCAGATTCGTAAACGAAGTACAACACGTAACTTGCTTCGTTGAGAAGTGGACTCTGAACTACCTTCAAGCTTAAATTTTAATGATTTTTTATTTTTTTATTTTTTTATTGTGCAAAACATTTCAGAAACGTTACAACTACACCAACTAACACTCACAAACGTATCTTACATCTTGTACATTGTTTAACTACACTTTACAGTAATGACAATAGTGGTTTCCACAAAGAATAAAAAGTTCTTGTTTTACCTTTGGAAAATAATATGGATTTTTGCACTGTAATTTGTGTTTTTACAAACTCAAAAAACAGGGCAAGGTTAGGAGTTTTAGACTCTACCTTTTGTACAAAAATATGCCTTTTAGCAAGAAGTATAAAGTAATTGAAGATACGAGTTTGCGACTTTTCAGGATCATAACCATACAATATTCCTAATTCATCTAATAAATAGTTGTCGTTATTTCGATTATTCCACCAGCTTAGCACTAGAATCCAGAGTCGAGTCCCAAAGCTACTTCGTTTCCAGGCGGCCATTTTTCCAGTTCAACGAGCAACGAGCCAAATTCGTAAACGAAGTACAACACGTAACTTGCTTCGTTGAGAAGTGGACTCTGAACTACCTTCAAGCTTAAATTTTAATGATGCTCATCAGGCAGCTACTAAAGATGAATCAAAGTGCCCTCTGGGCTATCTCTTGTAAGTTTTTCCCCATCATGCAATGCTGTCAGATTATGTCTGGATATTGTTTTTGATGTTGCAATTGGACTTTTAGGTTAGAGTGCGTGGTTTCTTGACTTCAATTTCTCTTTCGACAAGTAAGTTTCCATGTTATTGGTAATGGTTATGCAGTCCTCTTGTCTTGTGTCTGGAACAAGTTTCAGTACTTTCAACTCGTCTGGATTTTCACCTGGTTTATTATCAAGAGCTTCATACAAACATTGTGTTACTGTTGCCTTCCCTAAACCCACGCCACTACTTAAAGTGTCAATTGATTCTCGTCGTTTTTAACAGAGTAACATATGGTAAAAAAAAAACGCCATTTGTTCTCTGTTGAAAGATTAAACAAGTTCTCTATAACTGTTATCATCCATACGATTAATTACTAGCTTTTCATTATCATTTGCTGTAGAAAAAATTCCAGCATTACTTTAAAAAAGATTGGTCCCTTGGTGATTGTTATCTAAACATGGGTTAAAACAACCAAATAGTTCCCTGTACAGTACACTGTATCTAACTGATCACGTTCCTTATTTTCAGGATCTCCCATAACTTTATGTAAGAGTTCTCCTTGCTTTTCTTTCAAATATAACATGTTTTATTTGCTCCAGTATAGGAACATGATAGGAGCTTATTACTCCTGAACATGATTGCATTTTCATTCTTAGATTTTTAATAGATACTTACATCCGTGATCAAAAAACACTTTCTAACAAGTCTTGCACGCGGCAGGCTGTGGACACATAATCACGGCCTATTTACTGATCCTAATATGTCCACAGCGGTAACATAAACTTCAGCCGATTGCCATTTATTTTGCAACACGAGTCAGCCAAAGAAACCCTAACAGTATATGCCAGGACAGTGCAGCAAATACATAGAGAAATAAAATAATTATAATCATGGCTATGGCATGAAATCCTCCGGGATCGTGTCATCAGAGAAATTATCCAAAGATCAATGGGTCAATATTATCGAGCAAAGTAGATAGATAATTGCGACTTGTCACATCCTAACAGTGATCTATAGCAAGGAACAAATACCTCGTAAACCTACTTGGGATAGCTATTTTAAAACAGAAAAGTCATTGGCAAGGATTAGTGTGGTGTCATCGTCGTACTGTGACACTTTGCTCTGTTTGTTATTCGAGCCTGGGATTTGAATTCCCTCAATGCTCGGTTCCCGGCGAATAGCTTGGCCTAAAGTCTCGGCTACAATGAGAGGCGACAAAGGATCGCCCTGTCTAACTCCCCCTTCAAGAACAAACGCTGGCGAAAACCAACCGTTGTTCGTGACAACTTTAGTTATGTCTGTGTAAATAACTTTAAATTAATTACCCATCGCCGGAAATGCGGTCCCAGGTTAAAGCGATGTAGCACACGTTGTAAGAAATCGTAATTCACGCGATCGAAAGCCTATTCCTGATCGAGACTGATCAATTTTCTTTGCATTGTACAATTTAAAACAAGCAGCAATGTCTGCTATTAAAAACACGGGTATTGAGAAGAATCGGCGATTAAATTTGAGATAAGTCGATATATTAAAAGCAAAACTGTCTAGAATTTTCTAGAATAATATCTTAACTTCCTAGGATCATATTTCATATCTTTAATCTCTTGTACAGAAGAATGAGCATTTTAAAACTCGTTGGCGTAACGCCACGAGTAATGAAGAATGTAAAACAGTCAACGGATTCTTCGATTGTGGAGCAGTTACATTATTGGGGCTACATGTATGCTTCGAATTCTTAATTTCTTATGTACGCTTAAAGCCCGGTTTCACAAATGGTAGAGTTTGCTATCTTTTATGACCTTGAAGTTCCGGTTATGACAAGTGATATGATGTCACTTTGTGGTCATTTTTATCTGTGAATGCGGTCAATACGCGAAGCAATGTCTTTGACCTCAAACTCAGTATGGAAAATTAAGCCGATCTGTGGACTTCAAATGGATTTTTCAACACTTCCATAAACGCTACACCACGATATAAATGTGCAGTCATTCAAGAAAGCGCCAGCCTTATAATTAATTCATCTATTCTTAATCTCAAAAACACTTGAAACAGAAAAACTTGTCCGCAGGTTACTAACCACTTGAAAATCTCGCCAAACTTAAAACCGGGGGAGATACTCTATATACTTTTCGGGGAGCATGTGCCGCTGGGACTCTAAAACCCTTACCCTATACAAAACCATACCCTTCACAGCCACACATACACTGTACAGTACCTATATACCTTACAATAAAACTACCCCCCCCCCCCCCCCCCCCCGGAAAAAGGGACACACGGCAAATTTTTAGGTCGGGCTGCTTTGCTAAGCCCGACCAACAAAACATCATTGTAAATGCATACCTCAAACTCTCTTTTCCCTTTCTTTAGAACGTAGTGCTATAAATAATACCAAAATAATTATTAATGTCCTGAAGCAACTAGTTTGACAGTTTGACAATCCAGATTGGACAAACATTAAAACACATCGTAAAGGATATTAGCCAAGCGTGTTTCAGCGTGCCAAATATCTGACCAAAGTCTACATTAGGTGAAGATAAGATTACGTAACACGTTTTGACGTTCGATACAATTACCTACATGCTTCAAGCAACATGTTCCCCAAAAAACATAGAATTCATAATCATACGCCTTAAAAATCATTGCTATGCACGAGAGACATTAAACAGTAAGAATGTTACCTAACTGAAAACAAAAATATACCGAGGCATTTTTCAAAACTGTGTGTATATGAAATTTAACACGCATATTTTTTTAGATTAACCCATTGACACCTGAACCGCCCGTAACCGCCCGTACAAGACTCCACTGCTTTAAAAAATTGTAACTTTCTCAATCGTGCGAACATTGCCTTAACTAGCAGTTGTGAGCATTGACTAGAAAGTCTTTCAAATTGAGATACCCAATAAACACAAAAAAGTCAGCGATTTTGCAGAATATCAGCGTTTGAATTTGGACAATAACAAAAATTACCGTTTTTAACGTCATAGAAAAACAACAAAAATCACGTTTTTGCCTTTAGTTTTTTTTATTCAAATCATCGTGGCAAACCCAAAAGTCAACATTTACAGCAAAATTCAGTCCTAGCTTAGCAGTGAATTTTTTTGCTCTTATTCGTTGCTCGGGCCTAGCTACAGCTTCTTATACTAGTGCATACTCACCTTGCCTCGATTTTCAACATCACCACCGTACTGCATGCTGGGAAAAAGCCCAAAAATTTTGACAGCGTTCCATTCTTTCCCCACACATTTCATATTTATACTAAGTCCACAGCCACTCCGACCCACCGCCGAAATTTCGCGATTGTTGTATTCTCCTGTGGTCGCAACTTCCAAAATATGCCGCGGTAGGTCGAGAAATTCATCCAGAGTCGAGTCCCAAAGCCACTTCGTTTCCAGGCGGCCATTTTTCCAGTTCAACGAGCAACGAGCCAAATTCGTAAACGAAGTACAACACCTAACTCGCTTCATTGAGAAGTGGACTCAGAACTACCTCCAAGCTTAATGATGCTCACCAGGCAGCTACTAAAGATGAAAAATGGCTGTGAACTTACCAAAAATCGTAGATAATTCATATTGGACCCCTTATTGCAAATCAACCAAGCAAAATGAGATCGTCACAATGATGTTTCCAGTAAACTCGAGCCTTCAGTGTTTTAGAACAGCAGCACTTTCAATGGTAACTCCAAATATGAAGTCACGAAATCCTATGGGGCGTGTGTATGCAGAAAATCACTCAAAAACGTAAAAATCCTCAGGTGTGAATCGGTTAATGAAGAAAAATAAAGGTCACGTGACCAGGGCTTTTGACACCCCCCGGCAAAGGTTAGGGTTAGGGATAGTTCAAATCTAGGGTTAGTGTTAAGATTCTAGGGTTAGAACAATTTCTAGGGTAAGGTGTAACTTGGCTCAGGGCCAGGCCTAACTTAGGGTTAGGTCCCAGGTTTGGGGTTGGCCAGGTCACGTGATAGGCAATAGTATCAAACTTGATCACCCAAGATGAACTGACCCTCGACTACTGACTGTCACCAGCTGTTCTAACTCCACCTCTTTCTTATGTCTAGTTTTGAAAATCACCACCCCTTGAAGTTGGCTTTCATGCAACTTTCACCTTTGCACTAAATATTGGCCAGCAACTAGTACCCTCCCCCCCAGATCTTGATGCATATGCCTGTTTTCAAATTAAATAGTGATGACATGTTCCTAGTCTTAAGGGTTTTTTGTTTGACTGGTTTAAGAGCCAAAACTATCAACTGTAAGAAAAATAGATTTTTTGATTAACCCATTGACACCTGAACCGCCCGTAACCGCCTGTACAAGACTCCACTGCTTTAAAAAATTGTAACTTTCTCAATCGTGCGAACATTGCCTTAACTAGCAGTTGTGAGCATTGACTAGAAAGTCTTTCAAATTGAGATACCCAATAAACACAAAAAAGTCAGCGATTTTGCAGAATATCAGTGTTTGAATTTGGACAATAACAAAAATTACCGTTTTTAACGTCATAGAAAAACAACAAAAATCACGTTTTTGCCTTTAGTTTTTTTTATTCAAATCATCGTGGCAAACCCAAAAGTCAACATTTACAGCAAAATTCAGTCCTAGTCCTAGCTTAGCAGTGAATGTTTTTGCTCTTATTCGTTGCTCGGGCCTAGCTACAGCTTCTTATACTAGTCATACTCACCTTGCCTTGATTTTCAACATCACCACCGCACTGCATGCTGGGAAAAAGCCAAAAATTTTGACAGCGTTCCATTCTTTCCCCACACATTTCATATTATTTTATACTAAGTCCACAGCCACTCCGACCCACCGCCAAAATTTCGCGATTGTTGTATTCTCCTGTGGTCGCAACTTCCAAAATATGCCGCGGTAGGTCGAGAAATTCATCCAGAGTCGAGTCCCAAAGCCACTTCGTTTCCAGGCGGCCATTTTTCCAGTTAAACGAGCAACGAGCCAAATTCGTAAACGAAGTACAACACCTAACTCGCTTCATTGAGAAGTGGACTCAGAACTACCTCCAAGCTTAATGATGCTCACCAGGCAGCTACTAAAGATGAAAAATGGCTGTGAACTTACCAAAAATCGTAGATAATTCATATTGGACCCTTTATTGCAAATCAACCAAGCAAAATGAGATCGTCACAATGACGTTTCCAGTAAACTCGAGCCTTCAGTGTTTTAGAACAGCAGCACTTTCAATGGTAACTCCAAATATGAAGTCACGAAATCCTATGGGGCGTGTGTATGCAGAAAATCACTCAAAAACGTAAAAATCCTCAGGTGTGAATGGGTTAAGGTCAAGTCAAGAAACCACTGTATTGAAATTATTGAAATAGCGAGAGCTTGAATTTTTGATAAAATATGGCCAAATAAATTGCTCTCTCATCTAACGTTCTCTAAAATCTCAGTTAACTAAATCAACCTATGAATATATGGCTTTGTCAGGCCACAATCGTGCGCTCGCTAAACAGCTTTCAAAAAATATCCCACTCGACTCTTGTGTTCTTATTGATAGCATCTAACAAAAATGTGCTAACAAAAATGCAACAAGAATGTCCCCACAAATTCACTAAAATGTCTATTAATAGTATCTAACAAAAATTTTGCTAACAAAAATGCACAAAGAATGCATGTTAGACCACATTATACATGTACTCCTGTAAGTTAAACATTAACTTACAGGAGATAAAAATGGCTGTGAACTTACCAAAACTCGCAGAAACATGATATTGAAGTCTTTATTGAGAACGAACAAAGTGAAATGCCAACGTCACAATGACGTTTCCAGTAACTCCAAATATGAAGTCACGAAATCCTATGGGGCGTGTGTATGCAGAAAATCACTCAAAAATGTAAAAATCCTCAGGTGTTAATGGGTTAATAACAGGACTTAAGCTACATGTAGTCTATCATAAGCCAATCTTTTTGAAACTCCAAACATAATATCAGATCTTATGTGATACATGTCCATTTGATAATTTAAACATACAGCATGTAAATCTTTCACATTTCCTTTAATGTTGATCTCATTCTTTTTCTGGTGAAGTAAAGACATGTCTTTGCACCTCATACATTGTACTTTTTTTATTCCAACAGCTTTTCGAGAATTTGAGCCTATCATCCAAACATGAATATTCTTCTTATTCTCCAATGGCAATTTGCCATGTAAGTCAAGATCATTTAGTACTTCTACATATTTTTATATCAATAATTACCCTTTTGATCCCTACAGTGTACATACATGACTTGTACAACATGGCAATTATATCCCCCTGAAAAACATTGAGGTTATGGAAGCAAACAACCAACCTACAAACAAAAAATCAAAGTGTGCATGTGCATGATCTATGTTATTTCAAGATGAAAAGATAAGTCATTATGGATCGAAGCATCATGCTACCATGCCCAAACCCATATGTTACACTTACAGTTATGGTATTAGTCCCATTAAGGTTATCTATTTGTCACATAGGAATTGCTGGTTTCCTTGTATAGTGGCATTCTTTATAAAACAACCAAAAGTACAAATACAGCTGATTATACACGCACGTGGACTACATGTAAGTGTAAGGAATAATTCCACATCAGGCATCTTATATTAGTCTTGTTTGCTTTATACAAATTGGTATTTTTCATGTTTCATTAAAATATAGAAGAAATCTTTCTTACGCATGCACATAACATACATACATTTTCCTCTTTAAGATGACCTTTTTTTTTATTTATAGTATACAACATGAGGCCGAATTTGTTGAGATTCTGCAGAAATAGGAATTATTTTTCTGTACTGCTTCTGATTCTTAATAAAAAACATTGATGGTTCAAACCTGGGGAAATGGTTGTTAGGAATTGACAGATACATTATTATTTTATGGAGCAAATCTAACCTTGAAGCACAGTCATTTGTCCCAATGTCAGTAAAAAGGAGAAGGTCATTTTGATTAAGCAACTTTACCAGAATGTAAATTTGTTAAGTCAAACCTCCTTAATGTGAACACCGAAGTGACAGACCCATGCAGGCATGTGTCTGCATTATAGAGGTGTCATATTAAAGAGACAGAGATTGAATGAATTGTGGCACCTTTGGGTCGGTGCTGGTGAACTGTCCGTAATATAGAGAGGTGTCAGTAAGGAGGGAGCATCAACCCCTCTTCCTGCATGGGCCACAGTTGGCTCATGATGCTTGCTGGTTTCTTTCTCTTGCTCAATCTGAACAATTTGCTTTTAAGTGGGAGTCTGTTCACAGTCTAGACTGTATTTTATCTTAAGTGAGAGGAATGCAAATGTTTTCCTTGACTAATGGTGGCATCAGGAAGTTCTTGAATTTGTTAGTTTTAAGTTTTATATACAATGTATAAATTTAACACACGTGACCTTCCATGGGAAAATGTACTCTAGTGCTTTACGGTTTAATGGAAAGATTTGTTTAGTATAATACGTGTAACATCCCTTTAAACAGATCATAAAAACTTAATAAACGCTTATCTCATCCATTTTCAAAAAGCAAGTAGCAATTAATTAGCTTATTCATTTAAAAAAGTTACATCCATTTGATGCTTTCAACAAAACGTTTCAACAGTTACATGTAGCTTATCCGTTTATCTTGCTAGGTATTAACTAACTTGCTCTTCAGGATCAAATGGTTACTTGTAGGATTGATTTCATTTTCAGTCAAGAATGTGATGTATAAGTCAGTACCTTTGACTTGAATTAGCTTTTGACTAGCTTGGTTGTCTTCCACAGCAGTTTCTTCAAGAACTCAAAATTATGCCAATTGAGTTAGTTCTGCTGAACAATATGTTTATGCATAGTGCAAAATGGTCATCAGAAGTTAAAGAAAATGAGTAATATTTAATTTATGGAATTCAGGAATTTAAGTCCCTTTTGCACTTTTAATTTAGGAAAAGAAAGCAGAAGAGGACGAAGACGAAGACAAAGGAGAAGGAGAAGGAGCAGAGGAGAAGGAGAAGGAACAACAACAAGAAACTGACCTAAGAGCATCAGTGAGTATTATGAAATAAAATAATGATTTTCAAGTAAAAACATCATGATGGAGTGTGACATTCTAAAAAGAATTGACAAACTGAATGTTACTGCTCCACGATGAAAAGGAGCATTCTGATTGGTTCCTTGAGTGGTCCGAGTTTTGCTATACAGACTGTTATTATTAGGAGGCTCAACTCAGTTTTTTTTTTGCCGTGGAAGTATATGTATGTATGGATGTATAAAGCAAATAATTTGCATAAGCAACATATTTCCAAAATGTCCTTACATATATTATTTTAAAACAGCCAGCCGTAAAAATAATAATTGCCCTTTACTTTGCAATCATTATATTAACGGCAGTGGCTGTTTTAAAACTATAACAGCATTTTGGAAATATGATGCTTTATGCAAATTATTTGCTTTATCACTGTTTTGTGTATCATGCCGTAAAAATGATTTTTGATTTGCTCGAAAACTGTCATAATTTTTCTTGAAACTTGTTCTGCAGCTACATGTAGTGATATGTGAGTACTACAACATCTGAAAGTTTCATTATGAAGTGTCTGACTAGATTTTGAGAAAAACGATATTGTTTAAAACAAATGGTAATAAGCTAGCATTGCTATACATGTAGTTAACAGTGTCCCTTGGAAAACAGTGACACAAAAAACTTTGATCACATTTCATAAACTTGAAGTATGAAAGGAATCAAAGCGTGTCTTCTGCAAAAGTTGAGTTAAGCCTTGTTAAGGTGAACCACTCCCAAATTTATCTGAAATTATATTTTTGAAAAACAAAAAATGTTTCCTAGAAGACTGTTGTGTGTAAAGAACAAACTTTGGATATTAAATAACACTTTGTGTGAAAAGAAGCTACTTAGTTTTGAAATAAATTTTAAAGATAATGAGTGTCTTTTATTGTGCTGTTTCGCAATATAGAAAAAAAATTAATGCTATTCAATGGTTCAGTGATTAAAATAACACCCCTTTTCCCCTACATACTGTAAACTCATGGGTAGAGCATCTGTTGTATGTAAGTGAACTATTCGATAATTTGGCATGTTACAAAAGGATTCAAGCAAAAGCGACTAAACAATACACAGAGATAAAATTGTTGTCATTCAGTCATTTTACAAGTGTATAATGAAACAATGAAATATAAATCATCAACTACTCTATCTTGTAGACACTTAAAGGACTGGAATGAAATTGAACAAAACAGCATACCTCACCACCCACACAGAATAAGGGCTATTATTATCTTCTCTACCTCGTTTCCGGTTATAAAAGTGTACAGTTGATATGCCTGTCAAAAATTCAGTGTGAGATGGCTGCTTCTTTCTTGCTTTGCCATCGTCCAATGACAGACGGCAAAGTAGGTGGGGTTCAGAGCCACCTTAAATTTTCGAAAATTTAAGGTGGCTCTGAACCCCACCTACAGAATTGTTTTAAACTTTGCCAAAAGTTGCATCTTATTCTACTGATCAAAATTCGACAAAAAATGGGGTTCACCGAGTCATTTTTGAGTTATTAACACTTAAAGCTAAAATTAAGGGTGTTTTTAGCATGTTATACTGTTGCTATAGTAACATTGGTCAATCATTGGGCATTCGTTTGATATCATGATTGTAGCATCAACTGATAAAAAGTGGTTATAATGACCCATCAAATTCTCTGTCTTGATAAGTGCTGGAAACTGTTGGGAGCCACCTTAAAAGTGCTTTTGGAAGAAGCTTGAAGATTGCCTGCTATAATTATTTAATAATAGTACAGTATGTGCAGATAATTCATTCCAATTTGGAGCAGTGCCATAAATCAAAAGCATTTAATTCCGAGCGTCAGCTTAGTTGGCATCAAGTAGTAAAATTGGACAGCATTCTGTAATAAGTTAAAAAATAGCTTTACTGAAGCAAATCTTCAAGCGACATGACAATTCCCCAACCCTTAATTTACAGATCCTAAAGCAACTTGCACTCTCACAACCAGATGATGTGACATGTTTTTAAAGACTACTGCTTCACATTTTCTCAAGTTGCCGATCCATTTCCATTCTGGCCATCTGCACTTAAAGACACTTTGTTATTATTAGTTTTAGTGCAAATAGTGGAGTAATATTTGTTAACAGAACTTGTCCATTAATTTTAGGTTTCTGTCAATACAAATGTTTTTTCTGGCTTGTCAAAGTGATACTAAAATATGTGACATTGCCCCTTTAAGGCACTACAGTCAAAAAAGCGACTTGTGTTGAGAGCTAGACTGACTAAAAACCTGTTTCTTACTATTTCAGAGTATGTTTCCACCAACAAAGGAGGGATTCATTGAGACTGATTACCAATGACCACGTCGCAGTGACAGTACATCTGGAAGGACCTGTTAGCATTGTTGTTGCATTGTAACGCCCCTTCTAAACTATTGTTAATTTTGAGACTTACAGTGTGATGTGCCTAACCATGAGCACACAACAAACCTTTTTACAAGTTTCCATGATATCGCCAGCTAATTATTATAATCATTTTTCAAACTGCAGATACATGTGAAACAATTAATAAAGTGAATAAAATCTTCGTATTTTGAAACTATTTTTGCAATCCTGTGATAAACGCAAGGAGGCATGCCTGTCAATTAAATTTGTGCTCACTGATTGGCTAACTTGTGAAAGAGTTTGTTGGGTGCTCACTGTAAGGAATGTCGCACTGTAAATGTCAATTTCCTACCTGCTGGAAGTAATGATATCGCCCAAAGTAACAGTTACCAGAAACTAGCAGCCCCTTAGGGCTGTTAATTTCAAAAGAGGGGAAGGGTGCATTAATTTCACAATTCTACGGTTTGAACATTACGAAAACTGTATTTTTTAATATTTTATTTTGTGTCTACCCTGGGAACCAGGTAGACGGTATGCTGTAAACTGATTCCACTATACACTTCATATAAGCTCAGTTTTGAGGTTGCTCGTAAGGTTTTTTTTTTTACCAAATATAATTTTATTCATGTTTCCACCTGCACTTTTTGACTGCATATGATATATTTATTTTAGAAATAAACCTTTATTCATAACAAAAAAAAAGAAAAATACACAGCAGAGTTATTAGAAAAATTAATTTCACCACAGTTGTGAAGTTAATTAATAAATACATAAATACATAATTGCTCGTAAGGTTTCTCTGATTGGTTTACATGCATCGTACTATATGAAGTACATCGTGGATGTTAAGCGTGAACTGTCGAATAAGTGACTTAAGTGCTATATTACAAATGTCAATTATCTATTGTCTATGCTCGAACATGTCGTGAAATTTAGGAACAATTATTTGTATGCCTGATGTCATGAATGACTATTATTAATTTGCCACGCAATTATCTTACCTGTAGTTAAAAGCTGTAAAAAAGGTCCAAAGAATGCGTAATGCTTGCGAATTACCTAGAATAAACCAAACAAATTAGCATGCATAAGGAAAGTACAAAAGAAATGAAAATTTAATGAAGGTTTGTAAATCCTGATACAGAACAGCTATACTGCATCACTGATACAGAACAGCTATACTGCATCACTGATACAGAACAGCTATACTGTATCACTGATACAGAACAGCTATACTGTATCACTGATACAGAACACTAATAGGAATGCTAAAAAGCTGAATCGCTATTGTTCTTTTATAAGTCAAAATACTCGCGGCAAAACTGTATGAATATTTACAATGGCTCGCCTGTGGCCCGCCATTGTAAATGTTCATACAGTTTTGCCGCGAGTATTTTATCTATTACTTACAGTACTACATTGTATAATATATTACAGTATGCTGATATGTTATCGAAAAACACAGTTACGATATAATAACTTACATATTAAAATAATCTCAATCAGTTTAAAGGAAACTCTGTTCGAGGGGTGTGCCTCAGAACAGCCCATTTTCATGACATTATTTTACTACAACTTCCAGAGTTCATTTCGTTTTTCCTTTCCTATTAGAATTTTGTAATCCCATTGAGGTTTAAATAACAATAGCCATTGTTTGGAAAACAAGACAGTGAAAGATTCTATTAGTTGTAGTAAAATGACGCCATCTTAAAATGGCCCATTGCAGGAAATGCTGGGTTACAAGTAGCCAGTCTTCACTGTAAATAATTTGTGTTATAATTAAGTTAACAAAGAACTACCCGTGAGCTGTAACTACATGTAGTCTGCTTCTTTTAATTCACATGC
Organism: Dendrophyllia cribrosa; assembly: GCA_024195265.1. NCBI lineage: Eukaryota > Metazoa > Cnidaria > Anthozoa > Scleractinia > Dendrophylliidae > Dendrophyllia > Dendrophyllia cribrosa. Next base: position 753,636 of record JAJLRJ010000007.1, read on the forward strand.
ACGTATCAATGTACCTGGGAAGTGATGAAAACGTTTTGTCACGGTTTTAATAGTTTCTATTGGTAATGGTCCCTCCCATTATGAAAGAGAAACTTAATTTTACGGTATATGTAGGAATCGTTAGCTATCATAACTTTAACTTCTTTCATAACCACTAATAAGACTAGTACACAATCTCCATAAAAAAAAACGTATCAAGGAGTTTGTTGTAACGTCTTTATTGTGCTTTCTTCCACGTCAAGACCCCCCCCCCCCCCCCCCCCCCCCCCCGGGTGCCCATGACAAGAAAAACACAGCGTCCAATGCCTAACCTGCGATCAGTCAGGTCAAAATGGTTAGCCCTCCTCATTGGTGAATTGTTAACCAATCGAAACAAAAATGCAGATTCATAAAATTGCATGCTCCCCTATACTCCTTCCAGGCAACGGGCAACCCACACGCATAAACGTTAACACCAGTTTCTGTACAATAACACAACTAGAAATTTTCCAGCCCCTTTTCCTGCGTTCCGTCGTAAGAAATAGCAGGGTAAGGTAACTGCATTAAAAATGAATAAATCACAAATGAAAAGATGGTTGGGGATCTGACCAACCTATCCCCTTGAAATGAGCAAGATCAGACAGGAATAGGCCAACACTGAAATATGAATAAATTAAACCGTGGAAGGGAGGAGGAAAGTCCCTTTCCCCTCCCCTCCCCCACTCCCTGCGGCAGTGGGAGAGGGGAGGAGGAAAGTCCCTTTCCTCTCCCCTCCCCCACTCCCTGCGGCAGTGGGAGAGGGGAGGAGGAAAGTCCCTTTCCCCTCCCCTCCCCCACTCCCTGCGGCAGTGGGAGAGGGGAGGAGGAAAGTCCCTTTCCCCTCCCCTCCCCCACTCCCTGCGGCAGTGGGAGAGGGGAGGAGGAAAGTCCCTTTCCCCTCCCCTCCCCCACTCCCTGCGGCAGTGGGAGAGGGGAGGAGGAAAGTCCCTTTCCCCTCCCCTCCCCCACTCCCTGCGGCAGTGGGAGAGGGGAGGAGGAAAGTCCCTTTCCCCTCCCCTCCCCCACTCCCTGCGGCAGTGGGAGAGGGGAGGAGGAAAGTCCCTTTCCCCTCCCCTCCCCCACTCCCTGCGGCAGTGGGAGAGGGGAGGAGGAAAGTCCCTTTCCCCTCCCCTCCCCCACTCCCTGCGGCAGTGGGAGAGGGGAGGAGGAAAGTCCCTTTCCCCTCCCCTCCCCCACTCCCTGCGGCAGTGGGAGAGGGGAGGAGGAAAGTCCCTTTCCCCTCCCCTCCCCCACTCCCTGCGGCAGTGGGAGAGGGGAGGAGGAAAGTCCCTTTCCCCTCCCCTCCCCCACTCCCTGCGGCAGTGGGAGAGGGGAGGAGGAAAGTCCCTTTCCCCTCCCCTCCCCCACTTCCGTTCCCCTTCCCTTTCCCCAGTGCCTTTCTCCTCCCCTCCCCTCCCCCACTCCCTTTCCCCTTTCCTTTCCCCTCCCGTCCCCCACTCCTCTCCCATCAATTTTTGCATTGAAGTATCCAGACACAATGGTTGGCCGTGTAAGCCAGCAAAGGCTTGACGGTAGTTTATTACTTTCTATTATGAATAAGAAATAAATGTCTTGTTACTTTACTTAAAGGCCCTTATGAGATTATTTTTAAACAGTTTCTTTATTCTGCTCTTGAATTCATTTCTAAATAAATGGATAGTCGGAGAAAAATATCTCTAGTTGTACACTTTTCATTGATCTTGAATGTTTTGGTGTTATTTTCTTCAACAATAGGCTGTTCTATTTTGCTCTTGATCTTATAAAGCGTACTACCTTTCTTATCATCAATCTTCTGGATGAGGAAATGTTTGATTTTCGAAGACTTGAGCTAATCTTTTGATTATTTCAGAACTCAGTTTCCTAAGCCAAAACCAGTGCTGCTTTGAGACAGAATGTGCTGTTCGAAAGAATAAGACAAACATGAATTAACTTTGTGTGTCGTATAAAAATGCTATTATTACAATGTTATAAGCATGCCTCTGCTTCGAACTGTGGGTACACAATGGTACCCAATTACAATTAGCTTAGAAGCTGTTAACAGACATATACGTACATACTCTCCCACAAGAACAGGTCTACTGTTAAAAAGCTTTCATTTCAATGATAATAAGACTTCGCGGCCACGGCGTTGAGTAATTTCACACCCAAAAGGTATGAAATGGGGGAGGAGCTAAGCCTTTTATACCGGAAGTTTGTGTTTAATAGATGGATGATTTCTTAACTGGATTCATACAACCGTCTTGCAGACTCAGAAAAGTTATCTTGAACAAAACAACAGTTGTAAAAAGCAGAGGCTTTAACAAAATATTTTTTAAGATATTACAAATTAAAGTTACAAAGGCCGTTTACTTTTGTGGTGGTGATTCTAAATCTTGAGTCATGGATGAAATACTAAAGCGTGTGACCAAAAGACATGTAAAGTAATACTTTCCCATGGTAGTGGTTGTAAGCTTTCAGTGCGTATATTATTAATGCTAAATATGCGACAAATCAAATGAAAGCCAATACAAAAGCTATAGGTGAAATCCTGAATGTGTGACCATGCATTCAAATGAAAACTAGAAATGCGCACGTTCCTGTGGTACATCCTTTACAAAATTTACAGTCCGTGGATAAAATCCTAAATGTGTATCATTGAAATGAAAGCTACAAAGGCGTACTTTCCTTTGGTACGTTTTCAATATTTACAGTCCGTGGATAAAACCGGCGTTGAATGTACATGTGTGGCCATTCGAATAAAAGTTACAAAAAAGGCTATGGATGGGGCATTCTGGAGAAAAATGCAATTAGATCTTAATCGTAATTTCATTAGATCGTACCAAGTGTAATTTATTCGAACCATTAGATCGTACCTTCTTGCCATTAGATCGTACCTTTAAAGTCAATGTTGTGATCGATATCACCGCTCTCAAGCTTGTTAAGAACACCACTTAAAATGCTTATCAAATTTTGTCTTTTCGACAAGGAGAAGGGCAACATCAATCCCCGCTTGAGCTAATTTCCCAAAATTTGAGAAGCATTTTAAGTGGTGTTCTTAACAAGCTTGAGAGCGGTGATATTGATCATATCATTGACTTTGGAGGTACGGTCAAATTCAAGGTACGATCCAATGGCATAAAGAGACGATCTAATGGCATAGAGATACGATCTAATGGCATGAGGGTTCGAACAAAGTACACTTGATACGATTTAATTGCATAGAGGTACGATCTAATGGAATGAAGGTTACGATCTAATTGCATTTTTGTCCAGAATGTCCCACCATAATAGGAGTACTTCGACTCATGCGCTACAGTTTCAAACTTTTAAGTCAATCAGTGGAATGGATGAATTCCTAAATGTGTGACCATTCAACTAAAAGCTACAATTGCAGGCGTACTTTCGCGTGCCACTGTTTCAAACTTTTCAGTCCCTGGATGAAATCCTAAATGTGTGACCATTCAAATGAAAGGTACAAAGACGTTGTTTCCTAAGGTGCTGTCTAAAAATTGTGACCCCGTGGATGAAATCCTTAAAGGGGTATTGTCACGCAGATTTCGCTGTGTTTTGGTTAAAATACACTAAATATATGACAAAGTACCTTTACTCAAACATAAAATTGCTTTTAGAACACCAAGAAGATAATATCAAGTGATTCCTTGAAGGAAGAACAAACCATAACAGGTTTTTCTGCGATTTTTCCGCGACTCTTGGGAGGAACTTTTAAATAAAAGCTAGAAAGGTATTCTACCCTATGGTACTGTTTCAAACGTTTGATTCCGTGGATGAGATGCTAAATGTGTAACAATTCAAATGAAAGCTTGTACAAAAGCGTACTATGTTATTGTTTCAAACTTTTGATTCCGTGGTGAAAACTGAAATGTGTGACCATCCCATTGAAAGCTCCAAAGGCGTATTTTCCTATGGATACTGTTTCAAACATTTCAGTCTGAGCAACAAATCTCATTATTTGACCATTCAAATAAAAGCCGACAAAGGCATTCTTTCCTATGGTAGTGTTTCATGGAAATCTTAAATGTGTGACCATTCAAATGAAAGCTACAAAGACGAACTTTCTTGTTATTGTTTCAAACTTTTGATTCTATGGATAAAATCTTAAATGCGTGACCATTCAAAGAAAAGCCACGAAGTTGTACTATCCTGTGTTACTGCGGATGACAGCTACAAAGGCGTACTTTCCTATGGTACTGTTTCAAACTTTCGAGTGCGCGGATGCGATGAAATCCAAAACAATGTGTTCCCATTCAAATGAAAGCTACAAAGGCCTACCTTCAGTTGTGCTACTCTTTCAAACTTCAGTCCGTGGTTGAAGTCCTAAATGTGTCACATCCAAATGAAAGCTACAAAGGCCTACTTTCAGTTGTGCTACTGTTTCAAACTTCAGTCCGTGGTTGAAATCCTAAATGTGTAACCATTCAAATGAAAGCTACAAAGGCCTACTTTAAGCTGTGCTACTGTTTCAAACTTCAGTCCGTGGTTGAAATCCTAAATGTGCAGCCATTCAAATGAAAGCTACAAAGGCCTACTTTCAGTTGTGCTACACTTTCAAACTTCAGTCCGTGGTTGAAATCCTAAATGTGTAACCATTCGAATGAAAGCTACAAAGGCCTACTTTCAGCCATTCCGTATTCTCAATTTCTCAGACTTCGACGTCTATGTAGTGATGACTCTGATTTTTCCAACAAATCAGAAGAAATGTGCCAGTTTTTCATGAAACGTGGGTACCCTGACTCTGTTGTTAATACGGGCCAACAACGTGCACAACAGATCGACAGACAGTCAGCACTACAAACGCCACAGAAGGAAGAGAACAAGAAAATTCCATTCACCCTCACTTTCCACCCACACAACAACACAGTCAAAAGCATCATTTTAAAAAATTTCAAATTACTCCAAAACGACCCCGAAACTGGCAGAATTTTTTCACAACCCCCACTAATTTCATTCAAACGTGACAAAAACATAGGCAACTTTCTAGTTACGAGCGCACTGAAATCTGACGATGTACCGGGAACTTTCAAATGCACACGCACACGATGTAACACTTGTCCTTTCATTCACAACGCGGACAAAATAACAGGACCCAAACGATCTATTAAAATCACTGATCGTTTTACATGCACCTCCGTAAATGTTATCTACTGCATTACATGTACTTTTTGCAAAAAGATATACATTGGCGAAACAGGGAGGAGACTGGGCGACCGTTTTCGTGAACATCTCCGAGACGTTGAAAAAAATGACAAAGACACATCCAAACCAGTCGCGCGCCATTTTAATCTTATTAACCATTCTAAACAACACATGACAATCTGCGGCCTTTCCCTACACCAGGGTAACACAGAAAGCCGTAAAAACCTAGAACAAAAAATCATCTTTCAAATCGGCACTCTAAAACCCCACGGAATCAACGAACGCTTTTCATTTAACTAATCTACATTTGTTTTTCACGTCACCAAATTTCCACCAATAGCGTAGCTCCACCGCTTACTATATAAAACCACACACTACCCACAATTCCTTGATTCGCTCCGACGAAGGGCTAGCGCTCGAAACGTCAGCTATTTGAATCTTTTTACGGTGGTCAATTTACCATATCGACTCAGTCGATAAAACTAAATTCTCGTACTTTCAGTTGTGCTACTCTTTCAAACTTCAGAGTGCGCGGATGAAATCCAAAACAATGTTTCACCATTCAAATGAAAGCTACAAAGGCCTACTTTTAGTTGTGCTACTCTTTCAAACTTCAGTCAGTGGTTGAAATCCTAAATGTGTAACCATTCAAATGAAAGCTACAAAGGCCTACTTTCAGTTGTGCTACTCTTTCAAACTTCAGTCCGTGGTTGAAATCCTAAATGTGTAACCATTCAAATGAAAGCTACAAAGGCCTACTTTCAGTTGTGCTACTCTTTCAAACTTCAGTCAGTGGTTGAAATCCTAAATGTGTAACCATTCAAATGAAAGCTACAAAGGTCTACTTTAAGTTGTGCTACTGTTTCAAACTTCAGTCCGTGGTTGAAATCCTAAACTTAGTGTGCAGCCATTCAAATGAAAGCTACAAAGGCCTACTTTCAGTTGTGCTACTCTTTCAAACTTCAGACCGTGGTTGAAATCCTAAATGTGTAACCATTCGAATGAAAGCTACAAAGGCCTACTTTCAGTTGTGCTACTCATTCAAACTTCAGAGTGCGCGGATGAAATCCAAAACAATGTTTCACCATTCAAATAACAGCTACAAAGGCCTACTTTTAGTTGTGCTACTGTTTGAAACTTTAGTCCATGGTTGAAATCCTAAATGTGTAACCATTCAAATGAAAGCTACAAAGGCCTACTTTCAGTTGTGCTACTCTTTCAAACTTCAGTCCGTGGTTGAAATCCTAAATGTGTAACCATTCAAATGAAAGCTACAAAGGCCTACTTTCAGTTGTGCTGCTCTTTCAAACTTCAGAGTGCGCGGATGAAATCCAAAACAATGTTTCACCATTCACATGAAAGCTACAAAGGCCTACTTTTAGTTGTGCTACTCTTTGAAACTTTAGTCCATGGTTGAAATCCTAAATTTGTAACCATTCAAATGAAAGCTACAAAGGCCTACTTTCAGTTGTGCTACTCTTTCAAACTTCAGACCGTGGTTGAAATCCTAAATGTGTAACCATTCGAATGAAAGCTACAAAGGCCTACTTTCAGTTGTGCTACTCTTTCAAACTTCAGAGTGCGCGGATGAAATCCAAAACAATGTTTCACCATTCAAATGAAAGCTACAAAGGCCTACTTTTAGTTGTGCTACTCTTTTAAACTTCAGTCCGTGGTTGAAATCCTAAATGTGTAACCATTCAAATGAAAGCTACAAAGGCCTACTTTCAGTTGTGCTACTGTTTCAAACTTCAGTCCGTGGTTGAAGTCCTAAATGTGTCACCATCCAAATAAAAGCTACAAAGGCCTACTTTCAGTTGTGCTACTGTTTCAAACTTCAGTCCGTGGTTGAAATCCTAAATGTGTAACCATTCAAATGAAAGCTACAAAGGCCTACTTTCAGTTGTGCTACTCTTTCAAACTTCAGTCCGTGGTTGAAATCCTAAATATGTAACCATTCGAATGAAAGCTACAAAGGCCTACTTTCAGTTGTGCTACTCTTTCAAACTTCAGAGTGCGCGGATGAAATCCAAAACAATGTTTCACCATTCACATGAAAGCTACAAAGGCCTACTTTTAGTTGTGCTACTCTTTGAAACTTTAGTCCATGGTTGAAATCCTAAATGTGTAACCATTCAAATGAAAGCTTCAAAGGCCTACTTTCAGTTGTGCTACTCTTTCAAACTTTAGTCCGTGGTTGAAATCTTAAATGTGTAACCATTCAAATGAAAGCTACAAAGGCCTACTTTCGGTTGTGCTACTCTTTTAAACTTCAGTCCGTGGTTGAAATCCTAAATGTGTAACCATTCGAATGAAAGCTACAAAGGCCTACTTTCAGTTGTGCTACTGTTTCAAACTTCAGTCCGTGGTTGAAGTCCTAAATGTGTCACCATCCAAATAAAAGCTACAAAGGCCTACTTTCAGTTGTGCTACTGTTTCAAACTTCAGTCCGTGGGTGAAATCCTAAATGTGCAGCCATTCAAATGAAAGCTACAAAGGCCTACTTTCAGTTGTGCTACTCTTTCAAACTTCAGTCCGTGGTTGAAATCCTAAATGTGGAACCATTCAAGTGAAAGCTACAAAGGCCTACTTTCAGTTGTGCTACTCCTTCAAATTTCAGTCAGTGGTTGAAATCCTAAATGTTCCACTATTCATATGAAAGCTACAAAGGCCTACTTTAAGTTGTGCTACTGTTTCAAACTTCAGTCCGTGGTTGAAATCCTAAATGTGCAGCCATTCAAATGAAAGCTACAAAGGCCTACTTTCAGTTGTGCTACTCTTTCAAACTTTAGTCCGTGGTTGAAATCCTAAATGTGTAACCATTCAAATGAAAGCTACAAAGGCCTACTTTCGGTTGTGCTACTCTTTTAAACTTCAGTCCGTGGTTGAAATTCTAAATGTGTAACCATTCGAATGAAAGCTACAAAGGTCTACTTTCAGTTGTGCTACTCTTTCAAACTTCAGTCCGTGATTGAAGTCCTAAATGTGTCACCATCCAAATAAAAGCTACATAGGCCTACTTTCAGTTGTGCTACTCTTTCAAACTTCAGTCCGTGGTTGAAATCCTAAATGTGTAACCATTCAAATGAAAGCTACAAAGGCCTACTTTAAGTTGTGCTACTGTTTCAAACTTCAGTCCGTGGTTGAAATCCTAAATGTGTAACCATTCAAGTGAAAGCTACAAAGGCCTGCTTTCAGTTGTGCTACTCCTTCAAATTTCAGTCAGTGGTTGAAATCCTAAATGTTCCACCATTCAAATGAAAGCTACAAAGGCCTACTTTCAGTTGTGCTATTGTTTCAAACTTCAGTCCGTGGTTGAAATCCTAAATGTGTAACCATTCAAATGAAAGCTACAAAGGCCTACTTTAAGTTGTGCTACTGTTTCAAACTTCAGTCCGTGGTTGAAATCCTAAATGTGCAGCCATTCAAATGAAAGCTACAAAGGCCTACTTTCAGTTGTGCTACTCTTTCAAACTTCAGTCCGTGGTTGAAATCCTAAATATGTAAACATTCGAATGAAAGCTACAAAGGCCTACTTTCAGTTGTGCTACTCTTTCAAACTTCAGAGTGCGCGGATGAAATCCAAAACCATGTTTCACCATTCAAATGAAAGCTACAAAGGCCTACTTTCAGTTGTGCTACTCTTTCAAACTTCAGTCCGTGGTTGAAATCCTAAATATGTAACCATTCGAATGAAAGCTACAAAGGCCTACTTTCAGTTGTGCTACTCTTTCAAACTTCAGAGTGCGCGGATGAAATCCAAAACAATGTTTCACCATTCAAATGAAAGCTACAAAGGCCTACTTTTAGTTGTGCTACTCTTTTAAACTTTAGTCCGTGGTTGAAATCCTAAATGTTTAACCATTCAAATGAAAGCTTCAAAGGCCTACTTTCAGTTGTGCTACTCTTGCAAACTTTAGTCCGTGGTTGAAATCCTAAATGTGTAACCATTCAAATGAAAGCTACAAAGGCCTACTTTCGGTTGTGCTACTCTTTTAAACTTCAGTCCGTGGTTGAAATCCTAAATGTGTAACCATTCGAATGAAAGCTACAAAGGCCTACTTTCAGTTGTGCTACTCTTTCAAACTTCAGTCCGTGGTTGAAGTCCTAAATGTGTCACCATCCAAATAAAAGCTACAAAGGCCTACTTTCAGTTGTGCTACTGTTTCAAACTTCAGTCCGTGGTTGAAATCCTAAATGTGCAGCCATTCAAGTGAAAGCTACAAAGGCCTACTTTCAGTTGTGCTACTCTTTCAAACTTCAGAGTGCGCAGATGAAATCCAAAACAATGTTTCACCATTCAAATGAAAGCTGCAAAGGCCTACTTTTAGTTGTGCTACTCTTTGAAACTTTAGTCCATGGTTGAAATCCTAAATGTGTAACCATTCAAATGAAAGCTACAAAGGCCTACTTTCAGTTGTGTTACTCATTCAAACTTCAGAGTGCGCGGATGAAATCCAAAACAATGTTTCACCATTCAAATGAAAGCTACAAAGGCCTACTTTTAGTTGTGCTACTCTTTGAAACTTTAGTCCATGGTTGAAATCCTAAATTTGTAACCATTCAAATGAAAGCTACAAAGGCCTACTTTCAGTTGTGCTACTCTTTCAAACTTCAGACCGTGGTTGAAATCCTAAATGTGTAACCATTCGAATGAAAGCTACAAAGGCCTACTTTCAGTTGTGCTACTCTTTCAAACTTCAGAGTGCGCGGATGAAATCCAAAACAATGTTTCACCATTCAAATGAAAGCTACAAAGGCCTACTTTTAGTTGTGCTACTCTTTCAAACTTCAGTCCGTGGTTGAAATCCTAAATGTGTAACCATTCAAATGAAAGCTACAAAGGCCTACTTTCAGTCGTGCTACTCTTTCAAACTTCAGTCAGTGGTTGAAATCCTAAATGTGTAACCATTCAAATGAAAGCTACAAAGGCCTACTTTCAGTTGTGCTACTCTTTGAAACTTCAGTCAGTGGTTGAAATCCTAAATGTGTAACCATTCAAATGAAAGCTACAAAGGCCTACTTTTAGTTGTGCTACTCTTTGAATCTTTAGTCCATGGTTGAAATCCTAAATGTGTAACCATTCAAATGAAAGCTACAAAGGCGCTGCCTCATATGGTACTGTTTCAAAATTGTAATCCCGTGAATGGTGGAATCCTAAATGTGTGACCATTCAAAGAAAGGCTACGAAAGCGTATTATCCTGTTGTACTGTTTCAAACTTTTGAGCTCGTGGATGAAATCCTAAACGTGTATCCAAAAAAGGGAAGCTACATAGGTCACTTTCCTGTGATTTAAACTTTGAGTCCGTGGATGAATTCCTAAACGAGTGACCATTGAACTAAAAGCTACAAAGTCCTACGATACTGTTTCAAACTTTTCAGCGGCGTGGTTTAAATCCTATGTGTGCGACGCTTCAAATGAAAGCAACAAATTAAGGCGTATATTCCTGTGGTTCTGTTTCAAACGTTTAATTCTATGGATAAAATCCTAAATGTGTGACCATTCAAGGAAAAGGTACGAAGCCGTACTAGGCCTGTGCTACTGCGGATGAAAGCTACAAAGGCACACTTTGTAATGGTTCTCAGTGTTTCAAATGTTTGAGTCTGTATGAAATCCTAAATGTCGTGACCATTCAAATGAAAGCTACAAAGGCGCTGCCCCCTATGGTGTTGTTTCAAACTTTTTAGTGCGTTCATCAAATCCTAAATGTGTCACTATTCAAATGAAAGCTACAGTTACAAATGCGAACGTTGCTATGGTACTTCTTTTTCAAAATTGTAGTCCAAAGACAAAATGTTAAATAATATTATGAGTGAATTGAAATGAAAGCCACAAAGGCGTACTTTCGTGTGGTACTGTTTCAAACTTTTGTGTCTGCGGATGAATTCTTAAATATGTGACCATCATCAAATATTTAAAGCTACATAGGCCTATATTCTTCCTGTGGTAGTGTTTCAATCTTTTGAGTCCGTGGTGAAATGCTAAATGTTTGACCGAGTTACAATAGCGTAATTCTTGGTTTGCATCCACGTGACAAGGCGGCCATGTTGGTGGTCAACAACCATTCAATGAAAGCTACAAAGGCCTACTTTCAGTTGTGCTACTCCTTAAAACTTCAGTCAGTGGATGAAATCCTAAATGTGTAACCATTCAAATGAAAGCTACAAAGGCCTACTTTCAGTTGTGCTACTCTTTAAAACTTTAGTCAGTGGTTGAAATCCTAAATGTGTAACCATTCAAATGAAAGCTACAAAGGCCTACTTTCAGTTGTGCTACTCTTTCAAACTTCAGTCCGTGGTTGAAATCCTAAATGTGTAGCCATTCAAATGAAAGCTACAAAGGCCTACTTTCAGTTGTGCTACTCTTTCAAACTTCAGTCAGTGGTTGAAATCCTAAATGTGTAACCATTCAAATGAAAGCTACAAAGGCCTACTTTCAGTTGTGCTACTCTTTCAAACTTCAGTCAGTTGTTGAAATCCTGAATGTGTAACCATTCAAATGAAAGCTACAAAGGCCTACTTTCAGTTGTGCTACTCTTTCAAATTCAGTCAGTGGTTGAAATCCTAAATGTGTAACCATTCAAATGAAAGCTACAAAGGCCTACTTTCAGTTGTGCTACTCTTTCAAACTTCAGAGTGCGCGGATGAATTCCAAAGCAATGTTTCACCATTCAAATGGAAGCTACAAAGGCCTACTTTTAGTTGTGCTACTCTTTCAAACTTAAGTCCATGGTTGAATTCCTAAATGTGTAACCATTCAAATGAAAGCTACACTGAAGGCCTACTTTCAGTTGTGCTACTGTTTTAAACTTCAGTCCGTGGTTGAAATCCTAAATGTGTAACCATTCAAATGAAAGCTACAAAGGCGCTGCCTCATATGGTACTGTTTCAAAATTGTAATCCCGTGAATGGTGGAATCCTAAATGTGTGACCATTCAAAGAAAGGCTACGAAAGCGTAGTCTGCGGATGAATTCTTAAATATGTGACCATCATCAAATATTTACAGCTACATAGGCCTATATTCTTTCTGTGGTAGTGTTTCAATCTTTTGAGTCCGTGGTGAAATCCTAAATGTTTGACCAAGTTACAATGACGTAATTCTTGGTTTGCATCCACGTGACAAGGCGGCCATGTTGGTGGTCAATACAATACAATTTTTGTCGCAGAATTTGCATGAAAATAGAGTTTAGTTCCCAGCGGAGAGAAACGCTTTTGTTCTTGACCACCAACATGGCCGCCTTGTCACGTGCAAACCATCAATGCTTCCAAGTTTTCATTCCGTGGATGAGATGCTAAATTTTCAACAATTCAAATTAAAGCTACAAAAGCGTGCTATGTTATTGTTCAAACTTTTGAGTCCGTGGATGAAATCTTAAATGTGTGACCATCCAATTGAAAGCTACGAAGACGCACTTTCCTATGAAGCTGTTTCAAACGTTTGAGTCCGCGCCGTGAAATCCTGAAAATGAAAGCTACCAAGGCCTTTACTTTAATTTAACTTTAATTGAGATAATTGCCATAAGATTAGTACACTAATCTGGCAATGGCTGGACAACGGCTAGCTAAGCAAATAAAATTTACATTGAATTGAAAATACTGTAGACTAGAATAACAAATTACACCAGCAACTAATAACAGGAAGCTAATAAGCCTACATTCCCGTGGTAGTGTTTCAACGTTTTAGTCCATGGATGATATCCTAAATGTGTGACCATTCAACTGAACGCTAGAAAGGCGTACATTCCTGTGAACTATTGACTCGGTGTTACTGTTTCAAACTTTTCAGTCCGTGGTTTAAATCCTAAGTATGTGACCATTCAAATGAAAGCTGAAGGCGTACTCTGCTATGCTACTGTTTCAAATTTTTGAGTTCTCGGATGAAAACCTAAATGTGTGACCATTTAAATGAAATCTACAAAGGCGTTGCCTTATATGGTACTGTTCCAAACTCGTGATCTCGTGCATGAAATCCTAAATATGTGACCATTCAAAGAAAAGCTACGAAGGCGTATTACCCTGTGGTACTGTTTTAGACGTTTGAGTCTGTGGATAAAATCCTAAACGTGTAACCAGAAAAATGAAAGCTATAACGGCTTTATCCCCTGTGTTAGTTTGAGTCCGTGGATGACATCCCAAATGTGTGATCATTCAAATGAAAGCTACATAGGCCTATTTTCCTGTGATGCTGTTTCAAGCTTTTAAGTCCGTGGATGAATTCCTAATTGTGTGACCATTCAACTAAAAGCTGAAAAGTCCTACAATACTGTTTCAAACTTTTCAGTCCGTGGTTGAAATCCTATGTGTGTGACCATTCAAATGAAAGCAACAAAGGCGTATACTCCTGTGGTTCTGTTTCAAACGTTTGATTTTATGGATAAAATCCTAAATGTGTGACCATTCAAGGAAAAGGTACCAAGGCGCACTTTGCTATGGTTCTCAGTGTTTCAAATGTTTGAGTCTGTATGAAATCCTAAATGTCGTGACCATTCAAATGAAAGCTACAAAGGCGCTGCCTCCTATGGTGTTGTTTCAAACTTTTTAGTGCGTTTATCAAATCCTAAATGTGTCACTATTCAAATGAAAGCTACAGTTACAAATGCGAACGTTGCCATGGTACTTCTTTTTCAAAATTTATAGTCCTTAGATAAAATGTTAAATATGAGATCATTGAAATGAAAGCTACAAAGGCGTACTTTCGTGTGGTAATGTTTTAAACTTTTGGGACTGCGGATGAATTCTTAAATGTGTGACCATTCAAACGAAAGCTACACAGACGCGGGCCTACAGTTTCCTGTGATACTGTTTCAAACGTTTCAGTCCATTTAGTCAATTGAACACTAGAAAGGCGTACATTCCTGGGAACTATTTGATCGGTGTTACTGTTTCAAACTTTTCAGCCCGTGGTTTAAATCCTAAGTATGTGACCATTCAAATGAAAGCTGAAGGCGTACTCTGCTATGGTGCTGTTTCAAATTTTTGAGTTCTCGGATGAAAACCTAAATGTGTGACCATTTAAATGAAAGCTACAAAGGCGTTGCCTCGTATGGTACTGTTCCAAACTCGTGATCTCGTGCATGAAATCCTAAATATGTGACCATTCAAAGAAAAGCTACGAAGGCGTGTTATCCTGTGGTACTGTTTCAGACGTTTGAGTCTGTGGAAGAAATCCTAAACGTGTAACCAGAAAAATGAAAGCTATAACGGTTTTATTTCCTGTGTTAGGTTAAGCCCGTGGATGACATCCCAAATGTGCGATCTTTCATTACAAATGAAAGCTACAAAGGCGTACTTTTCTATCGTTCTGTTTCACACGTTTGAGTCCGTGGATAAATTCCCAAATTTGTGATCAGTCCAATGAAAGCTACAAAGGCGTACTTTCCTGTGGTAGTGTTTCAAACTTTTGAGTCCGTGAATAAATCCTAAATGTGTGACCATTCAAATGAAAGCTTTAAAGGCGTACTCTCCTATGGTAATGTTCATCATCATAAACTTTATTTAAATGTCAAAAGACCGCCTAGCCAGGGAGAAATCTCCCTTACTAATATGTTTCAAACTGATGGGTCCGTGGATGAAATCGTAAATGTGTGACCATGAAAATGGAAGCTACAAATTATCAGTGAGTAGTACTTGCCTTTTGGAACCTTATCTTTTTAAGTGTGTGGATAAAATCCTAAACTGTGGCCATACAAATGCAAGCTATGATCATCATTAGACGAACATTCCCGCGGTGCTTTTTGTTACGCTGTGGAGGGTGGTTCTAACTTTTGAGTCTGTGGATAACTGAAAATGCTAAAGCTAAGTGTGACCTTTCAAATGAATAGTATTGAGCAGTACTTTCCTGTGGTGCTGTTTATCATGGTGCACAAGGTGATTCTAACTTTGAGTCCGTGGATAAAATCCTAAAGTGTGACCATTCAACTGAAAGCTACTGATAAATTAGTAATAAGGTGTACTTATCTGCGCTTCTTTATTGAATGTGCTTCTTTATTGAAGTGGACGCCTTGTCAGTCACTGCAGGATAGTTTTATAAACCTCTGATGGACCTAAATGAACGAAACAGTAAACCTCAATCAATTAGAGTGCGTTCGATTGACCTTACTCCGGAATAAGAATAAACGGAATAACCCCGAATACCCGTTCGATTGAGTCGCTATTCCGATTCCAGAATACATAAAATGTTTTCCAAACATCCTGCACTAGAGAGCAGAATGCTTGGAATAATCCAGAATAACGACGTCACTTCGACCTCGCCTCGCGGCCTTTTTCAAAACAACAAACAAAATGGCTACCGCTGGCGGACCATGTGCCGTTCAAATGTGTCCGCCAAAAGGCGAAAATGGCTGCGAAACTCTGACAAATTATAATTTGGTACTACCGTTTCCGGATATGCGAACGGCCTTTCGTCGCTCTAATAACGGGCTATTGGCATAAAACAGGGGCAGAAACTCTTGTACGACATCTTCGTACAAATTTTCTATTTTCCTACGAAAACTACTGTCTGCGTGTTTTATCGCGGGCATTATTCCAGAAACGGAATAATAGTTTTATTGACCTACAGACGGAATGGCTATTCTGGAATAATCCGGAATATATTCTTATTCCGGAATAGGGTCAATCGAACGCAATCTTAATGTTATGAATTCCTTTTACCTAGCCAAATGTAAGATACTTAGCGCTTTTAACTTGAAGTTTCAAATTTGGCCATGATTTGTGTTAATCGTTAATCCCTTTCAACATCAGTTCATCTGCTAATAAGTTGGCCAAAATCGTCCTGGGACTGACTTGCTATCAGTTGCATGTTAAACCAAAATTTGAACCAAAAGCTAGTTTTTGGCTTTCCCTGTGCACCTTTTCTATTTCAACATGGCCGTGCAATAACAAAAACAGATAACATGGCGAAAATCAAGTTACATCTCAAGTCCTGAAAATAATTACGCCGCCATACCTGCGAGGAACTGAAAACAGTAAAGATTCCACGCCAAAATTGTTTAATCAAAGGACTTGATTCTCAAGCATAGCACATGGACGGCTTCGGAACGTTCCAACAGAATAAACTGTATGTTCAAAAGAAAAAACAGGGAGTTAGTTCTGTATATTTCTAAGTAAAAGGTGTGAAAACTTTGCGCAAGTGACTTATTTTACTATCTATGACATTCGTTATTTGAGCTCCTGGACCCGGTTGTTCGAAAGCCGATTAACGCTAATCCCGGATTAAAAGTTAACCGAGGATTTCATTTCTCTGTTTAAACTGAAATGTTTTTAAAAGGTCATTTGTAGCTGGTAGTGAAGACAAGTTAAAGTCGAAACTGAAGGGCCGAAAACTTTGAAAAATTTTCAATTGCTGAGTTATTTAACTGGATTCAAAATTGACGCTGATCCTGGGTTAGCTTAATCGTGCTTTGAACAACCCGGCCTTTAGCTACAAAGTTTTCACATAATCAGAATAAATCTCCGCTACGCACGAACAAACTTAATGAAAAAAGGTTACATGAAACGATTTTTCTTTGTTCTACTCCAAATCAACATTGTGCCATGCAAAGCCACAGACCGAAGCTATGAGTATCGTTTCACTTTGTAAAGTCCAAACTGACGTGAATCCGCGATCAGTGGAAATTATAGCAACGGGAATATTCAACACCGCATTGTCGCTGCTATCAATACCTCCAGCTTTCATGTTGCCTTGGCTGTAAAGTAAATGCGAACATAAAATGTAGTCGAAATGACATTTGAACGAAGAACAAACCTGGTCTTTTCCAAACTGATACAGATCAGATCAAGAAGACGACAAGCCAGAGATTTGAATTTGACCTTCACAGCATGCGCACCACGTTCAGGACAACAACTAACATCAAATAATACTATGGGCGTGCCACGTTGCTTTTATACCTGGCGATTAAAATTTATTCTGTTCAGTGGTGAAACATTCCTGAAGCAATTATGAAGAAGTAATTAACAAGGACGACAATGCCTTCCCAAATTGTTGGTGGGCCTTATGTCAAAGGAAAGTGCTATTTCATGAGTATTCAATGTAAAGCGCATGATTTTAATACACTTGGCACTTAAAGTTTAGCGCCCTGTTGTGTGTATCCTAAGGTGAGGGTTGTGAAGCGTATTGCAATGTGGACGACTAATTTTGAATGGATTGTTGTACTACTACCATGTCACTCGGCAAATACATATATTTTAGCGCGCATTGTATAACAAAAAGATACGTTGTGGTGTGCTCATGAACTACTTTTCTTTTGTTTTCTTTTTAAAAACAGCAAGTCATAATTAAACTAGCAACAAGTTCAGAGAAATACTTTTCTGCTAGATCAATATAGCCTGCGAACAAGCTCTCGGGCTCGGGCTTGGAGTTTTGGGGGAGGGCGTCTCCGACAGCGGGGAGCCACGGGAAGTATTGGTGGCGGCATTCAAATTTCTGAGACATCGTTGCAAGCTCTCTCCCGAACCCGAGCCCGAGAGCTTGCTCGCAGGCTATATTGATCTAGCAGAAAAGTATTTCTCTGAACTTGTTGCTAAGATCAATAATGAGGATGAAGATAAACCAAACATGAATTTTGTTCCTTGCGTCATTGTTTTTACTAAATAGACGCGTTATTAATTATAAGGCCCAGTTCAGACGCCGAACTTTTCATGAGCCGAACTTAATTAGAATTTGGACCGACCCAAATTAACAAAAGTACGCCTGTTGATTCAGACGCCGAACTTAATTAGCCGAACTTAATTCAGTTTGAAGAGAAACAAATGGAAAGGACAGAGGTTTTCAGGCAAAGTGTAAACATACGAGAAACTGCAGGTAAAATAAGTTATAATAACGCTTATGCATTAGGTTCGGCTCATGAAAAGTTCGGCGTCTGAATCAAAGCCGTTCCAAAGCCGAAATTCCCGGCTGAGCCAGGTATTAGGTTCGGCGTCTGAACCGGGCCTAACTGACTTCTATCGTCCGGTTTCCACTTTCTGCCAAGTTTGGTGTAAATCTTTTTGATATATAGTTCTATCCTTCGCTGTCTTCAAATTAGTGCAAACGGTTTGCACTACACAAAGTTTTGTCAGCTTTTAGTCATTCGCATGTCGTACAATACATGTTGAGTACACTGTGTGACCAAAAAGAAATGGTTCACCACTAGTCTGTCTACAGACCGATTTATTTTTTTTAGCCCAGCGCGAGCGAAGCGAACGCGCTCCAGTGCGAGCGCGTAGCGCGAGAACGAACCCCTAGGGTGACAGAAAAAGTAAATACGGTAACTATTTGCGCTTTCCCCACTATCTGAACGCCTGGAACAGGCTACCGTGATAACACTGAGGAACTCTACAAATGTCTGCTCCTGAGTAATTACGTCACAAGTGACCCTGTATGTACACGCACTCCATTTGTATCTACTTATGGTGACTCCTCAGTATTGCATTGTGCATTACGACTGCGCATAATTTCTTGCGTCAATAGCGCGTGCACGAGCGCGTACACAGTTCGAACCAAGAGGAATTCTTTCGAGGATAAGTTGGCCAAATGAATAAGAGGTTGTTTCTTTCTCCTAAACGAGAATGGTGACCTGAATACTACTGTTGAAATCATCCTCTTTTATTTGAGAAAGTTTAAAACAATTTCTTTGTCAGGAAAAACACGTACACACCCATTACTCATGGCTATAAAAATAAGGATAATGAGATCATGCGCGCAAGAAGCGTTTTGAGTCAATGCCGTTTGAGACTGTGTACCTCTGCCGTGGATCATATATCAAATTGTTCCTTATAGTCGGTGGGTTTTATCTATTACAGTTTTTCAAGCAGCATTCCATTTCAACTATGTTTAAGCTAGCGCGTAAAGTAATGTGAACCGATCAAATAATCATGCGCGTAATAGGCAGTACAACATGGATAAATAGGGTAACTATAGTCCATTACATCTCTTTCGCGAGTATGGTGACCTATGTTTTTTATTGCATCTTTCGAAACAATGCTTGGTAGGGAAAAAAATCAGAGAAAGTTAAAAAAAATCGTTCCTCATCTTTTACCTGAGAAATCACCTTAAAGTGTATATGACAGTGACTTTTTTATTTGCTTGATCGAATCTACATGATGTTCTGATAAGAAAATGGAAAATTTTTTTCGATATCGATTTTCCTTCTCCGCGTTTTGGCCGTCTAAAAACGTGAAATTTCACTTCCAGTGTGTTACAAAACCGCGCAAGAAGAAAGACTGGAAATAGTCCGCTGTGACGTCAATACAAGAATGCCGGTGTCGAGTTTTCTCAGTTCGTCACATTTTTTGATGCGCCCTGAGGAAGAAACATGGTTCTATTAAGGTGTGTTGTCTATGGTTGTAGCAACACGCACTAAAAAACGGAGGAACTGAGAAATCGCGACACTGGCATTCTTGTATTGACGTCACAGCGGACTATTTCCAGTCTTTCTTCTTGCGCGGTTTTGTAACACACCGAATGTAAAATTTCAAGTTTTAGACGGCTACAACGCTGAGAAGAAAAATCGATATCGAATTTTTTTTCCATTTTCTTATCAGAACATCATGTAGATTCAATCAAATTACTGTCATATACACTTTAATGTTGTTAACATCTTTTATGCGACAGCTCTTTGTAGCCGACTTCTTTCAACTCTAACTATCTGAGATAGCTTCAAGCTAATAGGCCATTTCCGAGTTGCTTTTAGCCTCTCTATCAAAGCGAGGCTAGGTGCGAAACCTTTCATATGAAAATGAGTTTTCATTCACATGCAAATAAAACTTATTTGCATGTGAATGAAAACTCATTTTCATATGAAAGATTTCGTACCTAGCCTCGCTTTGAAAGAGAGGCTAAAGGCAACTCGGAAATGGCCTATTCACTTATCTTAGAAACTGAAGGAATTTAAACAAGAAAAACAAAAACAACTGATCAAAAGGATGCCAGATATCAAACTTCAAGATGTAAAATGGGAATATCGTTCGTCAAGAAAGAACATTCAGAATCGTCTTATCGCGGAGTCTCCCGTTGCTGATAGTTTCTTCTAAAGTAAATAGTTGTTGCACTGGGATGTCGCAGCGATCATTTTGGATCTGAAAATCTGAGGATGGCAGGAGTTAAAATGATCTCGTTCGGCCTGTTTTAGTTCGTCTGGGGAATTTTATAGACTTTTGTGCGAATGGTTATGGAAAGAGTACTCAAGACTTGACCACAAAAATTATGCGTTTTCAACCGAAACCCATCAGTATGCCTTGAACAGGTGAGAACCATACGAAGACGTGTGTTTAAGTAATGTTTCAAGACTTTGATGACAAATTATAAACAGCCTCAACTCAAAAGTAAGAATACGCTGAGCGAAGTGAATGCAGGCAAAGAGCGCAGGAGACGCCTCTGTGGAGGAAAGATCCACATCATTCTGATCTCGTAGAGTTTTGAAACCCAAAAATGTCCCTAGTACAAAAATGGAAATGTAAGCTAATGTATTATTCCCTCCAAATACTCAGAGGAGAAAAACCCTGGGCCAGCTGAACTCCACAATGCAATAACTTCCGGGATGGGACAAACCAAACCAAAAAAGAAAAATAACAGGTAAGATATAATCTTCGAGGTGCACAACATAACCTGTTTATTCCGCGACCGAACACTGAGGCCCTCAAGAAAAGTTTTCGTTATAGGGGTGCCGCAGTAACATGGAACAGTCTGTCAGCGGAGGCTAAGCAGGCCACTACTTTAAATAGTTTTTATTCCGCTACTGTATATTAGAATTTTCTTAACTTAGTTTCGTACTAATTATAGGATTTCTTTTGTAATAATGTTTGTAATTTTTAAGTCTTAGCTTTTTTGTACTAGGTTTAATGCGCACGGCTCTTTAGAAGACCACTCTTAAGTGATAAGGATCCCGTGGATAAATAAATAAAGTTATTATTATAATGGTAGCGACAATTTGCCACTCCAGAATCTTCAGGGAGACTGAACACCAGCGCTCGTCGCTAGGATTTCTGCGATCGTTTGGTTTAAAAGCGTTAGTTACGATAGGTTGTTGGTTTCCAACCAATTAACCAATCATAGCTCGTATTGGTTAACCAAACGATCCCAGAAATCTCAGGGGCGAATTAGATTTCAAAAGTTGGATATCCACTGTCTCGTAATTTTTACTGCGTTTTACGTGCATAAATAAAATTAGAGACAATGTATGAACAGCTTGCAAAAACTTTAAAAGCTGAACCATGCTCAACTTTTCACTTTCACGCATGCTGTTCATACATCGTTTGTAATTTTATTTACGCAGGTCAAAACTACGAAACAGTGAAAATCCAGCTTAAGAGGGCAAGAAACCGGTAATCCGCGCCTTTTTGTGAATATCGCACACGATTGTTGTTTGATACACCCTGACAAAAAGTTCACCCCCACTCCTCAAATACACCGGGGTCCTATCTTCAAAACTTTCGGGAAATTACCAAGCCAAGATAGCTAGAGCACACAAGTGCGAAAATGAAAAAAAATTAAAGAAACGACAACACTGTAAAAATACTATTAAATAGCTTTTATTTGAAGGACCACAAGTGAGATTTTGTCTACAATACAATAGTTTATTGATTTCTCGAACTTGGTTTTTCGGAACTAATTTACAATATGATATAAAATCAAATGTAATAAATTACAACACTTCTATTATATATGATACATTACACATTATTATAAAAATACACTCTTAATACTTATATAAACATTATCTATTCGTAATTCATGTATCAGTTATAATGCTAATAATACTTATATCAACATTACCCAGTCGTAATTCGTGTATCAGTTATCATGCTAACACGCGCTTTCTTAATACTTATATAAACATTATCCAGTCGTAATTCATGTATCAGTTATCATGCTAACACGCGCTCTTTTGATACTTATATAAACATTATCCAGTCGTAATTCATGTATAAGTTATAATGCTAACACGCGCTTTCTTAATACTTATATAAACATTATCCAGTCGTAATTCATGTATCAGTTATCATGCTAACACGCGCTCTCTTAACACATATATAAACATTATCCAGTCGTAATTCGTGTATCAGTTATCATGCTAACACGCGCTTTCTTAATACTTATATAAACAATATCCATTCGTAATTCATGTATCAGTAATCATGCTGACACGTGCTCTCTTAATACTTATATAAACATTATCCAGTCGTAATTCATGTATCAGTTATCATGCTAACACGCGCTCTCTTAATACTTATACAAACATTATCCAGTCGTAATTCATGTATCAGTTATCATGCTGACACGCGCTTTTTTAATACTTATATAAACATTATCCAGTCGTAATTCATGTATCAGTTATCATGCTAACACGCGCTTTCTTAGTACTTATATAAACATTATACAGTTGTAATTCATGTATCAGTTATCATGCTAACACGCGCTCTCTTAATACTTATATAAACAATATTATCCCTTGTTAGTTCACGTATTAGCCTGCAAAGCAGGCGTATTTTGGGAGCGAATGAGCGCTGCGTTTTAAAAACCGCAGACTGAGGCGAGTCAAAAGATGTGACCAAAGACCCCGACGTTGTGCAAAACAAAAATGGCGTCCAAACACTAAATTCAGCACTCGCCCACCAAAAAAAAAACGCTTGCACCGCAATCAGTTATTTGCCGAATACGCGCAATCACACACGCTTATTTAACCGCACGCTTATTTAAGCATTTTTACTCCTTCTTAGTTCATGTATGAGTTGTTTGCTAACACGTGCACACTCAATACTTATACAAACATTATCCCGTCCCTGTATTAGTTATTTGCTAACACGTGCTCTCTTAATGCTGAATATAATCCGTTCTTAACACATGTTTCCGTTGTTTGCTAAAGCATGCGCACACTCTTAGTACATATTTAAACAGTATTATCCCTTCGTAATTCACGTATCCGTTATCTTCGTAATTCAATTATCAGTTATTTACTTACACGCGCACACTCTTTAATACTTATATAATCATTATTATCCCTTCTTAATTCATGTATCAGTTGTTTGTTAAAGCACGCGCACACTCTTCATAATCATATAAACATTATCATCACTTCTTATTTCATGTATCTGTTGTTTGCAAAGACGCGCGCGCACTCTTTACACTCATATAAACATTATTATCCCTTCTTTATTAGTGTTTGCTGAGATGCGTGTACACTCTTAATACTCATATAAACACTATCCCTTCTTAATTCATGTACCAGTTGTTTGCTAAGACGCGCATACTATTTATACTCAGAAACATGATCTCTTCTCAGTTCATGTATCAGTTGTTTGCTAAGACGCGCGCACACTCTTTATACTCAATACTTTTAATACTTAATATATATAAACATATCCCTTCTTGATTCATGTATCAGTTGTTTGAGAAGACGCACACTCTTTATGCTTATATAGACAGTGTAAACAGTGTCGTGGAGCGGGGAAGAAGCGGCCTTCGGCACGCAAAACTCTACTTTAGTCTTGGCGATCTCGTCCTTCACCTTGAATGGATGAAGGGACGAAGGAACCTCCGGTAGAGTGTAGAGTAAAAGCCAAGCTGGAATTCGCTGGACAGAGGGCGATGGTAGTATCAGCAGCGAAATTAGTGAAGCGAGTGATAACTTGGCGTAAAACTATTTGTTACCCACCATGAGGTGCATGTCTGCCAAATCCTGCTTGGTTATTCGGTGGTCATCTGGTACTCAGCTAGAACCTCCATCAAGGCCACCGGTATGCCCTGAATCTGTTGCTTGGTCAGAATGTTTCATCGAGGAACGCTTCTTGGGAGGCATGATAAAACGCAATGTGAAAAATAAAAAGATTTTATAAGACGAAGGCGAACCAAAAATATGTGATATCGATTGATATCTAACGGTAGCTACGTATTATACTGCCACTGGCCAGAATCCAATACCACACATAAACATTATATCATGTATCAGAGTTATTTCCTAGCACGCGCACTCTTACTACTTCTATAAACATTACCCCGTCGCAATTCATGTAACATTTATTTGATACCACGCGCACTCTAATACTTATATGAACATTACCCCGTCGTAATTCATGTAACAGTTATTTGCTAGCACGCGTACACGCGCACTCTTACTGTACTTCTATAAACATTACCCTGTCGTAATTTATGTATCAGTTATTTGCTAATACGCGCACTCTTAATACTTATATAAACATTACCCCGTCGTAGTTCATGTATCAGCTATTTGCTAACATGCGCACTCTTAATACTTATATTAACATCACCCCGTCGTAATTCATGTATCAGTTATTTGCCAGCACGCGCATTCTTACTACTTATATAAACATTACTCCGTCGTAATTTATCTAACAGTTGTTCGCTTTTAACACGCACGCATTTTTAATAAATACTTATGAATTAAGACGGGATGATAATGTTTTGTATGTATCAGTTGTCTGCTAACTGACGCACACACTTAATTCTTATATATCTGTTGTGGTGCAATTTTGTCCTTGGTGCAAATTTTATTTTCCTTTGCTTAAAACTCATTATCATACATTACCATACCCCAAAACAAAGGAAAATAAAATTTGCACCACAACATATCCATTATAACCCCTTCTTAATTTATGTATAAGCTGTCTGTTAACATACAAAAACAACTAATTCTTATATATACATTATTAATCCTCCTTAAGTCATGTATCAGTTATTTGCTAAAACACGCGCACTTTCTTACTTCTTATATAAACACAGTTATCATTCCTTCTTCAATCATACACCTAATTCAATAAAGGTTGCTTTGGTCATTGGTAATTGGGCATTGGGAAGCTATTGTTTGGTGTTCACTCAAGCAAAGCATTGCATTGTGTTCCGTATGCCCAAATGCCAATGCCCAATTACCAATGACCAATTGTCAAAGCAACCTTTATTGAATTAGGTATATATTAGTTGAGTTTGCAAACACGCGTAACGGCATGGTGGCTATCGTGAATAATGCCTATTGACTGAAAAATGCGGTTTAGGACAACCTGTGGTAATGCGTACATTTTAAAGCAGGCCTTAAAAATCGCTTATTTACGACTAAGATAATTTACTCAGATTTCTTAGAAACTATCAGAAGTGTGCAACAGGAGCAGTTAGTGGTCCATTATCCTGATCATGGGTCCATTTCATCTGATAAGACTGTATAAAGATCCTTGCATGGAGTTTCCAGGGCGTCTTGAAGTCGCTTGAAATAGCTGAAAATATATGGTATATCTAACAATTAGACTGCAATCTCGTAGTTTCTTACCGTGGTGGGAACATTAAAATTCACGGGAGATTTCGCTGAATGTTTGTAATGAGAAACCCCCAAAAGGTACCAGACTTGTTTTCTTGTGGACTTTGTTTCCCAAAGGTTCTCGATCGGTGGCTAAACTCCCACTAGTCGCAAAAACGAGTTTTAACCCCTAAAAGATCCGTCGATCACTCCCGGCACTTTAATATGGAAGTTCCCTTAGGTCTTGTTTTACCTAAATGGCAATAGGTTAAGCCCCGATCCAAGAATCAAATTCAATAGAAACCGAGCAACTGCAATCAAATTGTTTAAGCGAACGAAAGAAAAAATCTATTCAAGACACAATATTGATAAAAATAATTTACTGCTACTTTCGTTTTGTGCCTTATCAATATTCAAAGCATTCCCAGTGCGGACTATCATTCTCCAGTGAGTACTGCTAAAACTGCTTGGTGGGGGTGCGAGCTTCCCGATATTCAAAACCCTTACACGTTTTCAAACCTATCCGTTTTAAATATTTTCTCTTTTTGAATCCCGATGTCAAAAATCTATACCTAATTTCAGATTAAAAGGCAAAACACACTCATGGATTCGAGATGACGGAATTCCAGCAGTTTTCCAGGGAACAAAAATATGTGTATAAAATTCCAGGAGTTTTTCGGGAGTAGTGTGAACGCTGCAGACCACAACTGTCTTAGAATAAACCCAACTTCAGTCGAAAGTAGCAGCTCAATTCCAATTTTTTGGAGCCTCGTGCATATCTACATACATAGGGACGTACTGCCCGGATCAGATGACTACTCCTGAACCCCATTTTATAGTTTACGGCTGTGGGTAATTGAACTCCTAGGGTTTGAGCGTAAACAGAAAAAGAATATGATCAGTTTCTCTTTTCTCTTAAAGTTAGTTTAGCAAAAAAGGAAACACTGGGCGCAAGTTAAAACGTGACCGCAAGGAAGCATGAATCGTGAGTCCAACGTAAGAACAAATGTTTAAAAAGACTTTAAATTATTATGTTCCTGGAGATGTACCTGTAATGCGATTTGTTTCGTGTCACTTAAGTCGTCCTTGTGTCCTTCTTCCCCTCCTTTATAACCTGAGGTTAAAGCGAATTGTGTATTAAGCCAGGCCAAACTACAGATCGGGAGTCAACGAGAGCTATAGAATAATAATTCGACGAGAGTTTCCTTAAGTCTCAGTGACTATAGTGATTCCAGTCAAAAGAGATTTAAAGCGTACAAGTAGCATGTACACATGATAAAACCGCTCGTCTTTTTAACAGTGTCCAATTCCTGACTAAGATTTCTTCAATTAAAAGAACGGGTCTGGATAACTTTGCAGTAGGTGGATGAGGCGAACGAAAGAAATAATTAATATTAATGCACTCTTTGAACTTAATAATTAGACACTGAATTTAATAGTTGAGCCTACTGAACATTTACGACAACTACAGATGGCAAAACTCTTATAAAAATCTCTAGCGAGGGTCAAACAAAAAACTCTGAATGACAACTTTCAGGACCAGTTTCAAATTTGATGAGAGCTCTCGAGAAGTGCATGACCGATTTCAAGCCAAACGAGAGGAAGTCGGCGACTTTCGTTCTCATTTACTCATAGCTTTGAATCACTTTCGACAATAATCAAAGACAGGTTTGAGCAGCTGCATAATGACTTCAAGACTTACCTGTGATACATTTCTTGCCATCAGCCATCCCTGGGTTCTTTTTCCTTTCCTTAAAGATGAAAATTCCCCAGTCTCTCCTCGCCTTTGAAGTGATCAGTACAGTTGCATGTCTGTAGTCACGATAATTGTCAGTCTTTAGATGAAGTTTGTATGAAGTTTTTTGTTTAAAGGCTTCTTTCCGTACTTCCCTCAGCAATCAACCTATAACATACAACAATACTGTATTAACTACCGATTTTGTAACATCAAAAAAGCAAAATTTATAGCAGATTTTCTCTCGTTTCCATCGGTGATTTTTTCTAAAATTGTGAGATACAAATGATACTGAAATGGGGATAAAAATGTTGGAATCCTCTCATGAACGACAATTGAGACAAGAAAATTGGGCGTTATTTTGTTAATTATATGCATGTGCTTTTATAAATACCCTAGGGAACCATCTAACTTTCGCCAGCGGCCGATTATCTGTTCTGTTCAATCCCAACTATGGATAAACCTTTTTCTGTGATGGTCAGTTGAATGAATGAATTAGAAAAAAATTTAGGCGTAATATACCTTATTGCAATTAGTATCTCACATCTTAGTATCTTAATAAGTATCACCATCTCCAGTCTAATGGGCTCCTGGCATCCCTGAGAACTGCAAGATTAAAACATTGCAAAACTGTAAGATTGACATTGTAATTGGAAAATATTAGTCATTAATATTAAATCGTGGTGCGGTCCTCACTCGAGTGTCGAAAAACCAAAACCAAAGTAACCACTGGCCAATCACAACAAACACAGATAATCCAATGAACCAATCAGAGCTAGCAGCAAATACATGTAGCCGGCGCCAAGCGCGGGAAAACGCGTGCGAGCTAGTCAGAATGGCATTGGTTTTGGTTTTAACTCTGATTGTTAATCGTAAAAAAATTCAGACACTACCTGCTAGTTACTTGCATTGTGTATTAAAGCGATGGATCGTTGATAGACTTAAGAACCATTTTCTTCATAAGGAGCCTCCTGACTTCAATCCGTAATTACCTGCTATTCTCTACAAATAAAACTGATTACAAGACAAAAAAGCATTAGTAAAATAGAACTGTCTTTTCTAATCAGTGTAATAACGAAGCATGCAAGTGGCTATAATGTGGGCTTAAAAAATTGTCGCACGCGTGTTGCGTGTATGTGCTCACGCAGCTACATGTGCTCACGCAGCTACAGGTGTCACGCACACACAGTCTCTCTCCCTCACTCACTCAAAGAAAGAAAAAAAATAGAACATATATTTACCTAGCTGTAATTATTATCTCGCCATTGGCTTTTCCTTGTAGCGGATTTGTCAGCATCTCCAGACAAATAGGCTCATGGCATCCCCAATAACTGCAAGATGTAAACGTTGCAAAACTATAAGATTAATATCTTAATTGGAAAATATCAGTTGCAACCTTATTTTTCTTACTTGCACCTTGCGGCGGCCCAAGTTAATCTGATATCGTAAAGCGGTTTTCACTCGCTCGAGTGTCGTAAAACTAAAACCAAAGTTATCACTCTTATAGCCAATCACAACAGACACAGACAATCCAATGAACCAATTAGAACTCGAAGCAAATACATGTAGTCGGCGCCAAGCGCGGGAAACTTGTGCGAACGAGTCACGATTTGTTTTGGTTTTAGCTAATCACAAAGCGCAGTAATGCAAAACCAAAGCAATAGCAAAACTACTTTTAATACTAAATTGTAAACCGCAATATCATTTTTCCTTTCATCGCAAAAAATCTACAGGTTTCCCAAGACTTAATTACCTGTTAGTTAGTTTCCTTGTGTGTTAAGCGGTGAATTGTTGATAGACAAGAGACCCATTTTCTTTATAATGAGCCACCTATCTTCAATCAATAATAACCTGCAATTCTCTTCAAATGAGACTAACATTAGTAATATCACCATCACACAGACTATTCTAATCAGAATAATTATCGAGCATGTAATATGGGCTTTAAAGTTATCGCGCGCGTGTTGCGTGTATATTCTTGCGCAGTTGCACACACAGTCAGTCAACCTCGTTCCCAGGGTCCTCCTCTTCCCGCCCCTTGGAGCGACAGGAAGAAGAGAGGCCCTTGGGACGAGGTTGCAGTCAGTCAGTCTCGCTTTCTCGCGCTATCTCTCGCGCGCTCTCTCTCTCTCTCTCGATCATTATCACCATCATCGTCATCATCTATCTTCTCTCTCTTCGTGAAGAATAGCGCCATCAATCCACCTCCTTTTTCCATGTCCTTTCTTTACCGACGGATCTCCGCCACGTCTCTCTTGGCAGTCGTCTTTAACGCATCCCTCCGTGTGTCTATTTTAGTATGATCTTGGGGTTCTTGTCAGGTGACATTCTCAAAACATGACCTAACCTTTCATATCGCCTGTATCTTATTTGTTCATCAATTGACCTTGTGCCAGATCTTTCTCCATACTCTTCATTACTGACCCTCATTGGCCAGTAAACCTTCCTTAAAGGGGCAATATCATGAGGGCGAAACTTGAAAACTGGGCCGACGTTTTCAAGTTTGATTCGGCAAATTTAAAAAGGCCGTCGAGAAGTGGAGGTATTTGTTGAATCAAAAAATCCGTTTTGATAGCCGGAAGAAAGAAAAAAATCACTTTTAACAGTGATATGTCCAAAATTCCGGTGCAAGAATAGTGAACAGTGCCGCGCGTGGAACCTCGTGATACTGCCCCTTTAAGCATGAAAATGACAATGGAAGTAAATGGGTTGTTCAGTGCGAGAATGCAAACGGATTACACAAGACCGCGTTATTCGCATTATGAGCCAATGGGCGTTTAATAATGGTCAACCATTTTAAAGCCAATGGCAAACCTCCTTTCTCCAAGGTGAATCGATACAAATTATATTCCTCGATATATCATTTTAAAACTGTCGATGAGTGTAGTTCATACATTATTATTATTATTATTATTATTATATGTGTTATGTTTATGCCAAAACTGTAGCTTATTTTACTGCTATCAATGCATAGATTTATAGATTTATGTCATGTGTTTTATTATGGATGTATTCGAAAATTATAGGGGTGGACAACTATATCACATATGAAGGGATGGGGGGGGGGGGGGGGGGGGGGGGTTATTATGCTTTAAATAAACGGATAAAATTTTGTTCTTGGGCAACCGAGCTCGATTCATACAAACCGAGTACGAAATACAGATCGAACACGGATAGAACCAAATCGAGCACGGGTTATGTTTGTGAAAAAATTTCATAGAATGCAAGTCAGTGGATAAACGAACACGCACCCGTGTGCAGAAAGTCGTGTGGACATTGATTACAAGCCCAAGATAATAAATGCTAGGTATTCAACGGTTTCGAGTGGTATACCGTGATATATCTCACGTGTCAGTTGATTTTTCTTAGTATACACAGGAGCCTTTTGTCTTTTGTGTATACAAAGAAATGCTAAGTATTCAACGGGTTCAAGCGGTATGCCGTAAAATATCCCAAGAGTGACTTGATTTATCTTGGTATACACAGGAGCCTTTTGTCTTTTGTGTATACAAAGAAAAATCAGGTCACGAGGACCTCATACCTTTATAACTTTGGTACCACAGTTCTTTGACAATTTTCGGATATTGTTACAATGCTAGTTGTAAGTTTATGATCAATTTCTGAATTTTTCGAAGTTTATCGAAGACTCCCAACAATTTACTGTAGGTGTTACGAAAATTTCCGATGACTGTGCGAAGGTCATTTTTATGTTTTCGGTCATTGTTAGCCGAAGATTACTGAACACTTCGAAGAATAGCGAGGAAGATACGAATAAAAGATGTTTCAATTATAGCCCACTAGTTCAGAACACAAGTTAGTTCAATTACGACGCCGTTAAACTCACTGCACGAAAAGTTGGCTTTGATCTCCTTTGATCTCCATCAATGGTGTGACAAAGTTGCGCGAAACAGGCATCAAATGTGATCAAAGGTTTTACAGTAATTTTGACTTTGCTTTTGACACTCTTTTGACGCGCTTCAAAAGTGCTAGACATTTTGATGCACGTTACAGGCAAATTAAAGGTACCTTTGTACAAGACAAGGCAACATTTAACAGCACCTTTCATATACCTTTGATAAGCGTGAAAGATGCACAGCGTCAAAGGTGCACTAACTTTGACTTAAATAAAAGACGGTCTTTGCCATCTTTAACATATGTCATAGGTATATGGTAAAGAAAATTAAAGATGTAGGATGTAAAAACCATGTTTAGAAGTTACTAAACCGAAATGCCGTGTCATTGAGGCCGTGTGAGAATTGTATCGTATCGGATGCGAAAAAGCAAGGCAGAGAACATGACTGACCGCCGGTGACGTTCAGAAAAGATGCCCAAAGCTTCGTAATAAAATCAGATTATTGAATATCCTGGAAACGTCAATTCAATCAATTCGAGTTTCCTCGGGCTATATAATAGCACGCCAAACTTCAGTGAAACTTAAAGGTCCGCCATACAACTCAAAGCAGATCTTCGTATGTAAATAAGCGCCTGTTCCCCTGGGTTGGTTCCAAGCCCTTCCAAGAGGACCAAGTGACTAGCAACCAGCTCAGGGTACCATATACTGTCCAGCTAGTCGGACTCTCTTGATCTCCTGATATTGACAGAGAGACTAGGCAGATCGCCATAGATGACTTTGTTCCTGACCCTATCCTTCCATGAGTCATTGAGGACTATCCTGAACACACGAGTGTAGCAGCCGTCAAGTCGAGTCTCTTTCTCTTCTGTACGCGTCCATGACTCCTAGCCGAAGGTAGAATCTTCCAGCAAGACGAATTTCCAGATGTTCTTGAGGTCGTGGATAGCTCTCCAGGCTTGTGCTTTCTTCGCCCGGATCCAAGTCTTTCTCAGTGTAGCTGACATAGGAGCCAAGATGCTTCAATTCCTTTTTGGAAGCCAGTGATAATCCATCTTTGGTGGTGATCTTGACTTCCTCCTTGATGTTGAAGCTCATGACCTCTGTTTCTTAGCATTGACTTAAGACCCACCTTCTTTGCATTCACTCTCCACGTTGTTATGGCGAAGTCAAAGTCAGTCAGGACCACAGGACCGACTCTTCTGCTCTTTCTAGGGTTTATTGTTAACCTGTAATGCTCCCTTTTCCCTACCAGTCGCAGAGCATAATCAAGGATTATTATGAAGCAATGACAATATTAATAAATAATAATAATTAATAAATAACAGTAATTACTAATAATAAGAGAACATTGAACAATACAATAACCATATTGAAAAAAAGTTATGGTTAAAGAAAGCGGAAATACGTGGTCAAGGGTATTGGAGAAAGTCAGCAAGAACAAGCACTCAGCTCATAAACTGAAGCTGAATATTAGACTTTAGAAAAAGTAAAACTCAAGAGGTGGTTCAAAACGTCGACAAGTAAGACAAGTAAGTAGTGTAGACCACGTAAAGCATCGTGAAACTAAGAACAGAAAGAACCAACCAGCACTCCACCTATTCCTCTACACCCGCCACGTGACCTTTCGGAAGGGTATCTCACTTTAGAAATGATCTTGCGGGCATGCACTAAAACAAGGAACACAAGAGCATTGTATAACTGCACGAGGATATAAGAACATAGAACACCGGAACAGCCGAGAACACCTTAATTAGGGTTTAGGTTAGCTGTTTAGCTTGTGGTTAAGGTTAGGATTAACCGTTATATACAGTATTTCGGGCTGTTCCGGTGTCCCGGTGTCCCGGAGTTCCACGATATTTCTGGCTGATTACTGGAGGCGCGCGTCATATCATTGTTTTACGAGACAGCCATGTAGACTTGCCGCATGCGTCAAGGCTTCTCTGATTCATCTTAGTTGGAATACTCCTTCATTACAATGTCATAATTGGAAGCATCTTTCGTCATGAAATGTCCATCCAACCACTGCATTGACCAACTGCGTCCTACTAAGAATAACAACAACAGCAAATTTGATTACAGGCGGTAGTAAATCATGTATACTAAAGTGTTTTTCCTTGTGATCTTGTTTTAAAGCTCCTAGAGTTGAACATGAACTGTATACAAATCATCGTGTTTCATTTTTTAAAACATGCAACCCAGCAGAGTAAATAAAGAAAAGGAAACAACGTTAGTAAAGTAATACTAAACAGTTGCCACTGACGAATCCATGGCCTTCATGTAAATCAGAAAAAAATACAAATTATCAAAAACTAAGCAATATAATTTAGTAGCCTGCGTATTGTTTGGCAAAAGTTCGTAACAATCGGCGCATTGCAAGAACTAACAGCACACCTTTACGCGTATTCTGCAATTGAATCCAACCATAATTTTGGATTTGTTTCAATAAAAACCAAAGAAAAGCGGCTCTTACTTCGTGTAAAGGACACAAATGACGTAAAACAAAAAGAAACAATGCTTCATCAAAATTCTTTTACCCAAAAACAATGACCGAAAACAATGTTTCCTATTGTTTTAAGTCATCTGTGCGGTACCACGAGCGTAAAATGTCTTCGACGATCTTTATCTTTTTCTTGCTGTTCTACTTTGTCATTCATAGTTCATTTTATGTTCAAAGGGCTGAAAGGGCAGTGCCAAGATTGTAGAAGTAATGGAGGTTTTCCAGCAAAGGGTGTCCGCTTGGGGAGATTGGCGCTTTGAGAATGTCCACTATTCCCTGAAAACAGAATGACAAGAGGAGCTTAGATGAGTACGAGTTTAGTACTACCAAATAAATACTATTTCAGCGGCAACTTTAATTTAGCGAGTTTAGAGTTTTATTGAAATCGCTCTTAGATATACTTCCTAAATTTATAAAGTTGTTGAAAATTAAATAAACTTCTTAATTGAAATGTACGTCGTACATAAACAAACTACGCGATCGACAGTTTAGAGAATTTTATTAAAAGAAACTAAATTTGTTGAGATTAAGCTTATTTGTACAAAACAACCTCTATGTCGTTAAAAATAACGGAAATTATTCTTTAGTTTTGCGATTACATGCATACTGACAAGGTACAAACGTAACAACTTATAACGGACTTAGATTCAACATTAACTGGCTTTTAAAAACGATCTACGTCAGTGCGCTTAAAAATTACGCGACGGTAGAAATGCACCGCCAGTAAAGTTGAAAATAACATTACCTTAGCCGTTTTGTGCCAAAGTTGTTGTAAAAGTCTCAAGTCGCCATGAATTCAATGAATTTTCCTTATTATATCACGTCTTTGATCACGATCTTTCTCCTTTAAGAATTTTGTGCACTACTTCTAAACCGTTAACGCTAAGTTACTTAGTAAGTTCTTACCTTATATGCCTCCGAGGTGAATTGTTACCCCTTTCTTCTTTAGCGGACTGCGTGTAATACTTCTAGCAATGTTTTCAAAACTTCTTAAGCAATAACTTGCTTAAATTTTGAATCGGCATTAGAAGAGTTTGTGAAATACGCACTGAACAGTGATAAAAAAAATTATGCAAACATGGTCGCGAATTTCTTACGCTGTCCCGACGGCTTGCGGCAACTCTTTCTATTTCTGATTGGTTGGACGAAATTATGGCGTCTTCGTATGAATGTTGAATGTTGGCGTACTGTCATTTGTCTCAGAAAGTTATGGAAAAATGGTCTTTTGGGAATTGAATCGACAATTTTTCTTGGACAAATTGATTTATTTTATGACAAGTTGATGTTACATGGGGCAATTCTTAGCGAGTCGTCACCGTGTAACAGCGCCCGGACGAGCCTTAACGCAATATTTTAATGTGGCAACATGTTGCAAGGTTTAAAAAAATAGCCTCTCATGTTTTGTTACGCGGCGCGGTTTTTTATGAAACGATGTTGCATTTAAATGGTCGTTAAAAATCGTCCCGTGTTTTAAGACCCTTTTAAACTCCACTTTGATGATGGTATGGGCCTTTATCACGCCCCGCCATTTTGTATAAAAACAAAAGATTTGCCCCCCAAGCCTCGCAGTGAAAAAGTTGAGAACGAGGTTAAGCAGGAGAAAACAAAGCATTTTATTCTCCTGGGAATCAACATGGCCGCCGCGTGATAAAGGCCCATTGATGCAGGAGCCTATTTCTGTATGATGTAAATGTTGCGATGAAATGTGATTACACTCAAACGTTTATTAAAAAAGCGAACAGCATATCAAAAAGTTCAACTAGCGGACAAATTGGCGTGCCAAACGTGCTCGCAACTGGACGTAAGTTCTGGCCTCAATATCTCCGCACTTAGTCTGCATGTTCCAACGATTTTGCACCTAAAGTTTGTCATAGACGAGTGTGTCCGAAATTATTACGACACTACTAAAGTGTTTAAATTCGCCGTTGTCAGGTTTCAAAACTTCAGAGTGCCTCTAGACATGATCCTTGTGGAAGGCTTGTTGACCACTCAGGACCTGTTAGTGCGATTTGAGATGTAAGTGGGGATGGAAATCATTGCGTCGACGAAGGAGACGCTTCCTAATCTTGTCGGCTAGGCGGAACGAATCGAGAAAAGTGTCGGTACCAAATCCGCGCCATCTTGAAACGTCACAATAGTATCCAGCATGCTTAGCGCGTCGTCTAAGCGGAACGAATCGAGAAAAGTGTCGGTACCAAATCTGCGCCATCTTGAAACGTCACAATAGTATCCAGTATCGCGTGGAAATAAGGTATCATCCTGGGGAGCTGGGGTTCCGAAATGTCACATGTGAATAATCTATTTGTCTTGATTTACTTTCGGATATTTTCCCGATTTTGGAATCGTACGGCTCAATATTTCAATGCCTAGTAAAAGTACGCAGTGGAAAAATTGGACGAAGGTTCTTCTCCGGACCAAGTAAGTTGTTGGGTCTCTTTGGAATCAAGCAGGAAGTTACAGATTCAGTTTCCTCGCTACCGTTCTGGTATGTTTTGAATGTTCTATCTTGATTTTGCTGTGGTTCTCTGCCTGATTTGGGAAGCTTTCACCTAAATACCGACGTCGTTCTTCGCGATGTTCTACGGTACGGTGCAATTCGCTGTATGTCTTGTAGCAATAATTCACTGACTGGCCGCGCCAGGCGAACGCAGATTAACTTTACAGTGCTCGAAATTGCGCCTGTATCGGGCGCATTTGCGACTAAAGATTTCGCAGTTTTGTGACTAAAATTTGTCTAGCTAATAAAGGAATTATGTTCAACAGTCTTGTGTCTTACTTGCAACTGGTAGTTGTAATTTTATCCGAAAAATCCTGCGAAATTCACGTTGAATGTTGCGTGACTTAAACGTCGATTTCATGCTCCATTATCGCGGTGTCCAAGAACAGGCTTTCTCAGAAATTTCTCATTTCCGGTTCCGGTATTAGTACATGTACTGAGGAGTATGATTTCAGAATCGGAGAAATAGCCGAAATGAAATCAAGACAAATATACTATTTATATGTCGGAAAAATCTGAGACCTTGCGGAGTACACAGCACGGCAGGATTTTGCCCGATTCCACGGCGATAGCGTGAATTTGTTTGATGACGGCCGGACGTTTTTGCCTGCGTGACATATCTCGCGACATAGCCCTTTTAAACAGTGGCTGAATTAATTTATGAAACTGAGGTACTAGGTCAAGACGAGGTGCCAAGGGATAAGGAGACGCACTATAATCTATGATTACTACTAGTCCTAAAAAATAAATTATGAGGAGTTCGAGGGGTGGTGAGTGAATAAAAGAAAGGATAGTACGGGGATCATTGTAGGAACTGTATAAAACATTTAGCTGGCCAAGTCTTCAAATTCGTCGTGATTACTGTAAATGTATGCTTGTGCACAAGTGCGTTAATGGCCTAGCTCCAGATTACCTATGAAGTGACTTTCAACATACGTTTGATGTATACAAATTTGGGCCTAGAACTAGGTATTTGCTAAGACTACCCCTTGCGAGAACGAAAAAATTTCGGTGCTCTTTTTTATACAGTGGGGCGAAGACCTGGAACACGCTTCCTAGCTATGTAAAATCCATTACCAACCCCTCTCAATTTAAAACTGCCCTCCGGCGCCAATTTCTTAAAAACCAGACTATAATTCCCTTTTTTTTGCTTTTTTTTTAATTTTTTTTTAAAATAAGTTGTAATGTAGTGTGTAATGTCTATGTAAACTGTTTTTATTATTGTCAGTTTTAATGTAATAATACAGGACTCCATTTAAACCAACCTATGATGAACTGGATACTTCCTGTTTAAATATTTGTTTAAATAAATAGAATAAATAAAGTATTTCACTTAACAATCAGAAACCCATAAGTGGGTTGAAACGTGTAACGCGCATTCACAGCTTCCGAATAGTCATTGCTTAGATTTGAATGCGAAATACGTGCGTTTATTTTGATCGTTCCTTCTCTCGCAACAGAGTGATCAAAAAAGCTAGCTCAAATTTTTTCTTTTTTTATAGGCATACCGGAAATGAAGCAATATAAAATTGAGAAAACAGACCTTTAAAAACATCCACAAGCTTTTCAAGGCCTTGACGGACGAGCCAATCTGCCACAAAACCGTCGTCTTTGCCGAGAAATTCCTCCAACAATCGGGTCCAGGTATATTTCATGACTTTTCATCAGAACCCTACAGTATTTGCGTGCTTATAAATTGCGCATGCTAAAGGTCCGTTTACACAGGCGATTTTTTGTGCAATTTTTGTCGCGCGCAAGTTGCATCTTCAAATCGCATGTGTAAACGGGCGGCGATTTCAGTGCGATTTGGGCGCGATTTGTCGCGCGATGTCGCAGACGTTTCGAACATGTTCGAAACCTGATGCAACTTGGTGGCGATTTTTGGGAAATCAAAGCAAATGTTGCACCCGAATTGCACAGGAAATCGCCGCTAGTTTACACTTGCGATTTGAAGATGCAACTTGCGCACGACCAAAATTGCATCGACAAGTGCGACAAAAATTGCACAAAAAATCACCTGTGTAAACGGTAGGATCCAGAAGCACGAAAAAACAAACGGTGTTGGTCTCAATTAACCAACACATTTGAACATTGTCATTTACGATTCCACTCTAACATTGTGGCCTTTAGATTTGAGTACGAGTCGGAGATTGAGTACAAGTGCGACACTGGACGAGTCATTTGCTCAGAACCAACGCTTCTTCTTGCTGCTGACCAGAAAAGAGGGAGGAGGTACCCACGAGACTGTGGTGCACGGGGGGGGGGGGGGGGGGGGGGGGGGTGGTACTCTCATATATGAGCTATATAGGTATGTGCCGCTGTGAAGGGTATGGTTTTCAGGCAGTTTAGTCTGGGATGGGGTATAGCAATCAGAGATTTTTGGTCTAGAATAGGGTATCATTTTCCGCGAAACTGATTAGTTGCGTGAAGAATTTACTGGAAAATGCCATTTAAAAAAAGGTACGGCGGGCAGTACGGCATTTTTACTGACCTCTGTTAACTAATAACTGTGATTGTGAACGAGTTTCTGGAAAATAGCGAGTCTGAAATAGGTCTAGGATAGGGTAGGGTTTGTCGGTGTTTAGTCTAGAATAGGGTTGCAAAATGCAGCTAAAGTTGTCTAGTATAGGTTAAGGGTCTCAGAATTCCAGCGGCACATCCCCACCCAAAAGTTTGCAGAGTACCCCCCCCCCCCCCCCCCCCCCCCCCCCCCCCCCCCCCCCCCCCTCTCGGGCTGTGGAGACACCAGCTAATCTAAGCTATTCGCACTAGGTTTGAAAAGTCCTTTTCGTCCACATTCTCCAATCTGAAGGTCACTATAGTCGGAAGACATGGCTGTTTGCTTCATCCCGATCAATATATCAGCTTTTAGGAGTCTTTCTTGTGCCAATATATCAACGCAATATTGTGAATTTTCAAATCAAAAGCTCCACGTCAGTATTTTTAGGAACCGAGATACTTATTCTTTTATTTAACTTACAGCGCTACGTTCTGGCGAGTTAAAATGATCGATAAATTGCACCTGAATCCTACTGTTTGCGCACCGTTGCAAGTACAGCAAATTTTCTTCACAATGTGTTTCACAGGTTTTTCTTCAACTTGCTTTGGAATGGCGTTGTGTTAAAGTCGCAGAAAACATGTAATTTGATAAACGTATAAGCACAACACTAACTTAATGAAAGCTGTTTTCTTTATTCAACCGGGGAACAAATCTCCTTTGAGGATCCATTAAAAAAAAGTGTATAACTGAAAATGATTTGCAGTGTAATTAATCAACATTTTATAAAAATGGTGAAGGTAATAATTACTGCGAAGGAACCCAAACGTGCCCTAACCAACTTATTCTTGTTACATGTAGGTATTACTTATCTTTAAGAAGGTACAGTGTATTTCATACACGAATTCTGCTATTTTTGGAAGATAAAATACAACTGCTACAAATGTCATTGTGACCATTTGACAAAAAAATAATGATTTGAAGAAATCGCATTTTGGTACTGTTATAATTAAATTGCAAGTTCGTTTGCTTTTGTTTCTGTACTGAACGTATGCTTCTG
This sequence comes from Dendrophyllia cribrosa, assembly GCA_024195265.1. Lineage (NCBI taxonomy): Eukaryota > Metazoa > Cnidaria > Anthozoa > Scleractinia > Dendrophylliidae > Dendrophyllia > Dendrophyllia cribrosa. The sequence goes on from JAJLRJ010000007.1 coordinate 793,147, forward strand.
ATCTTCTTGCAGATCAACGACAGCGTAGTGGATTAAAACGAAAAGTATACAACACGTATCTCATTAGGCCATCTGATAATTATTGAGATTAAAAATATTTCTCCTTAATTCAGTTATTATTAATTTAAAAGCATTTGCTGGCGAGTCTGTTTGGACAGGATGAAGGTGCTTTGGAAGCATTTGTCTAACACGTCAGCTGACACGTGACATGATTAACAGTCATCCCTCAGGAGCTCTGCTGACACGTGACATGATTAACAGTCATCCCTCAGGAGCTCTTCCATGTCTTTCGTTTTATAGACAGTTGCTGATTTGCATCATCTATCAGAAAACTGAAAAAAGGGGAAAATTAAGGTATATTAAGTGAGCGAAGTCACACTTTCTTGGTCAATTCTCACGTGCCTGTCTGACAGATTTCCATCTCATGAAATTCAATAATGAAATTTTAACTACAAAATAGGACAAATTAGCTCACACTTTTTACTCTGAGGATCTAACGCAAACATAGGCAATATTTTGCAGTCTGAACTGATGAAACACCCACCTGTACCAGAAATAGCAAAAAGGAGCTGTTCCAAGATGCCATAATGAATGCGCATCAAATGTCCACAAAATGGGCGGAAAGTCACCTAACTGAAATCAAACCAAAACCATTCTTGATTTAGCCTTCAATGTAGACAAAATTAATTTGATTGTCACACAATCTTTCCTTATCACCCTAAGAACGCCTGTGTTTTAGGTTATTTTGACTGGGATGTATGGTTGAACCTTGTCTTGACCGCACATTTGTTTTGGGGATGTCAATAAACCATGTGACCTGAAATAAAGTAACCACAAAAAGTCGGAACTACACATGTAATGTTAATACTGCTTTTTTTTTTTTTTTAAGATTTGAGTTTTATTCAGGCAGAACTTCAATTTTTGGCATTGGACAAAACATATGGATTAGTTTTCTCTCTTTGAAAAGAACAATAAGCTCAACTATAGAGGTCGCATTAGGGGGGGGGGGGAAGGGGGGGGGGGGGGTCTGCGTATCCCATATCCCATTAATGTTTGACCAAATTATCCCGTATCCCGTTAATTTTTGGCCTACATATCTCGTTACATAATTCCAATGACTTTAATGCCAATTACTGCTGATTACATCATTTCCATGTTACATATCTGAGTACGAGGTTATGTAACAAAGAACTTTTTTACTTTTACCAAATGTTTTGTTGTTATTGGAATGATGATTGCATGCACATAGGTTATTGGGGATGTTACACAGTGTCTATAATCCCAAATGCCGATTTCTTTGGCTCGTTGATCTAATATTCCAAAAGCCTCTAAGGCCTGAAGAAAAAAGTTCGAGTCCCCGCTCTAGATTTTTGAAAAAAATGAACATTTCATGGCAGGTTTCTCATCTCCGCAACTACAGAGATGGCGGAGCATAATTTTAAGTTGGGGGCGGGGCTTGAAATACTGTAGTTGTTATCGTAGCGAGTGCCAAAGACGCGAGCCTCTAGGGGGTGAGGAGCAGGGCCAAGATTTAACAGGAAAATACAAACAAACGTATTAGTAAGGATTTTTGACCATATATTTCTCACTTTCTTTATCTTTTATATTGATCAATGAACCTATTTTATGTTTTTTTAAAAATGCAAATTCGATGCTCGGTATCCCGGAATCTCTTTTCTAAATATCCTGTATCCCGTTAATTCCCCCCCCCCCCCCCAAAAAAAAAAAATATATCCCGTATCCCTATAATTTTTTACCTAAATATCCCATATTCCGATTAAACCCCTAATGGGACCTCACTATAATTAGTGGAGTTGTGGCGCTATACAAATGCTAATTATTATTATTATTATTAGTTGCATATCAATTTACATTTCAAAAAATGGAAAGTTGCACTTACTTCAAGAGCTAAAAGGAGAAACAGGCTGACAGTCACTAAGGCACATTTCCACACGTATGGCTGCCGCTGGTAATTCTGCAAGTTGTGGTCATGAAGTAAGGGTGAATAATATATCTCCTGTTACGTTTAGATTACTTTTTAATTTCAAAAGAATTTCGCACCCTTGCAAATATAAAATGTGAAATTATTCTAGCACCCGAAAGTGATCATTCAGCCGTTTCAATTCATCTACAATCCGAGTGTCTCAGCTCAGAAGAAAGGTCCAGGCTTTTGGAAGTTTAATATCTCACTTCTTGAAGACGAAAAATATATTGCAGCTTTACGAGAAAATCTTCCTGATTTTAAATTAAAATACAATAATATCACAAACTTAGGGTTGAAGTGGGATCTTATAAAAATGGAAATTAGAGGTTTTACAGTTAAATACTCTAAAAGAAAGGCAAAAATGTTTAGGGACAAGGAAAAAGACATACAAGCAAAAATAGACAAGTTACAAGCACAAGCCGAGAAACATCCAAACAATAAAAACTTTATACTTGAACTCGAAATTGAAAAATCGCGTCTTAAAAAACTAATGATATAGAACGAAAGGTGCGATTTTGAGAAGTAAAGTAAGATGGCACGAACAAGGTGAACGCAATACGAAATACTTCTACGGCCTAGAAAAACGAAATCACGCCAAGAAGACAGTGACAAGATTAAAATTGGCTGAAAACTTTTACACTGATGATCAATTCAAAATTCTAGAAGAAGAAAAACGTTTTTATGAATCTCTTTACAAATCAAAGGTCACAATCACCGAATCTGAACTCAAAGAATCAGCTTTCTTCAACCCAGAAAACATAACCACTTTAAATGAGGAAGAATTGAATTCTTGTGAAGGCCAAATCACCGTAGAAGAATGCTTTAACGCACAAAGAGACTTCAAAAAACATAAAACACCTGGTACCGATGGTTTTCCTGTTGAATTCTATCGCTTTTTTTGGTCTGAAATCAGTAAAGAAATGACAGATAGTTTCAACTTTGCCTTTCAATCAGGGATGCTATCTATTAGCCAGAGGAGAGGTATCATCTCGCTTATTCCAAAAACGTCTAAAGACACAACTATTTTAGAAAATCTAAGGCCTATATCACTCCTTAATGTCGATTACAAAATCCTTACTAAAGCTATAGCAAAAAGACTTGAAAAAGTGCTCCCTAGCATTATAAATCCTGACCAAACCGGTTATGTGAAAGGCCGTTACATTGGTGAAAACATTCGGCTTATTCAAGACATAATACAATACACCAATCAGACAAACAAAAAAGGCATTGCAATATTTCTTGATTTTAAAAAAGCATTTGATTCGATTGAATGGCCATACCTTAACGCCGCTCTCAAATCTTTTAATTTCGGACCTGGCATCATAAACTGGTTTAACATATGCTACAATAACGTTTCTAGTTGTGTTTTAAATAATGGGCATGCTTCAAATTTTTTCTCTTTGCAACGAGGTGTTCGACAAGGTTGCCCTTTATCGGGTCTCTTATTTGTCTTAGGGATTGACCTTCTAGCGAGAGCCTTAAAAAACAATAGATCTATAAAAGGCATCCAAGTAGATAACCAAGGGATAAAAGTATCACAATATGCTGATGACACCACTGTTTTTGTCCGCGACCAAGAATCCGTTTCCGAACTACTTAAATTTCTAAATGATTTTAACTCTCTCTCTGGGCTGGAAATAAATACTGCTAAAACTGAAGCAATGTGGCTAGGACAGTGGAAAAACAATCAAGACACCCCTTTTGGTTTCAAATGGCCAAAAGAACCGATACTATCTCTCGGAATATTTTTCTCACAAAATCAAACAGATGCGGAAGAACTCAACTTTGGAACCAAAATTCGAGATTTAGAGAAAACATTAAATACCTGGCAAAAAAGAAAACTTACGTTGTACGGAAAAATAAATATTGTTAAAACATTAGGACTCTCTAAACTGACTTTTAACGCTTCCGTTTTAAATGTGCCAAAACATTATATACAACAAATAAATAAAATTATTTTCAGTTTCATTTGGAACGGCAAACCCGCAAAAATTAAAAAAAGTACTGTTATCGCAGAAAAAAAAGAAGGTGGTCTCAAAATGTGCGATTTTGAAATTATGGAAAAAGCTTTGAAAATTGCTTGGATTAGTAGAATTCAAAGTCAATCTTCTGCTTCTTGGAAAATTATTCCTAACCAGTGTGTAAATCATCTCGGAAATTTCTCTTTCCTGACAAAATGTAACTATAAAACCGAATTACTTAAGCTAGAGAGCCTCCCTATTTTTTATCGCATGATTCTCGATTATTGGCGCGACTTCAAAAACTTACCTGATCGTATTACTACCAATATCAAAAATGAAATTATATGGAACAACTGTGATATTTTAATTGATAAGAAGCAAGTTTTTTTATAGAAAATGGTTCGCAAAAAATGTTATACATGTGCAAGATTTACTGAATGAACAAGGCAACTTGTGTAACTTTTTAGAATTCAAAACAAAGTTCAATTTAAATGTACCCTTTACGAAGTTTTATGGTCTTGTCAATGCCATTCCTCGCGCGTGGAAAAATGCTTTAAAACAACATGGTCAAAACAACCTCACCGATTCTTCTACCACACCTCTAATCACAAGTTTTATTTATTCTGCAATCTTAAAAAACACTTTCGTACCACCAACCTCTCAAACCAAAATTTTACGACACGGCTTTTTAGAAAATAATGTTCATAAAGTTTACCAAATGCCTTTCATAGTTACAAAAGAAGTTAAACTTATAATGTTTCAATACAAAATTCACAACATACTCCCTACTCAAATGAGCCTTTACCGTGACGGTATCTCTGAAAGTGATTTTTGTCCGTTATGTGGGTGTGAGAAGCAAACTTTAAACCATATGTTAATCCAATGCAGTAAATCGCTCTCCTTCTGGAATACGTTTCAAAAATGGTGGTTTGAAAAAGCACGTGAAAGACTTTCTTTAAAACATGGTAGCATTTTATACGGCTACTTTGACAATACAAAATACTGGCAGGCATTAAACTACTCAATTCTAATAGCAAAATACTATATATTCTGCACGTCAAACAGGCGCCAAGGTGAACTATACTTTTGTAACTTCCTGCTGCGAATCCAAGAAAAAATTGAAATAATTAAAGAAACTGCAATTGCAAAGAAATGCTTGCCTGCTTTTCGCCGAAAGTGGACAGTTCTTTTATAACTTCTATAATTAGTATTAGTAAATTTGTAAATGTAATTGTACATCTGCGTAGTTCGTGTAATATCATATTGTAATTGTAGTTATGTAAGTAATGTATTGTTTAAAATAAAGTTGTAAAAAAAAAAAAATCTCCTGTTACAATCAAAGCTACCCAGCTATTCAGACACTAATGAATGAGTTCATGTAATTTTATGTAATAATTTATATTCCTGTGAAATCATACATGTAGTACAAAGATGCAGCTAATAGCTTGGGTAAAACAATTACAAGACAATAATCTTTTTTTTTTTTCTCGAAAACAAAATAAAAATAAGAAAATCATAAAAAAATGGGAGGAACAGGGCTCAAAAGTTGCGAGTCTGAAAAATATCCTCTAGCAAACTTTTGCGAGTTAGCATTTCTCTAATAAAAGTTGAAGGGAAAAAGTGAACGTTTCTGGATAATTTTGTGGCAAAAATTCAGACATCATCGAATGTCATCTACGGGAGAAAATAAGCGTGGTTTTACACAGGTGAGGTGTCCCAACAAAATGTGACGAGGATTGTAGTGACCTTACTAGTTTTGCTAGTAGAAAAAAATCTTACTAGCAAAACTTTGCTAGTGGACTAAATAATTAAGTTCGACCCCTGGGCAATACTGTTTAAAACAAATTTAAGGCCAAATGCAAACATCCAGGAATGTTTGAGCAGAAGAATTGATCCTAAAAGTCACTCAGGATACTTTTTCTTTTCAATTATTATGAACACTGTAGACATACCGTAAAGCACCAACTTAGCCAGCTGCATAAGTTAATGATACCTATAGAAAAAAAAACAACATACATGTACCTTGTCATACATTTGACAGGCAAAAGTTATTGAAGGGCTCCTGAGGCAAGAATGTCGTAGTTGCTATTATAAGTACTTTCTTGCATCAGAAACAAAATGTGTGCCTACAAACTGATACCCACCTATCGTCACATTAAATTTCATGTTGTATCCATAATCAAAGCGAATAAATCCCAAATAGAAAACATGGCCACAGTAGAGGCACAAAAGAAATAATCCAACATAAAAGCAGCTGCAAGGAAAAATAACAACAACTACACTGTAAGTCTGTGCACACTAAGTGCAATTATACATGCAAACGCATACTGCATGTACACTGATGTATAGTGTGTCCACTTTTACATAAGATGTAGATAGTTCACAAGGGTCTTTGTACATGTTAACCTGAGGTACTCAATAGTGGATCAAAGGCAGTGTTTTCCCATTGCTACCTATGTAGGGCTTCATTAAAAAGAGAGAGAGTAAAGAAAATAACAGGCCAGACCATTAAATTACCAGTTCACATACACATGATAATTTACATAACAAATATTCCATGTGTAGGTTGCCCAAAGACCCAGAGATGAGACCCTAAGAGCCTGTACTGTGAAATGGTAGGTGCCCCAGCCAAAGAATAGATACCTAGATCAGTTTATTTGGGGTCCTGGGCTCTTGGGTTCAATTATTTATGCAACTGCCTTGATTGGATGGACTGACAAGACCATTTTAAAACAAAGAAGCCTTAAATATGTACATGTTGAATGACTACACTCAGACTGCAGAAAAAAATTTATTTGTCCATTAAAATAATTTTGATCAATGATTAATACTTACCTTGCTTTATTCTCCAGACCAATAAACCTGTTAAGCAAAATAGAACAATTTCCAATAAGGTTGTCCTGTCTTTGTACAGTTCAAAGATCAAACAGTGTGGGGAAAAAATAAAGGATATCTGTCTAATATCTATTTACTACAAGTAAATTAAGTTGTGGTATACAGTTAAATACTCCTGAGGCTCGTTGAAGCTGTCTCAACAGTTGCTTCAACTTTTGTTCAACATTTGTTAATTAAAATCGAATGTTGTGACCATTTTGATTATTGTGTTCACTGTTGTTGGTATTGAAAGTGTGTCAAAACAAATTTAACTTGGTTTACACAATGATTCAACAATAAATTGGCCTCAACATTTGTTTTTTAAAATGTTCAGAAGATCATATCAAACTGTTCGAACACTCTGTTCAAATGCCGAACAAACACACAACACAAAAGGAGCCAAGTGACTTGTTCCCTGAGTTTCATGCCGGTACAATGAATTTCTTGCCAATGAAAATGTTGGCTGAATGTTGAAACTGTTTGATAAAACCAGTCCTCCACCAAACATAATGTTTTTGTTTCAATGTTAATTTTATCATGATTCCTTCAAAAAGAGTTGAATGCATATTGATCAAAGTGTTGAAAGTGTTTAAATGGACCTTGCATAATCTTTACCTCATTAAACAAGCAAACAATGAGAACATAACCAGGGATGTCGCACAAAAATAATCCATTTTCTGAAAAATAAGAAAACCCAATGCTTGACAATGCAACCTACATAATTGTATACAGCAAGCAAATGAATGTCTACATGTATCTATCACTTTATTTTAATCTATTAATGGATAGTCTGTTGAAAAATCTCAAAGTTTGAGTTAAACACACCACAACGACAAGCATTCTTAACCCCCAGACGACAAGGCGACAAGGGGGGGGGGGGGGGGGGGGGGGGGGGTGGGGTGGAGGAGGGTTCTTCGATTTTTCAAGAAGTCTTCAGTACTTGAAGAGAGGAGCCCTTTCAAAATAATTAGTAGTTTTAATTTAGTAGTAAATATTAACAGGATTAGTAGGCAACAAAAAAATCTTATTGAACACCACTTTACCATCTGTACATTGCTCTTCTTGGATAAAAATGCTGTTTTTCAATACAATAATTATTTATTCTTACCAACTATTTATTATATTAATCGACTGGTAGTTAGCTTAACTCTGTTTACTCCTACTTTAAATTTGTGTTTCTTTGCTTGTTTGTGCGTCTGACCTGAACATGTGAAATATCTTTTCTATTAACAAGGTTATTTTGGGTAGCCAACACCCCTATTATTTTTATTCAAAATTGTAATTTCTTCTTGTAGGCTTTGGGGTAGAATAAAGTTTGTTGTTGTTACTTCAGACTCTAATTGTTGAGAGCAGGTGTTTATTGAAAGAAAGCTATTGAATATTATTATAATTACAAACAAGCTAACTAAAGGTAGATGTGCATCAAACAAATTACCTCAGTCCAGTTTAAATCCCGAGTATGAAACACTGCTGACCAGAACCAAGCATTTAAACTGACCTGAAAAAGAATCAAATTTTATGCCACTAACTTGAGTCACAAGAAAGATAAACATAATCGAGTATCAGTGAATTTCAAATGTTGTTCTAATATAGAAAGCTCAGTTACAGACAAACAAGTGAAATTTGGCTGGGACAAGTCAATCCCTGATGTTCACTTTTCAGGGGGGTCCACCCTGAGAAAGTTGGCTGTATTCGTAATGTTAGACTTACCGCAAAATTAAATTTCCATACTCCGTACATGTTGTAGTCTGTGTTTGGAACAGCAGATTTAAGCATCCTCCAGCCAAGAATGTGGCCGACACCATTGAAAATTGAAAATAAAACTGATGCAGGTTCTTGAATACCAAGAAATCTCACAAATGGCCACTGTAACATACATAAATTGTTAATTAAATGGATCATAACCAAATAGCTTCAATTGTAGCTTTTATAAGGGAGTACTTGCATGTACAAAGCTGCTGGCCAGTCTGAGAATTTGACTGTCTGCACCCTTTTTAACAGGACATTGAATAGTGTGTGAAGGGACCATTAAACACAAGAAAAAAAAAAATAAACATATATTTACATGTACAGTGTAAGTTATACATTTCAATAATTTCCCATGGTTTCTCATTAAAAATTTTGCTCTCCCAATGATACAGAGACAGGCCATGATCATGCGAAAGTAGCCTTTATTAACATTATCATCCAGAATATTTATTATTAATGTACCTTGCCATAAAATTGTTTGATTGCTTTATTGTCTCTCACAGCATTTGCAGTAACATTGTGCATACATTGGTACTTGCATTCATCAGTGCAATCCCACCAAAACATAGTCAAGTACAGTGGCAGCTTGCCTGGATATTCATCAAGGTGGCATTTTCGTTTACACTCCTTCAGACACATGCGAAAAGGAAAACTCTTGTCTCCTAATGAGCCTCTGACAGGGTTCCAGAATAGGACCATCAAGAGAACAATGGTCTGGAGGTACATGGTGCTGCCCATGCAAGATATAAATGACAAAAAATGTTTCTTTTTTTCAGTGAGGAAAACGGACCAGTTTTCCTCGCTCTCAATCTAGTCACTGATCAGGAAAGTCATCACAAACCAAGTTGCCTACAGTGTATCTGTACTCTACTAAGCATGAAGTGACTGAGAATATTCCACCCACCCCCTCCCGGATGGGATCCTAGTCCATTGCAATGAAATTGAGCAAGTTACTTGTCAAAAATTGCTTGGAGTGAAAATACCATAGATAATCAGCTAAATTTCACCGAGCATATCAATGACCTTTGCAAAAAATTGTCACAAAGAATTGGTGCGCTCAAGATGATCAAACGAAACTTGCCCCTGCAGGAGCGTAAACTATATCATAACGCACTTATTAAGCCTATCATGCTATACGGATCGTGTATCTGGAATTCAGCAATGACTAAGAACATCGAATGGGTATATAAACTACAAAAACGAGCAGCTCGTGTCATTCGATGAGGACATGAGAGAAAGGAGTTTGATGCTTTTTAAATGGCTTAATTGGCTGCCGCTTAGGGATGAGATAATGTTCAGAAGTGCAGTCTAATTTTTAGGCGTATTATGGACGACTGTAACTGTCCAAGCAACATAACGCAGTTGTTAGCTAGAAATTCAAATCTGCATAGCAGGACTAGTTGCCATGGAGAATAAAATTTATTGTGTCCTTGTTACAACAGAGAAATGGAAGGGGGAAAAACTTTCCAAGTTAGTAGAATAAAGCTATGGAACAGTATTCCTATAGATATATGTAAAAAAAAACACTGCCGGTTCTTTTACGTCAGCCTTATAAAAATAATTTTTAGTCTAGTCTTTTCCAAATTTTAACTTAAGATTAAATTTTAATTTTTAATTAATAATTTTATTTTGAAATCATGTATATGTTTTTTCATCTTTTAGTAAATGGCACTATATTTTTACATGCAAAATATTGTAAATTTTAAGATAGTGGGCCACTGGCTTGTCAGTGAAAACTGTTATGTGTCACCCTCTATAACTAAAGTTGTCACTCACTCACTCACTCACCCTGTCCCCACTCCCCCTCTAGCCCCCTCACACCCCTGGATGAAGGAAGCCACATTATGGCAGAGTACAAGGCTTGAGACCTTTTTTAGGCTTCCTGATAGGATGCAAAAAAGTGAAAGTTGTGTGGCATTTTAAGGGCAGACTATGCAGTCATATTTTTAAGTTTTCCATACATTTGTCAATTATACCAAGTTGAAATCTACAGAAAAAATATTCAGACAAATGTATAGAAAACAAAAAAATAACTGCACATGCTCTAACACAGCTACAATGTAATAGCCCATTCCCAGGATAATTCGCGCGCAACGGAGACTGGGCAGAAGTATCGTGAAAGTGAGGCTTTGGTAAGTACAGATCTCCCAGAGCGTGAAAACAATGGCGGAAACTGTTGAAACAGACGACTTTAAGAGATGGAAGAAGCCTGAGCTACAAAACTGGCTTCGAATTCATGGACTTAAAGTCACTGGAACAAAAGACGAGCTAGTTGTCCGAGTTGAAAATGCGAAACGAGCCGGAGTAAATCTGAATTTAAGTTGTACGCCGACAACGCCGGCGACGCGGGCAGCGTCGCCATCAAAAGTCCTGGTTCCTCGAGGTACTCTGTATTGTTGTGTGCCATTATGTCACAGTTGGAAAGGGAAAGTTGTAAATGGAAAGCCAGTGACATTACACAGGGTGCCTCTCGACTTAAAATTAAGACGGCAATGGATTAGGAAGTTACGAACTGTTCGCAAAAACTTAAAGCCAAAAGCCGAAACACGAGTATGCAGCCTTCACTTTAAAGGAACTGATGGGCCGAAACCTTGGTGCAAAGTCCCGACATTGTTTCCATCAAAGCCACTACCAAAATCTCCAACCCCGAAACGGCCACTGCCTGACAGGTCCATGGGCTTGCCATCGAAAACTGGGCTAAATGCAAGAAAACGTATATGTCTTGAAAAACAATCTGACGGCAGCAGAGTTGTTAAGAAGCTTACTATTTACAACTCCACGAAATTAGAGGATAGTTTTCACGATTATTTGCCGTCATGCTGCTGCCCGGGAAGCATATCTGCAGCCATTGTTAAAGAAAGTCGAACTGATACCAGTACCCAGTTTTGCTCAAGTACAGAGGATAAAAATATCCAAACTGAGGTAGCAACATGTGACGTTGGGGTGCAAGTAAACCTTCCTCCGTTGACAGCAGAAAATCTTGAAGGTAACAATGAAAAGACCAAATTTTACACGGGAATTGTCAATTTTGGAACTTTATGCTGTTATTTAATAGCATTGCCAAAGTAGCTGTTAAATTGAACTACTGGCAAGGGAAGGATTCTTTAAAAGAGAAATCGTATCTTGCAAATGAAGGAAGACAAAAACCTGGACCTAAGAGAAAAATGAGACTGATTGATGAATTCTTAATGGTGATGATGAGACTCAGGCTGGGACTTCTTGAACGGGACTTAGCAGATCGCTTTTGTGTCTCAACAAGTACGGTGTCCCGAACCTTAATTACTTGGTATACTGTTCTCGCTGATCATCTGAGACATTTAATTCCATGGCCTAGCCGGGATGTAATTGCAACGAGAATGCCACAATGTTTCAAAAAATTCCCTTTCACTCGAGTGATTATAGATTGCACTGAATTTTTCATCGAAACTCCATCATCTTTAGTTTATCAATCTATTACGTACTCCACCTACAAATCTCACAATACTTTTAAGGTTCTTGTGGGTATCAGCCCCTCTGGAGCTGTCACATTTCTTTCGCAGTTATGGGGTGGAAATGCTTCTGACAAACATATTGTAAAAGAATCAGGACTGCTTAATCTGCTGGAGCGTGGAGACAGTGTCATGGCTGATAAGGGATTTGACATTGCTGATTTACTTAAGCCATTGGGAGTTACCTTTAATATGCCTCCAAAAAGAAATTCTAACCGTCAGCTGACAAGAAAAGAGGTTGAACAAACAAGGCGCATTGCAGCTTTGCGAATCCACGTTGAAAGGAAAATGGAGCAAATTAAGAATTTTAGGATTGTACAGGGGATTATCCCTGCTACAGAATGGAGCAATGCAAATAATATCGTACTTATCTGTACTGCTTTAACTAACCTCGAGCCTCCTTTAGTTAAATAAGTCTTAATTTAGGAGTGCAAAGCAAGGGATTTGATATCAAAGTTTTGAAAATATTGTCAACAATAAAATTATCGATGTGATCACCAAGTATGTTTCACAGTTTATTGGTGAACAATAACAATCAGGTAGCAATATATGGCAAATTTGGCAAAAGGCTGCGATATAGGAGGAATAAAAAAATTACTTGTTTAGGGGAATCCCCCTTCTGACCCTCTCAGTCAGAACCTCTGACACAATGGCCTCCTTAAAAAATGTCGTAAGTTTAGGAAGCATCTGCTCCTTCCAGAATGTTTTGTTTACCTTAACTCGTATTACAAATAAACCTTTGAGTGTCCATATCACGAAGTCACATACCCTTAGTTTGCAAAGAGCCATTAGACCCTGAATTTGGTAGTAGTAAATTGATGTTTTCTTGAGTTTTACCTTTCCTTTTGAGTTGATGTAACAAAAAAACTTTTTGTCATGAGCTGCAGCTCTTGGAGTTAGCAAACGCCATTTATAAGGACACTTAATTTCAAGTAATCGTTGATATTCTCTACAACCAGGGCAGTATACAAACCCGTCGGGGCTTGCACCAAGATAGGGGAGATCTGACTGAATTACAAGGCCCCTTTCCATGACAGCGAGTCTCTTGTGTCCTTTTTTCTTCATGAATTTAATGTATCTTTCTTTGGCTACTGATTCGTGCTCAGATCCCCACTGTAGAGGTGCAGCTTTTGAGGGGAAAGACTGATACCCATGAGACTCTTGTTTGTAACCCATTATTTCTCTAACAATATTATCTGGAGCTGTTGTTGGCCTCATCTTACAGATTCGACCAAACAGCGATGCTGTTATTCTCCCTTTCCTGGCTTGCAACCATTTAGGATTGTCACTTTGCCCTCGAGTACTGATTTCAATCAGCTCTGCCTCCAACTTTGACATGCCCAGTGATGCAAAGTAATTATTTCTTTTTTCTTGAAATTCATCTGAAGCATAACTAAGGCTATCACTTAATAACTCTACATTTGATTTTCTAGGAGGAAATTTTTGCACTTCATAGTGTTTGGCAAATTCCTCAACATCAAATTCTGATGTTTCTACTTCTTCATGTGCCCTTATGTTATCATCACTTGAAATGTCACTATCACATGAAACAACATTTTGCCTTTCTATAACTGTAAAAATTGCACAGTCAGGATTCACTGACTGTAAGTTATCCAGAAAATTGGGGAGGAAAGAGTTACTGACAGGAGCACCTGCCTTGTACAGCCCTGGTTTAGGCACAGCTGATAACCTGGGCTTTTTGCCATACTGATGTTTCACTGGTTGCAAATTGCTTATTCGCTTGGGGCTGAGCTTTCTCTTTCGAGGTTTGTTCCATTCACATGGCAGTGATGTACATGACACCTCCCCATCATTTGTGCCTTTTACATAGTCTTCAATTGCAAACAGTAATCCCGCAATATGATTACAAGCTTCTCCTTGCCTACAGTGGAGAAAAAAAAAACATTTTTAACAAACATAGAACTAGCCAAGTTCCCTAAAACGAACAGCCAGATAAGAACCTTTAACAAACACTTTTTTTAACCATACACGAAGAAAAAAAAAGAGGGATAAATTAAAGTTAATTAGAGTACTGTGAATGGAAGGTTGTTGCAGTTTATGCAACATATATTGAAGAGCTACAAAAAGCATGACAGTTTTAATTAAGCTTAAGGTAGTAATTTTTAATTATTTTTTTTAATTCTTAAATCAGGTAGATAATTTATTATTTTTATATAAAACTAGGATTTTTAAATGAAAGATCGTATGATTTTATCAATCTGATGGTGCTATTTGGTGTCCCAAATTAGTGCTTATCGCTCTGAGGGCATCTGACACTAGTAAATAAAGTTTCTTTCATAGTTTAATACTTTGTAACTTACCCAGCTATACAATTACAATCGGCTGAAAATACATTCGCAGTGTCTTTGACCATAGATACCCAGGTATTGTACACTCGATCACTCTTCATTGATGGTAATACTTTGGCCCGGACAAAACAGTAATTGCTTCTATCGTTGATGAACGCAAGCTCGATGTCTTGAACGTGGCCATCTTTGAAAAATTTGTAGGCTTTTAGTTGCTTGAAACAGTGTATGTCCTCGTTCTTGTAAAACTTACAACTTCCAAACACGAGATAATTCGTTATGTCTTTACTTGTTAGACGAGGAAGTCTTGACAAGTCTTTAGTCCACGATTTTAGATTCTTTGGATCAGGGAGAATCTCTGTCGGTGTACTCAGCTTTTCAGCAGCTCGTTTTGATATCTCTTCCTTCTCACGTGCATCTCTTTCGACGACTGTCTTTACTCCGGCTCGTTTCGCATTTTCAACTCGGACAACTAGCTCGTCTTTTGTTCCAGTGACTTTAAGTCCATGAATTCGAAGCCAGTTTTGTAGCTCAGGCTTCTTCCATCTCTTAAAGTCGTCTGTTTCAACAGTTTCCGCCATTGTTTTCACGCTCTGGGAGATCTGTACTTACCAAAGCCTCACTTTCACGATACTTCTGCCCAGTCTCCGTTGCGCGCGAATTATCCTGGGAAAGGGCTATTGTAAAGTCTCTTGACACACCGGTTATCAGATCACAACTAACAACACTAACTTTAGCTACATAAATTATTCATACTAACAGTCATATGCATAACGCAATCATGCACGCAAAGAATGCGACACTACACTAACATCCCTCAAATTTGATGAGTAAGATCTTCTTCCTAGTATCATAATTTTTCAGTTCATAAATGAAGGAGAATTCAAATTTTTCCCAAAATCATTTGGCACTTGATTCCCCATATCAACACTGTATTTTGGCGTCATGTTTGCCCTGATTACCCATGATTCACTCAGGACTGTATTCTGGCGGGATTAAGTGAAACCAGGTGTAACGCAATTATCTGCAGAATTTACATATGGAAACTTATGTTAGTTCGGATTGCAACAACAGTTCTATTTTGAACTAATCGAGAACTTTTATGGATGAAACAATCAGTCGATTTGGAATGGTACATAGTGCAAAGCTTATATCAATCCAGAGGATATCAATCTGTAGCGCGGGTTTTACGGATCAAAACCAATCTTACCTCGTAATTTCCTTGTTCTGTCATGCAACCGTCCACCGATCAGAATCTCGCTGATTACAAATTCAAGCCTACAGTAATGGCATAATTACATAATTCGCGTAACACGACGCTCCATTAAAAAAAAGAAGTAGTGGAAGCAACTACACAGCAACAACAAACACAACTAATGACAATGATCGATCAGCAATATCCGGCAATATCCCGCCCGAACGGAATCCCTTGATGCACCCGAACGACCTCTTGACATTGAAAAGGCTCTGGGAACTAAACTTGTCCCAGTCTCTCGCGCCCTCTTAGTGGAACGCCTGGCGGTTTTCTTCATTATGCATGAATTGACGGTAGAAAGTTTCAATGGCCTAATATATACGGCTACCTAATATATTGTTTGGAACTTAAATGCATGGCTTGTACCTGGGGTATAAGGAGATTAGCTTGGCTGTGGTCATATTTACAGTTTTCCTCGAAAAGAAGGGCACCTTATCGTTCAAGGTCTATATAATTTGTCCATTGCTCTTTTCCATCCGTGTTTAAATCAAAATTAAAATGGAGCGATTTTAGAACACCAGGGTACTTATTTACATATCCTTGATCGTTTTATAAAATGAGGCATATGAAAACAAAAGAAACCATTCTTTTTCAACGAGATGCAAATAAGTGGCCGGGTATTCTTCAGTTTAGCCATCAAAATTGTACATTATTTGGCTATTATATATTATGTCTGTTTCTGTCTCATGTTTAGCATGTTTACATCTATGTCAAGCAATTCAGATGGTTCTGTAAACAGCTCCCACCACCTTGAAAGAACAGAGAAGTCCACAAGACAGGAGGTGATAACCTAGACATCCACAGACTTTCAACAATCCTGTCAAAATATATCAAGTACTCAGCGCATTTTTTATTTGCCCATTATATTTCATTTAAAGAAGTACATGTTAATCTACTAGATAACATAATAAAATGACAGGAAAATTTAGGGTGGCTCTGAACCCCACCTACAGAATTTTTTTAAACTTTGCCAAAAGTTGCATCTTTTTCCTACTGATCAAAATTCGACAATAAAAAATGGGGTTCACCGAGTCATTTTTGAGTTATTAACACTTAAAGCTAAAATTAAGGGTGTTTTCAGCATGTTATACTGTTGCTATAGTAACATATTGTGTCACAAAAATGATAACAACGTGTTCACCAATCATTGGGCATTCGTTTGATATCATGATTGTGAAAAGCATCAACTGATAAAGAGTGGTTTTAATGACCCATCAAAATCTAAGTCTTGGAAAGTGCTGGAAACTGTTGGGAGCCACCTTAAACAATACTTGCCTGCATTTCTTGACATAAGTGCAGTGAAATATAACAGAATAACTCAAATGTACATGTATAAGTAGCAATTAAACTTCATGCAGAAATTAGTCCCTGGGCAATCCCTGGCACCATCACTATACAAAATAATTATGTGATCTCAAACAATGTCCCTTCATTGTCATGTGCCACTTTGCATGAGGTCTGATTTGATCATTACCTGTATGCATAACAATTGCATATTATCCACCAACTCTTCCAATACAAAAACTGCTTGCTTCAGTTTGGGGTTTTGTGAACCCATTAAAAGATAACTTGTCCCGCTAATGGAGGTTGTTTTAGCATTCAAAATGCTGAAAAAGTGTCCCTGTATTCCCTTAATAGAGGTGCCCCTTTCATAGACCTGAGGTAATAAATACAAAGATTATATGAGCATTTTGCCAGGACCAAAGTAGAGAGAGGTTCCGCTGTATTAAAATTTATTGTTTTCTCTGCTAGGTAATAACTAATGCCACTGTGACTGAAATTAGTCAACTGTCAGAAACTGTTAAGAGGCTGTGCTTAAAAGTGGCGGACAAGAGATTTATATTCAAACCAGGACAATGGTAAACATGCATGCATGTAATAATGTCAGTCAAGAATATCACAAAAAGGAAAATTAGAGATATCAATCAGGATCAGGAAGAAATAAATTCACTGACAAATTTATTAAATGGTATTTTCTCATGTGATTGAACCAGGGCATACGTTGATTCCCCCTGCAGGACTTCAGCTGATGAGTTTACCGTGGCTAAAGATAAGATTATTATTATTATTATTATTATTATTATTATTATTATAATATTATTATTATTGTTATTATTATGGAGAAAATGTTGTAAATGGTTTGAACCCAGGAGTATTTGTATGTATACATTAACATACTGTAATTATGTTGTTGACTGCATAATGTATCCTTGGTTGATTGGCCAGTATTTCATATTCATGTGCAGCTCAATCTCCCTGAAAGATATAAGGTACTAAATTATTAATGGATTTCAAATGAACACAAAATCATATCAATCTCTTAGTCATTTTTGGATCATGTTACTACACTACATGTAGTACACAAAAAGTTGTAACTTGCAAATGCCAGCAATAACCACGACTCAATCTTCATCCACTGGCTGTTTTCAGATCAGATTGACAGATATACATGTAACTATACTTATATCGGCATGTCAGTTAGCCTCACAATTTTAACCTGGGTCACACTGGTGGGACCACAGGCAGCCCAGACTCTATACATGTCAGTTTGTTGGAATTGATTAGAATATTATTTAAGACTATTATGTTTGTTTTATTTTATTCTGAAGTGTGAAAATATTATCTGACTTATTAAATGTGTCACTCAAAATCTTGTAAGACTCAGTTTATTTATTTATCTACCAATTTATTTATCTCCACATTTTATTTGTAATGTGATTTCTTATTTATTTATTTATTTATTTATTTCTAAAAGCACCCGCCTCAGTTAGCTTGATGCTACATGTACCTGCGGGTATAACCTACAATTTTGAAAATTTTATGTATTTGTCTAATAAAGATTGATTGCCGGATTGATTGATTGGATAAAAGGTACATGTATGATATTACAAAAAATATATAATGTTCTAATTGCTTTATTTTGAAAATAATTGAAATAAAGGTGATTCAACTTGTGTCTGGTATAATGTGTGTTGGTGTGTGTTGTTTGCTACAGTTATTAACTAGACCCATTCTGAGGCTGTTTTGGCAAGTTTTAATTTTCGAGTTTCACTTCAGAATGTTTGTCCAAATGGCCTTGAAATGGCTCTAGGAGCAAACGCATAGCAGTAGACACAGCACCAGGCACAAGGTACATGTACTGTAAGTCATCTTTATTTGGAATCTTTTAAAAATACAGCACTATCTTAAAACATACATGTATTTTGTGTACTAAATTCAAATCGATTCCAATTTGGCTGATATAAATTATATAGTGTCTGGGCTGCCTGTGGTGGAACACAGGCACTGTCACCCAAAAGTGCTGATTGACAGCACCCCTACATTGTACAGTCATGTAGGTACCTCTTTAGTCTTACCATTTAGACCAGGATATATATTAATGTCACTTGTTTTCCTTTTTGTTTCAGGGTTGATTTTTTTATCCCCGGTGTACAGACTGTGGGTGGATTTTCCATCTGCTCCAGTCCCAAAGATCTTAAAGATAAAAGCACTATAGAGTTGGCTGTTAAATTCAACAATCACCCCCCTGCACTGTGGGTCCACACCAAGGTTGCTGTTTGTTACTTTGTCTATGTGTCGTTACAGCTGGGGGGGGGGGGGGGGGGGGATTAAAAGCGAGGTTTAGAATACAGTGGAATCTCCATTTTTCGAGCCTTTTCCAATGGAATGAGTTTTGGTTAGAATAATCAGGAGGTTTAAAAAATTGAGGGTTCGAAAAATCAGGATTCCACTGTAAATGATAAATTCAAGTAGTTGCTTACATGTACTTAATTTATGGTAGTCATGCATACGGCATGGAAACACACGCTGCGACATAAGTCATATTCAGTTCTGTGGTTGGTTTACAGTGCTTAGCACTGTGACGATCCACGCCACCACGCTGGGTCCCCGCCTTGGTGCCCACGGAAAGGGAAAAATAGAATAACATGACCAACGGCATACACAGTCCTTCCCACGAACACACAACACGAAAGTAATGTAAAAATCTCTTTTAACCTGCCTTCCAAATGTCCTTGTTTGTTTGTCCGGCCTTGCTTGTCTTTGCATATCTTCGCTTGTGCGCACACACCACCAATCAATCTTCACCCACGTCTACAACAACAATTTCGACCTCCGCCTAAATCATCTTGTATCTTCAACACATGCCATTAACGTGACCTTGTGAGGCAATCTCTCCCTCAGACTCCACAAATCTTCAATGTCGGTTCTACGTCCGTTCTACGCTAGCTTCCCCTGGAAAATGAGTTTTTTCTTTTGTCACGATAAAGGAAAACCCCTGCCAATGACTCTTGGCATTGAAACGCGTATCTCTTTTCTCTCGACTTCTATCTTCAGTCCTTCAGCTCGGCGAAACGTTTTGCTCTTTCGACTTTCTTTTCCGTCTATTTAAAAATTGTTTACAAGTTACTTTATATACTTAAAGCCTTACACAAATTACAATGATAATACTCCATACAGTATGTTTTCCTAATACTGAATACAGACTAATTTTAAAACAAAGGTAATTGTTAAGCAAATATTTTTATAGAGTAAGTTACGTAACGAAGATTATGTAGGTAAAAATAACCTGTAACTGTGGTTGGTTTACAGTGCTCAGCAATGAGATTATTTAAAACACCAAGTTTCATCATGTTTCTGTCAATTTATTTGTCATTTGATCAAATTTCTGCCAAGTGGGTACTCTGTAAACTGTGTTGACTTCCCTTTCATCATCATTCCTCTTAACTTGTTCCATTGGGAACAAAGGGCCATACACTACTTCTCGATCCAGGGTAATTTTTGGCAACATATGGTATGGGTGTGTAATAAGAGGATATTATTCAATGGAAATATTACAGGGCAATGGTACCATTCCTCTCCCTAATTAGAAACAAAACTAACCTCAGCTTCTAAGAGAGTTGGTACGACAGATTTTTTTAATATATGTACTGCAGATTACACTGTTTCTACATTAATCTGTTTCAGTGCAATATTGGCAGCAAGGTTCAAGTGAGAGTTGGTGGAAACTTCTTCTTTGATCAAAAGCCTGGGGATCCCAGCCCAGACTTGCTTCTTGTTGCTGGTGGGGTCGGTATAAATCCTCTTTATTCCATAGTACGACATGTTGCTGACATCTCCAGTGATCCCCAGAATAAATATACTGGGAAAACAACGCTGTTATTCAGTGCAAAAAACACAGATGAACTGCTTTTTAAGGTACAAAATAAAATGTATTGTTAATTGTCTTGATGAGGTACATGTATATTGGCCGTTTCTTGGTGTTGCTAAGTTTTGATCACTAAATGATGTAACACAAAAGATTCCAAAGACACCAAACATTAATAACAAACCAACAATAGTTTTCGCAACACCAAGAATTAAATGAATACACTGTATTTGGTTAGAATTGGTTCGTGCATAGGGTGCGTCTATCAAGTCATAGATGAATTGGTTCATGCTTAGGGTGCGTCTATCGAGTCATAGATGAATTGGTTTATGCTTAGGGTGCGTCTATCGAGTCATAGATGAGTTGGTTCATGCTTAGGGTGCGTCTATCGAGTCATAGATGAATTGGTTCATGCTTAGGGTGCATCTATCAAGTCATAGATGTATGCGTGAAGTTTGGAGAGCATGATGAAACGTAAGAGCTTCATGAGTGCTCTTCAAACTTTTGGCGTACATCCATAACTCGATAGATGCATAGCTGCATGTAAAAGCATGAACCAATTCCTTTTTAGTATAAATCTACTAGCATTCTGTCACGAATGCTGTTCTCTTATTGGCTACGCTACTTACTATATCTACATTCTGTTGTAGAAAGTGGGTTGAGTGAGTAGCCTAATGGCGGCCGCTTCTTCGCGTTTTCAAGGTGTCTGTGAAGAGTATTAATTTTGTTATTAAGTTTTAAACGTCTAGTAGATTTATACTAAAACAATTAGACTATTTGCTCTTGATTTCTATTGCGTGATAGTTGATGAGGGCGAAGCCCGAATCAACTATCATGCAATAGAAATCTCGAGCTCACAATCTAATAAATTGCTAATAACATAGCGACAAAGAGAAGAAAAGAGAAAAAAATATTGATCACCGATGCCATTCTTTGTACCCAAATATCTTAATTTAAGCATACCTCATAGTGTCTTTTTAGTGAATGTGAATATGTCGCTGTTATAGTCACTAACCTTCATAATTTATTATTATATTTTTTAAATTGCAGGATTCCCTTATGCAAATTTCAAACAGATGTCCTTCAATACTCTGCAAGTATTTTACCACAAAACCAGAAAATGACGATCACAAGATAACAACAGATATTATACAAAGTATGTCAAATTCACACTGACTGACTGACCACTTGTCATAAGCAAGCACATGCGAAAAATTCCAAAAATCTCGAATACAGCCAAATAATTACCCATTTTTTAAAAAAACTTAGTTGTTTGTTGACTACCTTCTTATGAAATATATAATCACAGGCAATGCTGAAAAATTAAAATGCTTAGGGAAAATTAATTAATGATAACTCCGGCTCTTCAGTGGCTGAAGCGATCTTGACAGAGAATTTTATTGGTGCAGTCAAAAGTTTAAAACATGTCTTGACTGATTGATAGTGAAAATTTAATACATAGACGGTGTACTGACAATATTTTACATCCTAATCAAAAGTCAAAAGTTTCTTTAAATTTTCCGCTATTTTATTTTTAGGTCACCGAGGTCGTATAAACGAGTTAAGTCTTCAAGAAGCCATATCGTACCTGGACAAAAGTCAGTTGACTTGTTATATCTGCGGTCCACCTCCTATGATCAAACATATGTCTGACATTTTGCACAAGCTGAACATTACAGAGGACAGAATACACTTTGAAAAATGGTGGTAGTGATAAGCTTGTACATTTGAAGTTTTAGTGTTTGATTGAAGAACTACTACGGGGAGGCTACAATCTTGGACATTTCAAATGAAAAATTAATACCCCCCTCCCCCCAAGTTCAAAGATGGGGAAAATGGCGCGTTATGGTTTTCGCGCGAATCCATCTTTGAATCGGGGGGGGGGGGGGGGGGGGGGGGGGGGGAGGGGAGGTGTTATTTTTCATTTTATTCTGTCCGAGATTGTAGCCTGTGCACCATGCAGGGGCGGATCCAGGGGGGGGGGGGGTGGATTGGGTGGCTAGCCACCCCCCTTTAGACCATCGGCATGGGTTTCATTAAAGGCCGGGCAGTCGGGCAACGGGCAAATTGACCGGCTGTGAACACAATTTTGCCCGGCTGCTTTGAACACCTAAACCTTATTTTTGCCACCAACAAGTTAAATAATTTACTAACTTGGCCTTTTTAATGTGTGTTCTAAAAAATAAAGCGTATTTCAACATAAAAAACAACGAGGTTATTGCTTATTTACCTCCCGTTGCTCCCTGTACAGAAGAAACGTGACAAACAACTGAAATCGCCCCACAATGCATTGCCAGCTTAGTGCTCTGCATTATGTTCTGCATGATGTCACTGAGTTGCAAACAAGTTCCATGTGTGTTATGGCGACCGGAAAAAGGTCAGAACGGTCGATTAAACAATATTTTTGTACTCAACTTGATAACTTGATGTCCATGACTACAGATATCTGTATTCAGTTGATTGAACAAACAAAATACAATGTTTCAAGCAACAGTAAGTGCTTCAAAATGCAGGAAAATGCATCTCCGGGAGACTAAAATTTAAAAATTTCCACGGGGGTGCATGCCCCCGGACCCCCCTAGTGGGGATGGGCCTTCAGCCCTTCCAATCATGTGCCCACCAGCTCAGACTCATTGCCCTCCCGTTCAAAATCTCAATGGACCTTAATAAAATCCCCGCATCGGTTTTAACAGTTTTCTTTTTAATTGCAACAATTAAAAAAAAAAAACAATTATAGACTTAGGCATATACCCGTAGCCACCCCCCATAAAAAAATCCTGGATCCGCCCCTGAGATGTCTCCTATTTCGTTTGCTTCACGTGGAAAAAGGACATCTGTGTAGTGCCTTTTTGAATCGTATTCACGTATCCTAATGTTTTCAATTTAATATTGCACAAATTAAATAAAAAGCTTATATTTTATTTCATATTATTTTAAAAGTGAAACGAAATATTGCGATTTTATCAACCATATCAAAAATCTTGAACATAGACAAGTTACTTCTAAATTCAGGATAGGTAATCATAACTTAAGAATCGAAAATGGCCGATTTACAAATATTCCTAAAACTCCTGAACATCTTCGAATTTGCTCTCACTGCAAACTTAATTCAGTTGAAGATGAAATACACTTTTTGTTCCACTGCACGTTATACAATGACATATACGAATTACTCTTTATGAAAATATCACTAACAACAACAACAAAACAACACAGTCTGTCTTGGCCAAGAGAGAAGTTTATTTCTACAACCGAATACACGAGAAAAGGCAACATCAAGAGAGAAATAAACCTCTCTGCCACCTCCACTGCTAATATCCTGAAATATATAAAACGAAAATACCAAAAACGGACTTTGAGAAAGTCTAGATAATAATATCCTTCTTAGGAACAGTGGAGACATGGTTGTTTGACTTGTTAATGTTTCTGTTTATAACATCATTAATGTGAAAGGTGATTATCCCTTGAGGGTAACCGTTCTGAAGAAGAAGTTTTCGAAGCTCATCAAGGGCAGATTGCAGCAACAATGAAGAGGAGCAAATCCTGTAGCAGCGATAAGTGAGGGTGCGGATGAGATTTATAATTTGGATTATAGTGAGAAAGTTTTATTTCTTTTTAATAACGTTGATCCGTATATTGGCAAACGAACTGCTGTTTTTATCTTTCGAGCCGTGGAAAAAAGAATGAAATACAGTTAATAATTATGTCGTTGTGATTGTTCTACATATACATTTATATACATTTTATTTGCATTTCTTTAATATGTATTTATTGCGTCGACGAAGGAGATGCTTCCTAATCTTGTCGGCTAAGCGGAACGAATCGAGAAAAGTCTGAAAAGTGTCGGTACCAAATCTGCGCCATCTTGAAACGTCACAATAGTATCCAGCATTCCCAGCGCGTGGAAATCAGGCATCATCCTCCGAAATGTCACATGTGAATAATCTATTTGTCTTGACTTAGTTTCGGATATTTTCCCGATTTTGGAATCGTACGGCTCAATATTTCAAAGCCTACTAAAAGTACGAAGTGGAAAATTGGACGAAGGTTCATTTCTGGACCAAGTAAGTTGTTGGGTCTCTTTGGAATAAAGCAAGAAGTTATCGGATTTTCCTCGCTACCGTTCTGGTATGTTTTGAATGTTC
Organism: Dendrophyllia cribrosa; assembly: GCA_024195265.1. Taxonomy (NCBI): domain Eukaryota; kingdom Metazoa; phylum Cnidaria; class Anthozoa; order Scleractinia; family Dendrophylliidae; genus Dendrophyllia; species Dendrophyllia cribrosa. Next base: position 818,055 of record JAJLRJ010000007.1, read on the forward strand.
TATGTTGATTTTGCTGTGGTTCTCTGCCTGATTTGGGAAGCTTTCACCTAAATACCGACGTCGTTCTTCGCGATGTTCTACGGTACGGTGCAATTCGCTGTATGTCTTGTAGCAATAATTCACTGACCGGCCGCGCCAGGCGAACGCAGATTAACTTTACAGTGCTCGAAATTGCGCCTGTATCGGGCGCATTTGCGACTAAAGATTTCGCAGTTTTGTGACTAAAATTTGTCTAGCTAATAAAGGAATTATATTCAACAGTCTTGTGTCTTATTTGCAACTGGTAGTTGTAATTTTATCCGAAAAATCCTGCGAAATTCACGTTGAATGTTGCATGACTTAATCGTCGATTTCATGCTCCATTAACGCGGTGTCCAAGAAGTTTATCAAGGGAGCACTTTTTCAGGCTTTCTCAGAAATCTCTCATTTCCGGTTCCGGTATTAGTACATGTACTGAGGACTATGATTTCAGAATCGGAGAAATAACCGAAATGAAATCAAGAGAAATATACTACTATTTATATGTCGGAAAAATCTGAGACCTTTCTGAGTACACAGCACGGCAGGATTTTTCCCGATCCCACGGCGATAGCGTGAATTTGTTTGATGTCGGCCCGGCATTTTTGCCTGCGTGACATATCCCGCGACATAGCCCTTTTAAACAGTGGCTGAATTAATTCATGAAACTGAGGTACTAGGTCAAGACGAGGTGCCACGGGATAAGGAGACGCACTATAATCTATGATTACTACTAGTTATAATTTTATTACTTGCAGTTTCCTTACTATTTACTGTAATTTTTCGCGGTAATACCATGCATTTAGAAATGGGATTACTGAAATAAAGTTGTTGTTGTTGTTGTTGTTGTTGTTATGACGACTCGTGCTGTGAAATGATATGTTACCTTATCTCTCGTAGCCTGCAAAGGAGGCGTATTTAAGGGGGCGAACGGTAAAAAGACGCGACCAAGAGTGTGACAGTCATGCTACGCTGGAAGGTGAAGGTGGGGGAAGAGGTGAGGAAACAAACTACAAACAATACAGTAGTAATCACAATGAATTCATATCAGTGTTTGATGCTTTAACGCCATGAAAGAACAATCCACTCTAGCTCCAAGAACACAAATCAAGGTATTTATAATAAAACTGGGAACAAATGGGGCTATTAATGAGAAGGCTACAAGAAGACAAAGATAATTTAGTTGTGGATCCAATGTAAAATCCCCCCGCGAAGAAAATTATTCGCCGAAAACAGTATTTCGCAAACCCTATTTTTGTGGCAAGGAAATTTTATAAGCTCTCAATGCCACTAAGCCAAAAAGCCAATAGGGTTCTTCAATCCCGCTGTCCCGACGAAATTTTCCCTCAATCTCTTAATCCCGACGGTTTTTATCAGGTAATCCCGATTCCGGTCATAACTTTTTTTAAGTCCCTTACCTCACGGCCTTTCCTCACGGCAGGTATCCGAAAGTCACCGTCAATTGCACAGGAAGCCCAAGCTCAAGCTGCGAGTCATTGGAGATGATATTGCGAAATAGCGGTCATGGCGAGTTTTTATGGGGATATTTAAGATATGTTTTAGAAAACATAAATACTATCAAATTCTTAATAAAAATACCTTAACTTACTTCCATGGTGTATTACTTGCTGTCTGTGCCCTTACTTTCCTGATTTGAGGCGATTTCAGCGAGTTTTAGCTCCCTCGGTTTTCCACTCTAAGAGAAAGTCCTTTTTGTACATCAGTATCAGGATATCCCTTGTTCTCTTATCTTCAAGTGTGGGGGTGGTGGCGAGTTTTGCTTTCTTGTTGGGGAGGAGTGCGTGCCTGCGAATACAGCCGCCTTGATGAGAGGCGACTGAAAGGTGCAATGCAGTGAGAGGCGGCTGTATCCGCAGGCTAGAGGTTACGAGGTACTCGCGCCAACGCGAGAAATAACTGCCCCCTTTACCCATTCTTCTCGCGCTTTCAATGCAAACATCTGTTTTTCTCGGCAAGTTGCTTTGATGATTATTATTGGTTATGTAAATGACGATGATAATCAAAGGAATTTTAGAAAACAAACGTGTATATTAAAGATATTTAATCATAGATATCTTAAGATGCGAAAAAGGTGATCGAGAGGCGCCGAAAACAACTAATTTTTTCTTATATTCAAAAGCTTATTTTATCCACAGCCTTTAATAGCTTTTTGACAGACTTCCGATATCGTACAAAGATGAAACAAATTGAATGGGGAAACTCGCCCATATCACGGTTTTTCAAGCAAGTATTTTTTTAAATCCTACGATATTCGTCTGTACTGGTTAAAGAACACCTCAAAATTAGACAAATGCCCATTTGTGAGGGCTACGTAATATTTAGGGGCGAAGAAACACCGAGAATTATGATAATTTTTAAGACAGACATTTGTATGACAAGCGGCGATGTCTGTCAAAATTCGCGACTTGTGCGCGTACACCTTTGCTTCCTACCATCATGCAACCCTGAATTTCAAATAAGACAAGTTTTGAATTGTTCTTACAGCACTGTGCAAAGCTGTTTTTGTAGAGAGCAAAGAATAGAGAATTAGAAAAGGACAGGATGAAACAAGTGTCGTCTGCGGGACTGGGTAATTAATAAAGAATTGGAAAAAGCGGACAGTATGAAACAAGTGTTGTCTGCTAATTAATAGCAGTTTCATGGTGTTTCGGCTGTTGCGATCACCAAATGACGTAAAAAAACAACAACAAAAGATTCAAAAGACATTAAACAATAACAACACCACAAAACAAAAGCTGACCAACAAGAGTTTACGCAACACCAAGAAATACTCTGATTAATGTGTTGTTGATGCGCCGAATTCAAAGCGAAAATACGTCAGGCGATCATTAATCACTTTAAAGAACATGACCACAGCGGTGACATACGTCTTTATCATTTCCAAACTTAAAATGATCACTGTTTCAACTCTTATCGGTCGATTGTTGTTTTTACATATTTACAATTTATGATTGTAACTGCGTATCAGCGAATCAGTATTATACGTGGAAAATGCCCAGTATAAGTATTAAGTTGCCGTTATTATAATTATTACTTTAGTAAAACTAATGGAAATCCTTTCACGTTATCCTTTTGTGGAGTATTTAAATATATTCCTTTCACCTGCAAATTTTAATTAATTGATAATCCCGCTGAGAATGAGAAAAAACTATTGAATTAAACCGGTCAAAGAAATTTTATTGGAACATCGAGATGATGTGCATATTTTTCGAAAGGGCCTTTATTTTGTTTATTGTGAATATTCATCAAAAGGCAACGTGCCTTGTATTGATAGACATGAAAAAACTTTTTCAAGTGATGTTCTTTATTCGTTGTTGTCTTGCGTGCAATGTAAATACAGGTAAGTTCCACGATATAATAGTCAATTGCAACAGAACCAAACTTATGTCGTGTTTTAGGGGGGACAGCCGTTTTGACCTCGACAAGAGTTTCAGTTGATTTGGGTTGTTGAATTCTCATAACCGGAACACCTTTCCAATATATTTGCGTTTGATACGGTGCGTAGTTATTCAACGGAGTTTATTTTTGATTGATCAACCAACTGGCAATCAAAACAACCAAATAAAACGGTTTTATCTAACGCGCAACCAACTTGACGTACAGAGATCAGAACAAACGCCGACTCGTTTCTCGCAATAGTTTCGTTTGCAGCGATCCTGATCATCGAAGACCCAAGGACAGATACCCGGTAATCAGAGTAGGCATTGAAAAAGTGCGCAAAAATGTACGCACACCAATTTAGACCGTTTCAACTCCCTGTAGCCTGCTGGGAAAGCGTTAGATATTTTTTCGCCTGGCCTGTTCAGTTTCACTTCCTTCCTCTCGCCCCTATAATCTGCCCATTATTATTTGAGGATGAGCTGTCCTACTGAAGTAATTTCGGTGGATAAAATGGATAAGCTCGGCTAAAACGACTGCTAGTAACATTCATCGCGCCAGTTATTCTTATCTTTGTAATGTCTTCTTGTCATCCCATACTTTAATTTAAAAACGTATGGGCAAGACTGTTCTCTGTGACAGCTCCTAAACTATGAAACGGATTTCCGAGAGAAGGCAAAAAGGTTAGCAGCCATTCAATGACTCAAAACGTTTCTTTTTTAAAAAGTGTTTTTATAATTTTTTTTATAACTAGCTTTTCTTGTCAAACGCCATTGCACTATTTTCTAGTTTTAAAGACATGTTTCGGTACTTACCATTCGCTCATCGTCAGTTTGACAATAATATTTACAAAGTTGAATTTGAATTTCTAATAAGGCTAACTTGAGTACTAATAAAGAATAACATAGTTGACAAAAACAATAACAACAGAAAAATGACAGATAAGGGTTAGAAGATTCGAAAATTCAAAATTGAGTATTTTTCGAACGTGATCTTTATTTTGTTTATTGTGAATATTCATGATCACAAGGCAAGGTGCTAGAGATTTCAGATTTTTGTGATATTGATAGACATGAAAAACGTTGCCAGAGCTTTCCAATTGATGTTCTTTATTCGTTGTTGTCTCGGTGTAATGTAAACACAGGTATTTAAAGTTCCACAATTCAATAGTCAATCGCGACAGAACCCTAAATTACGTCGTTTTAAAGCCCGGGAGGATAGCCATTTTAACCTCGAAAAGAGTTGCAGTTGATTTGGGTTGTTGAACTCTCACAATAGAACACCGTTCACCGGTTTATTCAAAGGAATTTATTTTTGATCAATCAACCAAGCTGGCAATCAAAACTAAATAAAGCGGGTTTTTCCTAACGCGCAACCAAGATATTGATGCAAAAAAGAACAACTACTTGACGTACAGTAGATCACTGATATAACAAACGCCGAATCGTCTTCCCGCAATAGTTTAGTTTGCAGCGAAAAACACTGCACCTGGGCCCGGTTGTTCGAAAGCCGGTTAACGCTAACCCAGGATTAAAACTTAACCGAGGATTTAATTTCTCTAGTTACAAAAGTTTTCAAAAGCTATTTTTAAGTTACATGCGGAGACAAGTCAAAGTCGAAACTAAATGGCAAAATTACTCTATAAAAATCTCCATTGATTATTTATTTTACTGGAATTAAAGTTGACGCTAGCCCTGGGTTAGCTTAACCGTGCTTTGAACAACTCGGCCCAGTACTACATTTCATTTGAAAATAAAGAAGCTTGATTTACGGAGCAAAAAGCCAGGTGTTTCTTGGTGTTGCGGAAACTATTGTTGGTTAGCTTTTGTGTTGTGGTGTGAGTATTGTTTACTTTCTTTTGAATCTTTTGTTTTACGTCATTTGATGATCGCAACACCAAGAAACTGCCAAAAAGCCAGAACTCGATCCACCGAAAACTTTCATTGTGATGATGTATTTTCTCTGCCTTACAAATTTGCCGACACCATTGCATACTTATATCGGAAAATGCGCGCCTAAACTGAACACGAAAGTTAAGTAATTATTTGTCATACAAAACCTTTTCCATGTTCGCAGAAAATTTGAATGCGTTGCACTTAGTCAAAAAGGCTGCTGATTTACCCAAATCGTTTACCCAAAACAGTTTTCTTTTCAATATCATTTTTAATGAAAATCATCTTCAATGAAATCTAATTTTAAGCGGTGGGTCATTGCGGTCTGTATAGCAAAATTCGGACCGCTCATCAACCAACCACAATACTTCTTTGTGTCTTGGAAAACTTTAACCATACCTCAAAAGCAGGGGCGTAGCCAGGAATTTTTCAGAGGTACGCACAATCACTGTTTTCAAACACTCCCCTTACCTCCTCCCCCCACCCTCAAGTCCCAAATCTTTCTCTTTTTTTACACTTTTTCAGGTACGCACGTGCGTACGTGCGTACAGGTAGCTACGCCCCTGAAAAGGGCGTTTGAACAAAGAAAATTATAAACGTGACAGTAGTTTGGAAACCCGTTCTTAATTAGCATAGGTTTTGGCGATTTTATTCATACCGCTCTCTGTATTTAATGATCATTTTAAGAAGCTATATCACTGAAACACTCGAAAGAGTGTTCATTTGGTATTCAAACACCTCGAAGTCGGTTAGAAAAACTCGGCTGCGCTTCGCAGTTTCAACCCACTTCTATAGAGCAGTTTTTCATTTGAATGTCGAAAGTAATCACACAATTGCTTTGGTTTTGCATTGCTACGCTTTGTGATTGGCTAAAAAATCTCGCGCCACTTTCTCGACCAATCAGAAGTAAAACCAAAACCAATCGTGACTTGCTTGCACGCGTTTTCCTGCGCTTGGCGCCTGCGACATGTATTTGCTTCGAGCTCTGATTGGTTCATTGGATTGTTTACGACTGCTGTGATTGGTCAGAATAATTACCTTGGTTTTGGTTTTACGACACTCAATTGAAAACTGCTCTATGTTCAACAAAAGCCTGCATGGATTTGGAAACTAAAAAAAAATCACTAGCCGTTGTTTTTTCTACTGATGAAGAGGTATAACTCTGAAACACCGTAAGGCTCGTAAGAATGAAGACTAACTTCAGTGGAACATACCCAGTCGTATTACACAGGTTCACGATATCTTTTCATGCCCGTAGCCAGACCAAAATAATTACCGAGGTACAGTAGAGGAAAAATAATAAAACGTCTTGCGCAGATCTTCTTCAATTGCCAAGGTCGAGTAGTTCAGTTCTAGAAATATTTAATGTTATTTTTCTACTTAACCAAAAACAATAAGAAAAATAACCCGAGGCAACTGCCTCGTTTGCCTTAATAATGGCTTCGGGTCTGTTGTTAATTGTTCAAAAGCCTTGATTGGTGGCTTGAATCGTGCTGGCGACCTCACGTACGAGTCGTGTATGAATTCGAATTTGTTATCCTACGACCAAACGTCTTGATTCGTGCTGTTGATAATACGCGGAAATTAGGCAAAATATTTGCGATATTACAGGAGTAAAAAATAACACATTGCAAATTAATCTTATATATGAAAGACATAAAATATTCAGCGCACGTATTAAAATAATAAACGGCGGGATAAAATAATAACAATATTTTTCTGGGTAGTCACTAGGGGTAGAGCAAATCACGTGCGAGGCGGCGAGGATTTGCACACTCACACGAGTGATTACTTCGCCGGCTCTACTATCAAGAAACAGGCTGCTAAAGGGGTGCACTATGCTGTATAGTGGTGTACAGTGCCTTATACGGGTGTACACAGTGCTATATAGGGGGAAAATACTTCGACTTCGGAAAGCAATCGAGCGTTCTGTTCGATGCAAATAAATTGTTTGCTAAAGTTGTGCATATGCATATGAAACTTGAAAACAATACCCGTGAATAATGAGGACGCTCACTTGTAAACGCGAAACCTGCTGGAAGAACATTAGTACATTGGAAGCCCTATTTAATTGCCTTGCATGTTTTCAATGTCCTTGAAACTTGCAGGCCACATAAATTGATGATTAATCTCGAGATTGTCGAATTTAAAAAAAAATTATCAAGCGGTTTCCAAATTATCATCACATTTGTAGGCGTAGACCAAATTACATACAAAAATGGGAACAAGAGCAGCTGAACGCACACCAATCAAATCCTTCTTTCTCGCAATCGGCCAAAGCAATCACCCTCACTTTTCACACACGATCTCAGATGGAATTAAACTACTATGAGATAAAACTGCATCACCAAAGCGCATTGTTTTCTTTAGATATTAGCCAATTATGTCGATAGCATGTTTTTCACTGTATTTATAATCCCCAAAACGTTATCTAATACTGCTGTGACCGTTTTTCCATAGCATTGATAATGACGTCGTAGTTAATGCTCAAACTTGGCGGGTATCGCCCCCAAAAAATCCAGGTTTAGTTTTGTGGTTTTACGGTCAATGACCTCTCTGTGTTGTGCCTAGCGCATGCCTTTACGGTCAATAGCCTCTCTGTATTGTGCCTTCACGGTCAGAAACCTCTCTGTATTGTGGCTTTTAGGTCAATAACCTCTCTATATTGTGGCTTTGCGGTCAATAATCTCTCCATTTTGTGCCTCACAGATGATTCAGTGGCACAAGAATGCGAAAAGGATCAAACCTGTGAAATTAAATGCGACTTTGAATGGTGTCCTCCTGCGCAAAACATCTCCTGGTACAAAAAGGATTACCCAATTACCAATGGAACTGACGGGCTTTATCAGATAGAGGAACAGTTTAGCGATGTTAAACTTCGCAGCACGCTTCACTTCTCCTCTGTACGAATTGAGCACGAGGGATTTTACACCTGTAAGGCAAAGACCAGTCACAACAGCAGTTATACGTCAAAAGTAATACAAGTTTTAGTTGAGTGTAAGTATTGCGTTTTCAGTGGTTTTCATTTGAGTGTTTAAAGAATTTACGTTTACTATGATTTTACATGTTCTTGTTGTTTCCTTATAGTAGATAAGAAACTTTGCTCAACATTGTCTCTCCAAATCCAGCTGTATATGGTGACTGGCGACATAGGCTGGGAGATGTGTGTGTATAGGGGTTACCCTAGGACACCCTCTCCTTCCAGGGGGTAACCCTGCGATTGACTAGTATCCCATCCAGGGGGTAGTGACAAGGTGGCAATATGCCTAGTTGCTTCTTCATGCAACCGGGTGGCGCTTAGCCTCTGTGAGAGGGCAGGGGGGAGATTTGAGCGCGCTCGAATCGAAGCACATGGAGAGGGAGCGCAGAGTGCGAAGTGAGAAAGAGGGAAGGTTGCGCCTGCAGCAAGGGGCCATTGTCTTTTTTTTTTTGCCATTCCGCCTCCCAAATTAATATGCAAACGGCAAGAACCCTGTGAAAAATCCTGTTGTTAAGAAACATTTAATCAGAATAAAATCAGAATCGTGCTGAATATAACTAGGGCGCTTGTATTCCTTGGTGAAAGGCCACACAGAAAAAACAACAGTTACGCGCAACATGCACTGTCTTCATATAAAAAAAGAAAAGGGCTGCAAATTTAACTAAAACTTGAAGCGAAAGAAAGCTGTAAAATAGTTATATGAAAGTAAGTCTTGGTAGACGTTTTTCCAGCTGGTTCCTGTAGCTTGTGTCTGTGCCACCCTGAGAGAGCAAACAATCCTGTCCTTAAAACTGGATATTGTGCGTGTAATTTGTGGTTAACCCTTTAAACCCTAATATCACAATTTAAATTCTCATTTCTTGTCCCTATACATTTCCTATAGAAGAAGTGGAGAGAAATTGTTTGGATATCAAGAGAATTCATCTTGTCTGATCATGTCCTTAATTCTCGTGACCTTTTTGATTGATAAGGCATTGATATTACAGGGAGAAATTTGATCGATGTGATCACTGTTAGGGCTTAAAGGGTTAACACTTCACTGAGAAAACCTGTCAACTGCTACAAAAGACCACTTATGGAAAAGAGGGAAATAAATGTGTCTGCCTGTAATTTAATGAGAAAACTTGGCCAACTTCACAATACAAAACTCAAGACGACACGATAGTCTTGCATACATGCATATTTGTCTCTTAGCGGAAAGCTCAGCTAAACAAACGGCCATTCTCTTCGCAAGCTTCTTAGCTATTTTCTCTTGCTAAAAGCGTTAACTGCGTTAAGATATGAATTGAGACAGTCACGCGTCTTTGTTGTCCGTCTTTCAGCAACATCAAATCCACATACGTACGACTGATTTATCGCAATCATGAACAGAACGATAATCATAGATTTTTCGACAAGGGTTTAAACATGTTGAACATATCAAAGAAACATCTTTCGTTCCTAGGTTGCAACCAAGCAACATATCAAGTACCTTCGAATGACATATAACTAATTCTGTACAACCAAAACAGCGTATCCAGTCCTTGATTGACAACTAATTAATTCTGACCAATCATGATTTTTACGCTGGCCAACTGAACGTAAAAAACGAAGAAAACAAAAGCGGGAAACCTTCGTCCTCCCTTCGCGCTCTTTGTACGTGTTTCGCAATTATTAAGATCCCTATTTTAAAGATTCCCCGTTCCCGTTCCCGTTCCCGTTCTCCATTCCTCATTCAGTCCGTTCCCCATTCACCAATTCCCCGGCCCCCGTTTTAAGGATACATATCCGTTAAGCTCCGGTCACATGGCCGCCTGTGGCTCACTGAATCTTACCTTGGTTTTGCATGGCTCCCGGGGCATGACTACGCTTTGTGATCGATTAAAAATATTACACGCCACCTTCCCAACTTTAGTTTTGCATGGCTACGCTTTGTGATTGAATAAAAAATCTCGTGTCACTTTCGCAGGCAATTAGAATAGGTGCGGAGAGAGAATTAATTGCCTTTTGTCCACAGGTCCCCCGGGTTATATAACAGCAACACCTAACCACGCTACCGCCGTCAAATTCTCCAACACAAGCATCAAATGCTCGGTATTATCCTGGGAATTGTGCACATTTGGACCAGTCGTATTGACATGGCACTATAGAAACATGAAGCTGCAAAACAACACGAAGTACACAATAAGGAGACGCCATCCGAACAACGAGTGCCGTGAGAAACGACTGCTACAAGCCGAGTTTATTCTCGACATTTTTAATGTGACAGATGAAGATGACGGAATGTATTTCTGTCAGATGTCTTGTGATAATAACTTTGAGGAAGCGAAAGACGTCATAAAATTGGTGTCTTACTACCCAGGTAGTAAGATTGTACAACAACAATGCATGAACACCCCTGGGGGGGGGGGGGGGGGGGTGCTCTGTATATTTTTCAGTGGTGGAAAGCCGCTAGGACTCTAAAATCCTTATCCTATACCAGACCACATTCAGCTGCAGTTTGCAACCCTATTCTTGACTAGACACGCTATTAACCATGCCAGAACTCTGGGGGGGTGGGTACTCTGTGTTTTCTGTATAGGGGTGTACCACTGGAACTCTGAAATCCTTACCTTATACCAGACCACGTTCAGCTTCATTTTGCAATCCTATTCGATTCTAGACTAGACACGGTGTACCACTGGGACTTTGAAATCATTACCATATACCAGACCACGTTCAGCTGCATTTTGCAACCCTATTCTAGACTAGACACGCTATTATTCATGCCAGAACCCCGGCGGGGGAGGGGAGCACTCTGTATATATTTTTGGATAGGGGCACTTTGAAATCCTTACCCTATACCAGACCAGGTTCAGCTGCATTTTTCAACCCTATTTTTGACTAGACACTAAAAATTCCCACCCTGCTCCGCTCGCTCCCCTTGGCTCATGAAGCGCCTGTCCCCACCCCTGTCATGCAGGCTAATTTTTCCAGAAACTCTATCTTCATACCATGCCACTGCTCAGTTTCTCGTTAAATGATATCCTATTTTATAGTATTTCTATAAAAAAGAAACCATGGTTCCACGTAAAAACTGCAGTTATAGCTGACTATTTTTAGTGTCCATCTCAGACTAGTTTTCAAACTCTAATTTTACTGAAATCTTCGCTAAATTTTCAACGCTTTGTTTTTTAAGTTTGACAAATCCCCCCCACCCTTATCGCTCAAACACTCCTAAAAAATCACACAAAAAAATCACAAAATATCGCATAACTTGAACACAACATCGATCTACCAAATGATGAACCATTTTTAGATTGCTTAAAACGTTAACGCGATAATTCCAGGAAACCGATCTACGATAATACAAAAATGACATTAATCAGCGTAATCCGCAAAAATTATTTATATTTTTTGCGCGGTTTGCGTTTAAAGCTTGAAACTTGCGAGGGCGTGTATATGACAGGTATACGACAGGTATCTGAAATAAACGTGATATGTTTCTCATGTATCCAGCAGTTGTGTGGCACGAGTAGATCAAATATGGAATCGTACCGCGATCTCACAAATGTCGCTAGGGAGGGGAGGAAGGGACATGTGGATTACAAGTCCAGAACCCTAACCACAAGGCCATTGACTCCACCTCCTACCTCGCACTTTAGTCGATCGTCAGTGGCTTGATACAGCGGTTTCAATTGAGCATCGAAAGAAATTTTGCAATTGCTTTTGTTTTGAGTTGCTACGCTTTGTGATTGGCTTAAAAAATCTCGCGCCACTTTTATTTTATCAACCAATCACGGAAGTAAAACGAAAACCAATCGTGACTTATTTTCACGCGCCAGTTTCCCGCGCTTGGTGACGGCTACGTGTATTTGCTTCGAGTTCTGATTGGTTCATTGGAATGTCTGCCCCTGTTGTGATTGGTCAGAGTTTCCCTATTACTTTGGTTTTGGTTTTACGACACTCAATTGCAAACTGCTCTATCCATGCAAATGCGATGCATGACTCTCTTCAGTAATGATGGGGTGGGTACAGCTACACGTAGGCTGAATTATGTTTTTACTTCATTTTATTTTTTAATTGAGCTGTTTAATTTTTTATTAAAGAAAAAGAAAAAAGAACGATGACCACGACAGTAAGATCATCTGAGATGCAAATCCTGGAGGATACTACCGCCTCAGGTAAGTAATGAAATATATTATTATAACTCGGGGTTGATTAAAGAAGTCGGGAGACTGCCATGGTCCTTGTAGTATTTATAGTATCTTAAATTTAACGACAAAAGACGTCTTTGCTACTGAACTGATGCAAACCGGTGAATAGAAAATCTTACAAAGCGCGCATGCCCAAATGAGAGCAATGGAATAAGTTGAGCCAGCGTTACACACCAGAAAACTAGGCGGATTTCAACTCGCCAAATGGAAAGAAACTTTGGCCTTACACCGGGCGGCTGCTACTTCATGACTTTCGTCAACGTAAATTTAGAATTAACTTTATTTATCAACGAAAATAAAAGGGCAGTGAACGAAACAAACAAACGGCCAAAAAAGAGGACCAAAGTGATAAAAAAGGAAAAAAGACAGCGGTAAAAAAATATATGAAATAGAAGTCAAGCTCGTTAAGTTTTTTCTCGTTAAAAAACTGTTGAAATTTCCATTGGGCGCAGCCCTCAGATAAAATATTGAAATACTTTTCTTATAATACGGTGGGAGCGAGTTAGCTTTCATGTTACAAACGACGTTTTAGAAAGTTCGGTTGCAATTTTGTTCTGACAGTGGTCAGAAAACGGCGTCGGCATCCCTTGTTAATGTCCGTAAACGTTCGTTATCTCTCGTTAATGTCCGTAAACGTTCGTTACCTCTCGTTAATGTCCGTAAACGTTCGTAATCTCTCGTTAATGTCCGTAAACGCTGGTTATCTCTCGTCAATGTCCGCAAACGTTCGTTATCCCTCGTTATCGTTCATCTATTATCATCCATATGTTTATTCCTGTCACAGGTGAACAACCTTCTGGCCCTCAGGGTGAATGGTTTGTGGCTGTTGTTGTGGGGGTTTCTGCTGTATTGGCCATTTTACTGGTAGTGGTTTGTTCATTGACAAAAAGGAAGTTTGCAAAATACAGAGGTCACAAATGTAAGTACACACGATCTGTCACAATAATAGTGTATGATAATTAAATAAATTAGTAAACAGATCTCTGAAGTAGGTATTTGAAGACCGTGGGAAATACGTGTTCTGGTTGAATGAATGAACGAACGAATGAGCGAATGAATGGATGAATGAATGAATGATAATGTATAATTTATATAGCGCCATTTCCTTGTACATTATGTTGCCCTAATTCCGGACACTTTTTGTTTTTTTCGCCATTTCTTACCTTGTAATAACAGATACGAGCTGAAACTTTCTCACCACATACCTTCTACTATACGTTATCTTGTACGGAAGTGTCATCGACTGATCTGCTTTATTTTTGTCGTTATTTGCGAAAATACGAGTCAAGTTGAGTGCCCTTATTTCGGACAGGTTGCCCTAATTCCGGACGATCGCAATACGATTGTTTTCTTCGTTTTCTTGGCATTATTCGTCTCCGTAATGAGAAAAAATATATAAGATACATACCATAAGATAATACATATGCGAAATATTCAATTTTTTCAAACAGGATTGTTGCTTCCCCCAGTTTAACGAGGACGTTCGCCGGCGTAGAAAATTGAGTAAAAACAGTAACAAACAAATCAGAAAATTGCATAAATATCTTCAATACGCTTTCCGCCGTTCAAATGATGGTTATTGAAAGTTAAGTTTGACTGATCGCTAAGCTTTAATATATAACATAGATCCAAAAACAAATTCGAATTTCCAAACTCCCCTTCATACAATAATAAATCGGTCCGGAATTAGGCACACATGTCAAAAATTTAACAATTTTTTGTCGCAGTCTCGCTCGAAAATATGAAACAGTTAACTTGCTATTACATGACAGGAAGAAACTGTAGTCTTTTTAGCCTGAATTATTCCCAAAATTAATAATTTATGTTGTGTCTTCTGCGAAAAAACACTACAAATATAAAACGATGTAATTCGATGCGCGCTAAAAACGCAATTTTACGACGAAGAAAGTATGACCTACCTTGAGAAGATCTTGAATTTCCTGCCTTAGACTACGCCAGGAAGGCCATAAAAGGAGTAAACGATAGAAAAGTAGTCAATAAATCATCGGAAATTATTGTTCGAATTTTATTTATAATTTGAGGAGAATAACGAAGCTCTAATCCGACAGTGTCCGGAATAAGGGCTGTCCGGAATTAGGGCAATGGCGCTTTACAATCACATAATTCATGTACTGTTTAAAAAACGAGCACTAGTGTATTATCAGGTTTAAAAACTCGAGGCGAAGCCGAAAGTTTTTACACCTGATAATACACCTACTGCGAGTTTTTTGAACGGCTTCAAAAACATTCGTTCAAAAGCGTGTCCCTTCGGAATTAAAACAATTGCGTTTTTGTGCAAAGAGGAAATAAGCAAACAAGAAAAACAAGTAGACTGGTTAGTACGGTGGCCCACAAGGGCAGTACAGAAATATATACTCCAGTACAGAAATATATATTCCAGTACAGAAATATACATTCCAGTACAGAAATATACATTCCAGTACAGAAATATACATTCCAGTACAGAAATATATATTCCAGTACAGAAATATATATTCTAGTAAAGTAATATTCCAGTACAAAAATATATATTCCAGTACAGTAATAAATATCCCAGTACACGAATAAATATTCCAGTACAGAAATAAATATCCCAGTACACGAACCAGTAAATATTCCAGTACAGAAATAAGATTTGGTGTACATCCGGGCTCTGATTCAAGATTCCCATAACTCTTTGCGACATTCTACACATTTTCAACATGGCGGCGTTTTGTGGGAGCTGCGGTGGCATGCTTCTCAAATCGTACTCTTTTTGCCCGAAGTGTGGCGATAAATGTGGCGATAAAGTCTCGGAAGCTGGACCTTCAAGTAGAGGTAGTAGCAAAGCGGCCAATAAGACAAGTTCTTCGTCTTCCCTTGTGCACCTTCCCAATTTCGAAACATTTAAAGCTCAAAGGAAACGGAGAGGCGTTCCTTTAGTGTTAGAAACAAATCCAAGAAAGCAAGAATTCAACACACAGAAGTCACTATCACTATCGGGGTAATGAAAGACAGGAAAACTGTCCGGCGAGGGGAACGCTTGCCGGTAAAAGTTATGACCTCCTCAACTGCTAAAGATATACTAGAAGCTGGAAAGAAGAAACACGCGGCGTATCATAAGCGATTTCGCCCTGAATAGATAGATAAAGACAGGCCTGCGCGGACTCCCCACGTAGTTTTGTGGTTGCGTTGCATTTACAGCCTTCAGATTTTAGCTCTTACGAGCGTGTCTTTAAGGGATTTACCCCTCTTGTATGATATGATCGGAGGTTTTTCATAGATTGTGTTCAGCAAAGCCGCTGATTTTGTATTAAACTCCAATTTTCCATCACTATTTTTTTAAGGTTTTTCACTGCGGGATGGTGTGTAGTGATAAAAGGCAGTATCCTCTCTTTGTTTTTTATCCGGTATTTCAGAGAGATATTAAAGTTAGAGAAATTCAAACCTTTCCTACATATTAAAAAATCTACATGCCAATATTAATGGCGAAAACAACACAACCGCCATGCAAAAAACCGGACGCTAAAATGAGGTCAACATCTACAAGCGCAACACGCCACGGTAAACCACAACCGACAGATTTGACCTCTGTCCGTTGCACGCGGCTTCTTATAAAGTTTTAAAAACTCAGTCTAAACTAAAATCCCCTTTTACAAACTAAATGTAGAATACCCGTTCAAAACATATAGAAGCAGCAAATGGCATTAAAAACATGAGGTAAGAGTCCGTGTAGGCCTGCCACCCCCATTTTACATTTTGGAACTTCTCATAAGGTCAGGACATTTGATGGGATCATACATGGGATACTAACCAAAAACAATTAGACTCAATTTCAAGTAATCCCGAGGGCCGCCGTTTTGAAAAGACCCTGGGAACCAGGCCTTGATAGTTACTTTGTGTACTGGAATATATATTCGTGTACTGGGATATATATTTCTGTACTGGAAAATTTATTTGTGTACTGAGATATTTATTTCTGTACTGGAATATTTCTGTATTGGAATATATATTTCTGTACTGGAATATATATTTCTGTACTGGAATGTATATTTCTGTACTGGAATATATATTTCTGTACTGGAATGTATATTTCTGTACTGGAATATATATTTCTGTACTGCAATATATATTTCTGTACAGCTGCCCTTGTGGGCCACCGTACTAAGGGAAAGCCATCATAATATTTTTGTTGATTTATTGCAAATTAAAGACAAATTTCATTGCCAAGAGTCAATTATTATACATGGGGTGTCCGCTTACGAGAGAGCGTAAACAAAAGAAAAATCCGATTTTCATTTTCAAAAGTGTCTGCGTCCGCTTACGAGAGAGTGTCCGCTTAAGGGAATGTGTAAATACAGAGTTTGCCTGGGAGGTAAAACGGGGATTTGAAAAGGCGTCTGTAAGTAGAGCTGTCCGCTTACGAGAGTGTCCGTTAGCGGAAAGTTGACTGCACTAAGAATCCTGAATAATTACTACCCATATTAGTATTTTTTATATAAGGATCACGGTGGTCATTTTAAAATCATTCTCATTAAAAATTTAGCGATAATTGCATTGTTTGCACACTTTTTCAGCCCCGCACTCCCCTGTGACTGAAATCAAAGCCACTACCAGGCTTTTCATAATGACCGTAGATTACCAGGTATAAAGGTTCATACACGTGATCGATTTGAGTCTGGTCTGTTCACAGACTTTTCCTTTTGAGCCGAGCGCGAGAGCGGCTCGTTCTCGCGCTACGCGCTCCACGCGTTCGCTTCGCTCACGCTGGGCTAAAAATAAATCGGTCTGTAGACAGACTAATTTGCGTCGTGTGATAGGCTGATATGCTCATGAATTATTAATGAGTTTTTGAATAAATATGAATGAAGTGATGCATCACGCATAAATATAATTTTTCAACTTGTCGAGTTTTCTTTAATGCAGATAATTCCGAAGAAGGAATCGCAAACAACAAGCTATTCATCAGTTACAGCTCAAAAGACTTTGCCTGGGTCAATGAAAATCTTATTTCTCTTCTTGAGAAACACTCGATATCTTACTGCATACACTTTAAGGACTTCGAGCTGGGAAAGCCCTTCGTCCAAAACATGGCGGACAGCGTGTACGGCAGCCGACAAGTGCTGATTGTTTTGTCTGACAACTACCTTGCCAGCAACTTCTGTCGGGAAGAGCTGCACATGGCGGTCCAGAGGAGGGTAGACACGGGAGATTCGTCACTGATTATTGTGTTGATCAACAAGTTAAAGAAAAAGCGATTGCCTTTCCCTTTGAGAAACAAGAATTTGCTGGTTTTTGACGAACACGTAAAGACAGAAGATTGGGAAAAGTCAATAATAGGAAAGATTATTGATGAGAACAGGCCGTTTTAGCCTAAATAGGTGTTGATAGTTTAAGATTAGTTTTCTCTCTCGACGTTCATGTTCAAGGGGGTGTGGAGGGGATCTCCCAGGTATAATAGATGGGTTATCGCCAGTAACCTCCAAAGCAGAAGTCCCTTTCACTCGTCACGCAATCGTTCCTGCGTGACGAGTCCAAAGAACTGCTGAGTAGAATATCAGAAAGCTATCATAAATGAAAACTGCGAAATAGTCCGTGTTTTTGCGCAGAACCCGAGCGGCCGAAAAGACCTGGAGCGAGTCTGAACACGTTAAGAATGAGGAGAGTGGGCGCGTTCACCGCGGTCAAACGTCCGAGGCGTTTTTCGTTTTATTTAGTGGGATTTTATTTAATATTAAATGGAAATATGGGCAAGGATGTATAAAAAAAAAAAAAGTTGATGTTACTATCTTTTAATTTTTCTCAAAATAATAACCTTTTTTCCGTTAAAAACTGACCAAAACTCTTTGCGCCTGATCAAAATTATGTTGGCAAATGGCGCCGACAATTCTGCAGTTCACAGTTTTTAAACGTTTAGAACTTTTTTGGTAAACTTTCAAAACGTTTGGTAAATTGACAGTGTATTGGCAATATATTAAACTTTAAACAGTGAAAATGACAACCTTAACTTTTAAGTACTTTGCTTAACTTTTGCAAATTTATCTCGTTTGACCGCGGTTAAGTGGGCGCGTGAAGTTCGCGAATGAAGATCACCGCTTCGCGCGTTCCTCTCGAGCTACAGAGGGAACATACAATAAACTGCAGGGCTGATCTGACTACGTAAAAAGAGACTTTGCGAGACACCATCACGACAGAAACCGATAAAGTAGGTTCGCAACCGTGGACAGCCGTTTCGTTGTTGTTACAGAGGGAACTCCCGATTGATTTACAGTTTATCGTTTTTGGGGCGTGGTCTAAATTCATTTTTACGGCTAACAGAAGTCCTTGACATAACTATTTTCAAGCTTATATAAAATACCGTAGAGTTCCGAAAGTAGCCCCCCCCCCCCCCCCCCCCCCCATCCTCCGAAAGTAACAGCTACCCGAAAGTAACGTTAATTTTCGGACCGTTCTAGAAATTCCCGAAAGTAACGGCTCACCCGAAAGTAACGATTGGCCGGAAGTAATGGTCGAATCCATACTGAGGTCTAACGTCTCCTGCAAATGGAATAGCTTAGTGTTTAACAGTACAATACTGCCGAGGAATGCCGAATAATCAATGGGAAAAAGAATTAAAATGACATTATGCCTATTCCGTGGTTGTGTTTTATATCTATTGTAGTTTATCATCGTCCTTTTTTTTTTTTCAATTACTCGCATATTTTAGGTGCCCGAAAGTAACGAAATTTGTAAAAAATAAATAAATAACTATATTTAGAGAGGAAAGCCGCATCAGCCGTAGCTGGTTTTCATGCAGGTCCTCTTTCCAGATCAAATTGGAATTTAGAATGTTGGTTTTTGGTTTTTGTAAGTATTGTCTAATCGGCTCTGATAATTACGAGGCCAATGAATACAAGTTTGACGCATTTGAAATGTCGTTCAGCTGACAAGTGATTTAAAAATCGTGTTTTAGTAATATAGAATTAAAAGATCTCAAAACGACTGTGATAAATCATCCATTTAGCTACCGATAAACAGTGACCTCAACTCAGATGTAAGTCAAATACTCGTGTACAGAATATAAACATTTTAATTGTTTTAATAGTAGAGATACGGCTTATGAAACTGCTATAAACAAATCATTTATTTAACTTATTTAATAGTATCTTTTTTTCGGATAAAAGCTTTATACGGTATTGTTTGACATTCGTTGACTGCTTTTATATATAGGTGATCAATTTTTATCTAGCCATAGTTTTGTACACTGTAGGTACGTAGAGAATGAAAGGAGACTGCTACAAATAAAACATGATTATTAAATAGTCTTATTTGTTCTTTATTTATTACAGTGGTGTAGCTTATATGACCGTTAGGGCTGATGATTTCCTGACGAAGTTTAAACGAGGTTTAAAAATTAAAATTCCGGGGGGAGGGGTGGAGGACACTCAACAGACACAACTCTGTGATTTTCCCACCCGGTGAAGACAGAATTCCAATTTTTGAGATGCCGTCTAAGACATTTACAAATTGTCCCACTGGCTTTGTTGTGGCGTAATTAAGCTTGGCATCAGTGCCGAAGTCAACGGAAGTCAGCGCCAACATAATACTTGTTAAAATTTGGCTTGTGGTGAGGTTCCTTCAAATACTCTGGAGTTGCCTGGGTGATGTTGAAATTTCAATTATTTTGATCGGGACATAAAAACGAGCATAGTGGTCAACTACAAATAGCCTTGGGAGTTGTCGTATGTTTTAAATGAAAACAGGAGCCTATTACCCTCCTGATGAAAACGATTGCCTTTAAGAATCACCAATCTTGTTTTGAGATTTAATCGAAAAAAAGTTATAATCAAAGTCTTCCTCGAACGGTTTCCCCTATGTGTTTACGTGTAAGTATCCATCAATGCTACTGAGTCAGCGGTTAGTGGCAAATCTTACGGCGAGTCTGGAATAGGTCTAGGATAGGGTAGGGTTTTTCGGTGTTTAGTCTAGAATAGGGTTGCAAAATGCAGCTAAAATGGTCTAGTATAGGTTAAGGGTTTCAGAGTCCCAGCGGCACACTCCCGCCCAAACATTTGCAGAGTACCCCACCCCTACCCCCGGGTAATCGTCCTCAGTCAGTTGGCTCTTATATTTGTAGTCCAGTCCACTTGTCTTCATCTTTCTACACTCACTCGCTCCAGTCTACCGTCTGCGCAACAAGTGTCGACAGAACGAACAAGAAGTAGAAACTCGAAGCTACTTACGAAACATCCGTTTTGTACTTCCTAAAAGAAGGCTCTGCCGTTCGAGTTTACGCTGAAGGATCCCTTTCTCGGTTTCCTACAAACTATAAATAGCTTTTGAACTTACCTAGGCGCAGAATTCCAGAGGATTCCATCTAGTTCCATTGAACTTAGGCATTCGGAAGACGGGTGTGTAAAATACGTGTATCCGGTCTAGTGAAGGCGTTCACAGTGTCAGGTAAGCTGTTATTTTTACTTCATTTCTGTTATAAAATAGTCTTCGACAGAGAATACCACTGCAAATCCTCGATAAGTTAAAACGAAAAAAAGATCATTCGTTAAGAACGGATTGTTTTGAATCTATTGCAATGCATATGGCTCCTCAAATTTGCGGTGAGCCTGAGCTTGAGTGAGTACATGATATGCTTAGAATTTTTCAGCAAAATATTGTTAACATTGTTTGAGCGTTTTTAGATGTAAAATGCTAAAGCATCGTTTTATTCTACAGGTTTTTCACTTCAATGTCCAAACGCCTTTAATTATTAGCTTAATTTCTTGGTTGAGCAATTTCGGATGTTATATTTTTCTAATCGAGTGAACTCTCGCTGTTTGTGCGATCGTGTTATTACAATAACGAAACAGCGTTACTATCAGTACATGTAAAATATATTGGATCATTTTGGTTTAAATGCTGTAAAACTCTGCGTGCTTTAATGACGTAATTTTTCTTTCCACAGTGGCGTGAAAAAACTAAAAACATCTAGTTGGTCATAATTTATTTCACTAGTGGATTATTTGTATGCATGATGATCGGTAATTAGCTTTTCGTGATCCATATATAAACTACACGCAAGCAGGCTTGTATGCTAATTGGCTCTAAAAGGGAAGTGTCTTATTGTTAACCAAGATTTAAGAAAACAAAAGCTGAAAATGCATAAAATTTGTAGATCAGACAAAGTTATGGCTACTGCAAGAACTGAATCCTAATTTAGTAATTTGAAAGCACATTGTTTTCAAATTTGTTTTTTATTGTGAAGTAATTTATGCATGCATATTATGCTTCAGACCTTTTAGACTTCCGACTTTTTTATTTGCCACATAAAGAGTAAAACACTTAAAGAAGTGGCAAGGAAGCCCAAATAAATTAACACATTGGTAAGTCAGGGGCGGATCTAGGGGGAGGGTGCAGGGGATGCGCACCCCCCCACCCTGAGATGACCTAGTCTGCGTTGTTCGCTTTTAAAATTTGTTTACATCACCCTTCAGTTACGTCATTCCTTAGAGGTGCACCCCCTCCTAAGAAAAATCCTGGATCCGCCCCAGTAAGCGCTGCCAAAATGGCAGTTTTTGACATATTTTTTTAACCAGTTTTGGCAAGTGATATCTCATTTTACTGAAAGGCAAATATATGGACATTAAGAATACATTGTCTGCTTCTCTGAAAATGTGCCAACAGCTGGGGATTTTCCCGCCTACAGGCAATTATTTGCCGCATAATTCACACAAATTTTCCCCAGGCCCTATTTGCACTTGGTCCTTTCTGCCTGTTACTCCATTTATGAATGCTTATTATGTACTGTGAGATATTTTGAGAGGTTGTTTTCTTTATTTGTTTTAATTAACTATTCTTGCTCATTTAGGGCCTGTGGTCGCACTAGGGAAATTTTGATCAAATTTACCTTTAAGATAAACATCTGTCAACACATCAAGATTCCTAATGTGACCAGTGTTTTGCAAAATTAATTTGAAAAAAATTGGAAATTCTGGCTAAACTTCAAAGATGCTGTAGTGTATGGGTGGGGCAGGCTGATTTTGAAAAAAATGAGGAAAACAAAAGAAACCGCTTCAGGAGGGACACGCTTTTTGTGGAATGTTTTTGTTTTTATGTCATTACGCATATGTTTTCGACAGCATGGACGGACAGTGCAACCCTAAAATGTTCTCAAATTTTTTAAACTTACATGTACGTTTGCAGTTTCAAATTTATGGAAATTTTTGCACGGGCTAATTTTTGTTTTTGACTGTAGTGCGACCAGGTCCTTATGCTAAGTGTCACGCAACATATACTTTTTCTGAATAAATTGTCAAAAACTGTCTCTCTTTACATGCCATTGAAAACTGTTAACAGAAAAGTGGTAGCCTGTTACACAGTGTATCAATACTGAAAATTTGAGTCAAACATTGTGAGCAATAAAACAGTTATGGCTATAAGCTTTGGTTACCTTTAAGCGCAGTATTTCGCCTATACTACTGTACAAAAGCTAACAAAGCTGAAACTAGGGTGTGTTGGCCACAATATTTCACTTTTTAAGGCATTGTTTATTGTTTCAGTGAAAACTTATGCACCAATGTCACAATTATGACTGAGACTATTTTGTAAGTGTTTCAGCTAATAATTATTTGAACTATATAAAAAATTATATCCTTGGTATAATTTACAGATCAACTTCAATTGAAATGGACGAGGATGGCAGTGATCAGCCGGCAAGTGCAGAGGTGACGTCTGCAAGCAGTGAAAATGACCTGCAGGCTGCTCAATCAGATGGGAGTTTGGAGGAAGAAGAGGAAGAAGAGGAAGAAGAGGAAGAAGATGATGATGATGCCATTGATAAAATGCTGAATGAGTTGGCAACCTTCCAGGAGGCAAGTTATTTTTTCATTTTACTGTTAAAGGACTCGAGTCATGATCAGCCACACCTTTGTTTTTGCTTACATACGGGAGTTTCGGTATTATATTACACGTGGTGCATGACCAAAACAATGGAAAGCGCCACGAAAGGTCAGAAGCGAGATATTTAAAAAATATTGTTATAACTACATGTATGCAATGTTCGGTAATTTCAATGGCAAAAAATTGAAAATGACTGATTTTACCATCTGAGCATGCAGTGCATTTTGGGTGTCTCAGGTCCTTTAAGTTCTGAATTTAAAAAGTTATAAAGACTCTACAGCAGGTGAGGGTTTGTACAGGGTGAGAAAATCCTGAAAGACTTTTGTTCTGGGCCAAAGCTGGAGAGTACTAGGAGTTCTTCAGAAATTACATGTTTATATGCTGCACGTGTGTTTCAGGGCTGTGTTCAAGCAGTGCCCAAGTGCCACAGGCAATCAACTTTTGTCTTCTTTGTCAATTGTCTTTTTGCACATAGCTTAACTGCTGGGCACCCTTAAAATAATTGGGCTCCTTGTGATACATGTAACTCTCAAATAATAAATCTTATAAGTGCTGTTTTAAAATTATTTTATTACAAAGAAGCAGCATTTTTTTCACACAATGATAATTTCCATGGGGTATAGATATTTCCATGGGGTATAGATATTTGCTGGAACAACATACGTGTAATATAACTTTTTACAGCATAGTAAAGTGACCCATTGTTCCTTATTTTTGTTATATCTACAGGAGCTTGAGCAAAAGTCTCAAGCTTCAGCAGAAGAACAGAGCCCAGATATGTTGACATATGTTCCGCCATCACAGCCTCTGGTCAGTAACAAGTTCACTGATTAAAATACATCCCTATGACTTAATTGTAATAAAATTGTTTTTTAGGAATAAATTAATATGCCAGTTTATATTTACACAAGGATGGGTACATGTACACTGTATGCCTTTTTACACAAGGATGGGTACATGTACACTGTAAGCCTTTTTACACAGGGATGGGTACATGTACACTGTACACAGGGATGGGTACATGTACACTGTAAGCCTTTTTACACAGGGATGGGTACATGTACACTGTACACAGGGATGGGTGCATGTACACTGTAAGCCTTTTTACACAGGGATGGGTACATGTACACTGTACACAGGGATGGGTGCATGTACACTGTAAGCCTTTTTACACAGGGATGGGTACATGTACACTGTAAGCCTTTTTACACAGGGATGGGTACATGTACACTGTACACAGGGATTGGTACATGTACATGTACACTGTACACAGGGATGGGTACATGTACACTGTACACAGGGATGGGTACATGTACACTGTAAGCCTTTTTACACAGGGATGGGTACATGTACACTGTAAGGCTTTTTACACAGGGATGGGTACATGTACACTGTAAGCCTTTTTACACAGGGATGGGTACATGTACACTGCAAGCCTTTTTACACAGGGATGGGTACATGTACACTGTGCCTTTTTCGGTAGAAATACTGCTGTCAATATTAAATAGCCTTGTTGTTATCAAAATGGCTCGGCTCAGGGACGGGGAGTGGGGTAGTGGGGAAGGGGCCCCTCCACAACCCCCTGCTCCCAGGTTCATGTACATGTCCAACATTTTTAAAACAATCATTACTTTTTAATGGCTGTGACACATGTATAGCTACTGACTGACTGATTTAACCTTGTTCTTACTTAATGTCAGTAAGTTTGTTGTATGTCACAGCTTCAGAAAAGTAAAAGGATGATTTAGCTACCTCTAGCTTAACCTAAAAATGCTTGATGCCTCCTGTGCTACATGAATACCCATACCATACATTGCTTTCTTCCCCTCCCTCACTTACACATTTTTCATTTAACCCATTCACTCCTGAGAATTTTTACGTTTTTGAGCGATTTTCTGCATTCACACGCCCCATAGGATTTCGTGACTCCGTATTTAAAGTTACCATTGAAAGTGCTGCTGTTCTAAAACACTGAAGGCTCGAGTTTACTGGAAACGTCATTGTGACGATCTCATTTTGCTTGGTTGATTTGCAATAAAGGGTCCAATATGAATTATCTACGATTTTTGGTAAGTTCACAGCCATTTTTCATCTTTAGTAGCTGCCTGATGAGCATCATTAAGCTTGGAGGTAGTTCAGAGTCCACTTCTCAATGAAGCGAGTTAGGTGTTGTACTTCGTTTACGAATTTGGCTCGTTGCTCGTTGAACTGGAAAAATGGCCGCCTGGAAACGAAGTGGCTTTGGGACTCGACTCTGGATGAATTTCTCGACCTACCGCGGCATATTTTGGAAGTTGCGACCACAGGAGAATACAACAAGCGCGAAATTTCGGCGGTGGGTCGGAGTGGCTGTGGACTTAGTATAAATATGAAATGTGTGCGGAAAGAATCGAGCGCTGTCAAAATTTTTGGCTTTTTCCCAGCATGCAGTGCGGTGGTGATATTGAAAATCGAGTCAAGGTCAGTATGCATTAGAACGAGAGGCTAAAGCTCGGCCCGAGCAACGAATAAGAGCAAAAAAAATCACTGCTAAGCTAGGACTAGGACTGAATTTTGCTGTCAATGTTGACTTTTGGGTTTGCCATGATGATTTGAATAAAAAAAACTAAAGGCAAAAACGTGATTTTTGTTGTTTTTCTATGACGTTAAAAACGGTCATTTTTGTTATTGTCCAAATTCAAACGCTGATATTCTGCAAAAATCGCTGACTTTTTGTGTTTATTGGGTATCTCAATTTGAGGGACTTTCTAGTCAATGCTCAGAACTGCTAGTTAGGGCAATGTTCGCGCGATTGAGAAAGTTGCAATTTTTTAAAGCAGTGGAGTATTGTACGGCTGGTTTTGGCCGGTGTACTGTAGGAGCGAATGGGTTAACCACTCCCCACCATTCCCACACCTTTGGTAATACCAGTTTAGTTTTAAACTTTCCTTTAAAAACATTTCCATGTAAGACCCCCCTCCCCCTTGGTATTTCCAGTGACCCTCCAAGGGGAGGAAGGGACAATACATGTATATTATGTTGTAGGTTAAAATTATTTTAGGTTAAAAATGTTTTAAACTAGGTTAATTTTTATTTTCCTTTGTCCCAGATTCATTAACATAACCTCAGACAAAGGAAAATAAAAATTAACCTAGTTTAAAATAATTTTAACCCTTAATAATTTTAACCTACAACATATACATGTAACTACATGTATGCTACTTGTTTGAAATAGCCGAGTTTAGAATTTTTGGGTTGAATAAAACTAAAAGTAAAATTAATATTTCAATTGTTTTGTTACTTTAGGGTATCGTCCATGTCATGCGTTTTTTTTTTAGTAGATAGTGAAGTTTTTTTATATACACATTGTTGTGGTTGTCTTTGCAGGTAACTTACTCTGTATTCTGTTTTTTGTTGTAGGATCAATTTAGGTTTTCCATAACTGCTATAGAAGGTGAGGGTGATTATACGTCATACAAATAAATTGCAGTCGGTGGAAAAACATCTTGAGTGGCATTTTTTGGCAAAACTTGGGTAAAAAGGCTCCAAACTTACACCTCTTTATAACAACAACTGAACAACAAAAATCTTTATTAGTTAATTATTATACAATTTATAAGACAGGCCCACAGGTAGCAAAGCTAATCCCTTGGCAGGCCAGTCTGTGCATATTTTAAATGTTAATTGATACATACTAAGTCTTTATGCTCTACTCAATGTTTTATTTCCAAAGTATCTTGCCAAAGCATTTAGTTTGATTTTGTTTTGCATACGGTATTTCTTGAAAACGACAGAAAAAACAACAGAAAAAAATTCTGAACAATATTTTGCAACTAATGTAGTTGACATGCCAAAAATGGACAAATCTGAGCAAGAAAAAAATGAAAAAGGCCTAAAATTCCACATACATGTAGGTTGGTTATGCTCTCGGCCCTTCAATTACAATTAGTCAAGAGTTATAACTTATTGCGTTTTGGCAGCTGACAAACTGTTACACGTACAAGGTCATATATCACAGAAACACTGTATATTTATCATTAGTATAAATCTACTAGCGTTCTATCACGAATGCTGTTCTCTTATTGGCTACACTGTATGCTACCCACTATCAGTATTCTGTTGTAGAAAGTGAGTATACCATTATTCAATAAAAGCGCGAGCCTGTCTTGTTGTTAAGTTTTGAATGTCTAGTAGATTTATGCTAACATGTCAATTAGGTTATTCGCTCTTGATTTCTATGCATGATACACTGTAGTTGATTCTCAAACTGATCACTGAATGCAGAGAAAACAAAGGAATATCCCCAAAAATCGATGCAAATTAAGACAGTGGGTACGTTATCCAAACCTCCTTCACGGTCTTTCCTTTGTTTTCTTGCCATGAATTATTAATTAAAAACGTGTTTGCGAATAAATGTTTTTGCATGGTCGTGGATGCGTAACTGATGGATTCCTTAAAATTTTGTTGTTAAAAATTATAACGGAGTTTAAAATTACATTGTAGCTTTATATAAATACACTGTAATTAATGAATTTACTTTTAATTATTGTGCTTGATTTTAATACTGATAAGGTCAATGTGGTGGCATGTAGTCTTAATTAATTATTCTTATCTACATTGATGATGCATCTACATTGATACTGACACTCACTCACTTAAAGATAGGGAGTCAAATTATAAATTAATGTTGTTCTGTAGATATAAAGGGTTAGTTTCTGAAGAAACTGTTATGCTGTGTTGGTGGGGGAGTGAAACATGAATTTGGGTTCATCAACTGAGTTAATATTTGCCGACCACAGAGGTTCAAAAGCTGATGTTTAGAGCACTAACCCTTCGTCAGAACAATATTTCTCTCAGACAAAGTGCTAGCCTTGAAAAATCAGATTTGAATCAACATGTTTGTAAAATAACATACATATAGTTAACTTAACCCTGACTACCAACACATACTTGTGATGTTCATTATCTGTATATGGCTGTGAGATTTCATGTACAGCAGTACATGTATGTTCTCCTTTGTGCATTCAAAGCTGTGTTAACTCTCTGTGGTTCCAAAAAATTCCAATGACCTCATCTCATGATACTATATAACATACTGTGACAACAAACACACTCGGCAGGAAAGAGTAATGTTTTTTTATTAGTCAGGATAATTTACAAAGCACTGCTTGTGGGTTATTTTCTCAGCATCTTTGGAACACACAAAAAGGGGGCTGATCATTTGATAGTAATCTGTGAAAACACATGTTATCTTATCTCATTAATTAAAACATAGCCAACTTTGGACAATTTTCAAACCCCATGTGTGAAAAGTTTGTGTCTGTTGTGTTCACGTGCTATCAACTTAATAATTTATATTTCAAAGCTGGCATTAAACTCCTTTTAATATCAGAAAACAAATTATTGTTCTTGGTTGTGTGATCCTAAACACACAGCATGCTTTTTTCATGCATCACATTACCAAATCATGCTGTTGATAACTTAATTGGCTTGAAATTCAAACCCCGCTATTGTTATCATGATTCCAGTGGACCTGGGAAGCTGGCAGATGCAGTAAAAATAACTTAATGTTTAACATTCAAATACTTGTGGCTTGTACTGTACACACTACTTTTAAATTATGTAACACATTAATTTTGTTTTCAGAGGAATTAGAATACAAAGTCTTATTTATTATCTTACATGCCTTTGGATTGTTTTGTAAAACATATTTTTAAAGTACATAGATAATTGTTGCATGCATAGTTTCAGTCAGGATGTGATCTTATGTGGTTATGTTACCCGATATTCAGTAATTTGATATTTCTTGTTGATCAATTTGGCTAAGCCAATATGCTTTAGGAACATAATCATTCCGCAATTCATTCAGTCATTGGGCTGATACGAAAATTTTTTTTCACTAGAGGCATGCTTTAAACTTCCTGCCAATTTTGTTGACTGTACATATGATTGTGATTTAACATGTTAGTGGACTTCAAAGTGAGTGTATTTGCTTCTTTTGCTATCAGCTTTGATCTGAAAATTGAAATTGCATGATGAAAATCTTGACATGAAAAGAGAGTTGCTTCAATTACACAGTCAGTAAATTAATAAGTGTCAATGAAGAGAACTGATATTAAAATCTCTGGATCTATTGACAGGGACTGGTGAAGTAGACTTGGACGCATTATTAGAGGATCTTTGTGTTATGGAAAAAGACATGAATTCTGGCAGCGAAACAGAGTCCATTCTTTCAGATACAATTTCCAGCCCAGGCATAAATTCACCTATCTCACCAAAAGCGAAGGTAAATTGTCAATTATTGTTATTCAGCAGACATGTTAATCCAATGCCGTCTATACACTGTACATGTATTTATGTGAGAGAGACTTTTAAGCACTATGTCTGAAATTAATGTTTACAATCATATAATTTGCTCACCAAACACCTATTAGTAATTAGCTTACAATTGGAATTAACTTCTAAAGAATTCTCATGTAAATTTCCTTCAGCAATGGTTCAGATTCTGAGAAGCTTTCGTTTTATGACTGCTTCCTGTCAGTGTCACAACAATGTTATCTTGTTTAGCAAAAAAGGATTAAATCCCACCCATGGCAGTCTTGTTTACATGTTTTTTCACATAATTATTTTAATACTACACATACTGGCTGGTAAATGTACAAAATTTTCTTTTATTTAATAGTGTGTTCTGTTTTTAAAAATAATTTTGGTTGATCATTGTCCACTTTTATGTCTTTAAAAACCTTGATATAAATTGAGTTTGTGGTCATATACTTATCTTAAAAAAAGGGTCTTAACTGTACATGTAGGTGCATTGATCTTTGAAGAATTAAATAATTATGCATCAGTCAATTGAAACCCCGGCCCCCCGACCCTGGGACATAGCGGGAGATAGCCGGGATTTAACGCGGCAAATGCCGGGATTTAACACACATTTAACCAGGGACAGCGGAGCGTATTTTCAATTGGGGGGGCTTGAAAGAGAGCGCCAGAGACGCGATATTTTTTTTATTTATTTTTAATTTTTATCTTTATGCTTGAAATTGGGGGGGCTAAAGCCCCCCCAGCCCCCCCGGCTCCGCCGTCCCTGTAAACGACGTGTTGGCCCCGGGGGGCAGTGGAATTAACAAAATGTCTGTGTGACCGGGGTCATTGAGCGGGGATTTAACATGAAGGAATAAAGGAAAAGCCTCGTTTTCCAAAATGGCGGCGGAGGAGAGAGAGGTGCGTGCGTTTTAATTCATTGTATTGAGGTGTATTCGCATGGACCTCATATGTACATTATAGATGGTTGTTTGTACTATAATTGTGCATCAGGATAATCCAGTGCAGTGTTGTACATGCACGCATACCGCGTACAGGGTAATTCAAAGAAAGCTAGTTCCACAGGCTTCGTATAAATTTTCTCGATATGCTAATAAACTTTGGAGTCTTGCACCGTCCCTTTTTGTCGAGCTTATTTTTGGGTGAGCATTTTTTGGTTGGAAATATTCGTTAAAAAAAATCAATGGGGCTATTATTGGGTGGCATTTTGTGTCTTAAAATTTTGCGAGCTATTTGTGGTCATTGAATTTTCTGAAGATGCAATCAATAACAAATTTTATTTTATTTTTCAAATAATACCCGCAGTCCTGACAGAAATGCCATTGCTGTAAAGACATAAGTTGATCAAGGCGATTGCAAGAGAAATACTGTTGTGGGGCATATTCCTGAACCGCTTGCCCGAATTTTAGTCCCAATGCTCAAGGACAAAACCATAACTTATATACAGGCAAAAATAACAGGTGAAAAATGCGGAGTGTCGGTTCAAGGCGGTGGCATTGAACTGCCTTGCAAGTTCTATCGTATTTAAATAAAGGATCTGTAGAAAATAAAAGTAAAATCTGCAAAGGACTGCAAACGATAATGCTGCTAACGGTATACGTAGGATACATGAGAGACCTAACCAAAATTATTATTGGAAGGAATTTTTTGTTATAAATTAGGGGGGCCTATTTTCGGAGGTTTATGGTATATAGTTTGACGTTTGGAACGAGTCCGGCTGAGACCAGCAAACCAAATCGAGTTGTGTTTTATATTTTGTTCTGAAGTACTATTGGCCCCGGGGGCGGGGAAATTAGGGGGGTTTTAACACCAGACAAATGTTAAATTCCCTGCTAGGTCCCGGGGGTCGGGGGGCCGGGGTTTCAATTGACTGATGCATTATGTGCCAGTATTTTTAAGAAAATTGAATATCCATAACCAGGATTTGTAATTTTATAATTGAAAAATGACAAAATGTTCTCTGGTGAAAAATTAAAATGATGAGCTTTCGAAAACGGTCCTGTTATCGTCAGCGGATCGAAAACACATTTTCTATCCAATGAAGTTGTTTGTTTTGTGGAAATCCTGCAATGTGAACTGGTTCTGAATTACTAGCTTGTCGATCACAAAGTAATCTAAAAGGAATATTTTTATATAATCATGTAATAACAATTTATACTTTATAGTGGTGCTTGGTTTTGCAGGTTTTAATCTAATAAAATTTTCACTTGGTCAGATGTTGGCAAATCATTTAATTTTTTTTAGCCAGTTAATATCTACTAGTATACTAATTAATATCTAATCTCTTAATATCTAATTAGTAGCTCACGTATTCAAACACCTGGAAGACTCTAAAGAATGCCACAGTTTATGTTCACCTATTTGTTTTAATATCTTAGATCATGCTTCCACCAATTTTCAACTTAAGATAAAGGAAGCTTTACATATCAAATGGGAACAACCTTCTTTGAACCAACAGTTGCATCATGTTAATTTAAAACTTTCTTTTTAATCACGTACATTGTCACACATTCTTTCATTTATTTGTCAAAGGTGTTTTCTCTCATTAGCATTTTCATTTACTTAGTATAAATTCAACTTTGTAACTTAAAATTTCAAACTGAAAATGACAAAGGATTGTCGAAACATGTCTTTTAAAATCAAGTCAGTTGTCGTTGCTTTAAAAATTATACTAATTAAGCCATCAATAATTTATTGTAAACAGTACCATGGATACAGACCTTAAGCAAATAATTTATAAATAATATGAATATGTATAGCAATGCCCTTGTAAAAATTTTAGCGCGATCGCACCGCGAATCGCGATCGCGGCGCGTTTTTGGCCGCCGCGATTTTTGGATCGCGGCGCGATCGCGGTAAACATCGCGCCGCGATTAAAAAGTCGCGGCGGCCAAAAACGCGCCACGAATAATGGCACGATCGCGGCGCGATATAAAAATCGCGGCGGCCAAAAACGCGCCGCGAATAATGGCGCGATCGCGGCGCGATTCGATATAAAAATCGCGACGGCCAAAAACGCGCCGCGAATGATGGCGCGATCGCGGTGCGATTCGCAGCGCGATATGAAAATCGCGGCGGGAATCGCGTCACGATCGCGCCGCGATTTTTCAATCGCGGCGGCCAAAAACGCGCCGCGATTGTGGGCAATATCGCGACGCGATCGCGGAGAATATCGCGCCGCGATCGCTGTGACATCGCGCCGCTATCGCAAAATCGCCTCGTGATCGCGGTGAGTTCGCGGCTCGAATAGGTGGCTTTCATGGCGTCCATGTTGGTGGTCACAAGCAATATAACCTTTTTGCATATTGTAACAGTGTATTAATTCG
This sequence comes from Dendrophyllia cribrosa, assembly GCA_024195265.1. Lineage (NCBI taxonomy): Eukaryota > Metazoa > Cnidaria > Anthozoa > Scleractinia > Dendrophylliidae > Dendrophyllia > Dendrophyllia cribrosa. The sequence goes on from JAJLRJ010000007.1 coordinate 850,999, forward strand.
TAAACGGGATGGAAATTTCATTGTTTTGACCACCAACATGGCCGCCACAGTCAGATTCGAATTCGGCGACCAAATCTAGATTCGCTGTGGCTAAATGCCCGGCAGCCGGGCACGGTCTCAAATAGACTAAATGCCCGGCAGTCAGAAATTTTCATAGAAGTTGACTTTAAATAATACTTTCAAATAATTTTGGGAATCGCTTGACATTTCTAAACGAACTTTGAATACTCTTAAGAGGTTTGAGTGAGACGTTTAGTCAAAATTCGATCTGTGAAAATTTCTGACTGCCGGGCATTTAGTCTATTTGAGGCCGTGCCCGGCAGTCTCCGTGAACATAGCGATCTTATAGTATGCCCAAGCTTGAATATTTCGTCAACTAGAAAAGCAAAATAATTTTTGGAATCGCTTGACGTTTCAAAAGGAACTTTGAATACTCTTAAGAGGTTTGAGTGAGACGTTCAGTCGAAACTCTGTGAAAATTGCCGACTGCGAATCTCAGCAGAAATTTTCTAAGTGTCGAGAACATAGCGATCTTACGGTATGCCCAAGCTTGGATATTTCGTCAACTGGAAAAGCAAAATAATTTTTGGAAGCGCTTGACATTTCTAAAGGAACAGCGAATACTCTCAAAAGGTTTGAAAGAGCCTTTCAGTGAAAATTTTGTGAAAATTTCTGACTGCCGGGCATTTAGTCTATTTGAGACCGTGCACGGCTGCCGGGCATTTAGCCACAGCGATCTAGATTTGCTTTAAAAAAATAGCATGAAAACAGTTATATACTAAACAAAGAAAGTAAAAAATTAAGTGAAAGTATATTTCAACTGAGGACCTATTGAGCATTCAAGCTCTTCGCCAAAAAAAAAAGGAAAAAAAAAAGGGGAATAAAAAAAAGACCCCTCCGGGCTTTGAACTCCGCACCATTTGGTTTGAAAGTCATCGCACAAACCACTCTGCCACCTGAGCCAAGGCTTCAAAGCTCTGTGAAATTTAATTATTTGGTTCATGTTCTAGGCTTCCGGCCAAGGCCGTTTTTCGACATAGAAGAAAACTTCTTAATATTAATCAAATAAATGTTTCGTTTATTTTAGTTTTAGATGTAAAGCATCGTTTGAATGGTAAGCTTGAATATTTCAAATCATATAACTGCTTACAACATTTTTGTTAGCTCCTTCGGAAAAGACTAAGAGAGCCTATATAAGCTTAAATTACCACAATTCGACATTCTTTCAACCCGAAAGGCAGAAAGGTTATTCTAAGTGAAAATAAATACAGGCTCAATTGTTTTAATTGACATACAGGGCAAAAATAATAAAAGCCACTAACCTTTTCATCTCAAGGCTTGTCGTAATTAAAAAAGCTCACAAACTTGAAAGCAAATTAACGCCCGTAGATAAATGAAACCACAGATGCAGCAACCGGCCGCGCTTCATATTTTTCTACACGGTAAAAAAGTCCTCACTGGTGTCCATCTCCAAGATTTCCAAAAAAATTTGATTATTGTTCAAAGTTCCTTTTTCAGGTAGCTTGTTTGTCCATTCAGATTCTGTTACCTGTCAGCGATTTAATTTACAACTTTTGATTCACGATGATTTCAACCTATTTCTAGATTTGAAAAATGCTGGCACGATTCATCATTCATTTTTGCATTCCTCCAACTTAAGTCTTCCTCCAACTTTATAGTCTTGTTGTAAACTGAGATGACACAGTATTTCCCATCAATTTTTTCGCGTTGTGTTTAAAATTGAAATCTTACATTTTCAGTTTTCAGTATTCATTATAGTACTGCATGTTGTAAATTTCAAAGTTTTCTCTTGCTCGGCGGGCTGACGTGAGTAGTGGCTCACCGATCGGCGATGGCATGTTTGAATGAACCAATCACATCGCCTAATTCACGCACTTGGTGAGGATTCTCCCGCCGAAAGAAAAGCCGCGGGAGCCGCGGGTGTATGCAGAGAAAATGGCGTGGCAAGTTGTCAAAGAACAAGAAAAAACATGCCGAACTACAGTCACTACAACAAGAAGTCACAGAACGACCATAATCATTAGCAGTGGAAAGATCAGCTGCGAAGAGAAAAGTGGTACATTGAACAGTCGATTGTGTTAAAAGTTTATAACCTTTATTGGCAATATTTTAAACCTTCAAGTTAATATCATTTTGGTATCCCGGAGGTTTTGGTACGTCTGATCGACATGCCGAAACACCTGGCGACGTTAAAACCTCGCCGGTATCTCGGGATGATATGCTCGGTAAGACTTGAAACGTCCGGATTCTCGGCAACCAGGGCAATTCTCAAATGTACTATCCGAGAACTCCGCAATCTTTTAAAAATCGTGTTGACTGTCGCAGTGGAAAACATGACGCGGAACGACGCGAGTATTAGAAGTCTCCGCGATCACACTTGTCGCGGCGCGATCATGCTTATCGCGGCGCGATTGCGATTTACTCGCGCCGCGATCGCGCTCATCGCGCTGCGATCGCCCTTATCGCGACGCGATTACGAATTACTCGAAGCGTGATCGCGATTGTCGCGGCGCGATTTGACTTGTCGCGGCGCGATCGCGCTTATCGGGGCACGATTGCGATTTACTCGTGCCGCGATCGCGCTCATTGCGGCGCGATCGCGCTCATCGCGGCGCGATCGCGATTGTCGCGGCACGATCTGACTTGTCGCGGTGCGATCGCGCTTGCCGCGGCGCGATCGCGCTTGCCGCGAAGCGATCGCCCTTGCCGCGGCGCGATTGCGATTTACTCGCGCCGCGATCGCGCTCGTCGCGCCGCGATCGCGCCCATCACAACACGATCTGACTTGTCGCGGCGCGATCGCGCTTGCCGCGGCGCGATCGCGCTTGCCGCGAAGCGATCGCCCTTGCCGCGGCGCGATTGCGATTTACTCGCGCCGCGATCGCGCTCGTCGCGCCCATCGCGCCGTGATCGCGCCCATCGCGTCGCGATCGTGCTGCGATTGCGCTAATTTTTTTACAAGGGTGAATCTTATTAAGTCAAAGAATAATTTTTGTCAAAAATGAATTTTGTATTGTTTAAGAATTTGTTGATTTTTGTTGAAAATATATGACAAAATATTCCTAACTTTTGAAACAGATATAGAATACAAAAACATGTATATAGCTACATGTACATGTAGTTACATGTAGTCACTGTGTCAAGCTTACATTTTTTAAATTTTCATTTTAATTTTTATTCAAAATAAATTCTCTAATTTTATTTATAATAACAATACACCACATGTACTTGAGTGTCAGTGATTATTCCCTACAATCACAGTCATCATAAATTAATATGTTATCATTATTCATGCCATGGGTCACACTCTGCATGTACATGCTTGTGTATAACTGGTGTAGCTGTGATCATTGGCTGAGCCAGTTTTTGTTTACTGATGCACTGCAGGTGTTAGTTAAAGTGTAAGTTGTACCAATGATTAGTAATTACAGCCTGTAAAACACAAAGGTTAATATGAAATGTGTGCAAAGTTGTTTTTAACTTTTATTTGAACGAATATTTGTCATAACCAGCTTACTTTTAATTAAGGTCATTAATGGCCCATATTGTTTTAAATTGTCTGGCTAAATTAGCCTTTTAGTTTTTGTGAAACCATTGATAATAGTTAGCTTTTTGCTATCAATGTGTACCAGTGTCTGCTGGCATTTCCTGACTGTTAAAGGGGCGCACTATGCACAAAAAATGATTTTTATAGTCTTTTTATTTTTTATCTTTTTATTGTATTTTATTGTGGTTTTAAATTTTTCTTTGGTTTGAAAAATTTCAAACCAGTTTGATTTTTGTTTTCCTTTGTCTCAGATTATGGTAATGAATCTGAGACAAAGGTACATTAATAGTTTGTATTAAACAGGAAGTTCCGGTATAAAAGGACCCTCGCTGGCCTGGCCATAGACCACTTTCATAATGGCAGCCGTTTTATTTATTCTTTTATATGTATGTTAATTAGCCTCACTGGCCTTGGTAACATGTGCAAAATTCAAAAGAATTTTTACTCTAAAATGAGGCCAGTGAGGCTAATTAACATACATATAAAAGAATAAATAAATCGGCCGCCATTATGAAAGTGGTCTATTCTCACCTCCAGTCATCAATCAACCACTGAAGCATTAATAACTGACAAAAAACATGCATTATTACTAAAACCATTGCTCACACAATTTGGAAAAACTTTATGAAAGTTATATCAGACGCCTTAATGTGCATTTCACACCCAAAAGGTGTGAAATGGGGGAGGAGCTTATTAAAGCCTTTTATACCAGAACTTGGTGTGTTTAAACTGGTTTGAAAATTTTCAAAGCAAAGAATTAGAATTAGATAGATAGATAGATAGATAGATAGATAGATAGATAGATAGATAGATAGATAGATAGATAGATAGATATTAGATAGTTTATTTAGTCAATACAGTTACAGCCGAAAGGCTGAATTGCGTAAAAACTTTACAATAAAATTTATGATAACATTTAAAAATTATTTAAAATTAGTATCAAAATGTCAACATTTAAAAACTATTTAAAACTATATAAAATTTGAATTGCGTAAAAACTTTACAATAAAATTTATGATAACATTTAAAAATTATTTAAAATTAGTATCAAAATGTCAACATTTAAAAACTATTTAAAACTATATCAAATTTATATCAAAATATCATGGCGAGAATTGCATATAAATTATAGAGAACTGTCGGTATATAAATTATTGAGTTATCAATAATGTATTATAGTTATTACATGACTGTATTAATTTATGTGTCACAATATCTTGTGCACTGTACATGTAGGTGTCGGCAGATGTTCTCAGCCGACTGGAAAGTGTGCAAGAGGAGACAAGAGAACTGACTCTTGTGAGTATACTGACAGCTGTTGTTTGAAGTTTTTTAATCTATACATGTAAATGTGTGCTTTTTTGCACCCAGAAAGAAATAATTGGTCCAGATGGGGATGGGGAAGGCAATGGAGGTTAAGTGCCGCACATATTCTCCCTTTCTTTCAAGTTCATCTCACATTGATTGACATTGAGTATGAATGATGGAATTGTTATATATGACTGTCCAAGTGAAAGTTTAAGGAGCCTTTCCTGTGATGTTTTTTTTTATCATGCTGTACTCTGCAGTATTTAAGATACATGTAAATAATGATAAATCGAACATTTGCATCTTTGGATGAGCTGATCCTACCCTTTAAGCCCCAATATAGCTATTAGTAATCAACATCAAATTTCTTCTTGAAATGTCAATACTTAATCAATCAGAGACGTCATGAGAATTAAGGCTATGATCACCCAAGATGAATAAATCCTCTTTTATTGACTTTATATTTTGACAACTTCTCCCCAAATACTGCTGTAAGAAAAGGCAAGAAAGGAGAATTTGTATTTTGATTTGGGGAATTAAAATAACAGTAAAGTGATCATGAAAATGAGTGGAATTCACTATAATTAACTTGTTTGCAGGAGGAACAACAGGAGCGGATTAAAGCTGAGAAGATAAGGATAGCTTTGGAGAAACTCAGAGCTGCGAGGGTGAAGAAGTTGATTGTTAAAGTTTACAATGATGAGGATCCAACCTCTAAAACAGTGGCTATTGATCAAACATGGACAGCATGGGAAGTGTGCAAGAAGATGATGCGTAAAAATGATACTGACCCAGATCCCAACTGGGTTTTAATTGAAAGGATTCCTGAGCTCAGCATAGGTTGGTTTTACAAGTCTGCAACTTTTGTTCATTTTGTTACTGAACTTCAGCTCATCCTGTTCTGTGGGCTTGTTATTCTTCTAAAGGGCCTCACTTATACATGTATTTACAATAATGCTGTTAACTATTTAGCTTTCAGAACAACCTGATCTGGCTTTTTTTTCCTATTAGGCAATCTTAATGATAAATTCCTTGGTGGTCTTGAAAAATATTTTAAAGGAAAATGCCAAGCAATTGTTCAACATTTTTGTTAAATTTGCTACAGTTGAAGGTCTCTGAGTAAACATCCGTGAGCGGACAGCTCTTAACTTACGACCACCTTGAAAAAAATGTTTGAATTCTACTCTTATGAGAATCATTCCCGCAAGCAAGGTGTCCGCTAACAGGAACTATTTTTATTGTTACATGTAGAACGCCTTGTGGAAGATCATGAGTCAGTAGTGGATGTAGTTTCAACCTGGCCATGGGATTCTGAAAACAAACTGGTCCTTAATAATAGAAGAGAGAAGTATGCACTCTTCAGAAACCCACAGGTATGTACCTGTACATGTACATTTATGCAAAAGGGAATATATTTTTATATTTAATTTACCACAATGTACAATTTAAAATTTACAATGACAGTATTGTATATAAATTTTAATTTAATGTATTCATTTACAATGAAGCAAGAAGGAAAAAAATACATAAGTACAAGAGAAAAGTTACTAATCAGTGGCCATGACCAGAGGGAAACCAGATGGTTTGCGAGATTCATTTTGACATCCCTCATCAAGATTAAGTAAATTAACTGTCCATGTTGATAAATATAATCAGCCATGATGCACTGTAGCTCATATAAGCTGTGTATTGTTGCAGAACTTTCTATTGAGCAGTGATACATCACTTGGTGCATCTCAGTTAGCAGAAAAAAGTAAAGACATCTTACTACAGGTAACTGTTAATTGCATTCATGTGCTACTCAATTTCCTGTTGATCTAAATCTCTGCTATACAGTGTACCATGTACACTGAGATAAATAGTGCTGATTTCTTGGGGGTAATAGATTCTCTACAACCTTAAAGGTACAGGGGTTTAAAAAGGTTTTTGATGTTGATTTCTAGTGCCTTAAGCTCATAACAAACCATCAATGAAAGTTATCTCAGATCTGAGATGATTTCTAAAGAAAAAGGTTGTTTTGTTACCTCTTCTGACTCATAATTTTTGATAAAGTGGCAAGTGATGTACATGTCTGTACTGGTAATGTGTGCTATTAACACCACTTTCCTCCTCCTCCTCCTCCTCCTCCTCCTCCTCCTCATCATCATCATCATCATCATCATCATCATCATCATCATCATCGTCATCATTATCATTGTCCTTTTAACCAATGACACAATCCAAGTGTGAACCCAGAGTTTACATTCCTTGCCTTCTTGTATCATTTTTACAGGAGTTCTTTCAAAAAGATGCTATGAGGCTTCCTGAACTGGATGGAGTGTTGTACCTTAAGGAAGGAAAAAAGTCTTGGAAAAAACATTACTTTGTTTTAAGAGCGTCTGGAATTTACTATACACCGAAAGGAAAAACAAAGGTGAGTTGAGAAGATAAGTAATGTAGTGTTTTAATGTTTGGGACCTTTGGCTGTTCTCATGTAATCAGTAATCCATTGTTTGTTTGTTTTGCTATACACCTTTTTTACCTAAGGCTATTTACAAGTTTAAAATTGTGAAAGAGTTGGGCTATTGCTTGTCGTGGCAAGGGACAACAATAAAGTGTATTATCATTTATCTCGCGATGAAGTAAAAAAAAAGGAGTCTATAATTATAGCGGTTTGGGCCTCATGATGCTTGCATGGTATCCACTTTGCACACAGTCACACCCTCTTATCTCACTTTCCCTTTTTTTAGTGGCTGAGACACGACTAGTCCATTAGGGGAGGTTTAAATGTCAGTGTTAGAATGAAAAAGTTTTTTAAATCCCTGTTTTTCTTTTCCATTATAGTCATTACGAGATATTGTCTGTTTAATAAAGTTTGAACATGTGTCCATTTACAACGGCATTGGATTCAAGAAGAAGTTCAAAGCGCCTACAGATCACTGTTTTGTGTTGAAAGTATGTTTACATGTACAACTGTTAGAATTTGTTGAACATTCTTGAGGTCTATACTTAAAAAATACTAAAAGAAATTATGAATGTTTATTAATTATAGATCAATTTAAAATGCGCTACTGAGCTCATTCTCGATATTTTTGGTTTGTATTTGTATTCGCACATTAGTGACTTCGCTGACTTTTTATGCATCAATGTTGCACTTAATTTTACATAATGCAGTTGAACCTGCGAATTAAATCACCCCTCATTGCTCCCACCCTCTTGGGGCATTTTCCCAGAGAGGCGTCTGCTGTTTACCCTCAGAAATTCCATGCAAACGTCTATGGTAGCCAGGAGCTGAGAGACGACTTTATTTGCAGACCAAGTGAAAAGTTAGTGTAGTTGACAACAAGAAATTTTAAAAACGAGAAATTCCAAGTTTTCTTTTGTGACTTAACAAATTTTTTGTATCACTTTCAGCATCCCCAGTTCAATGACCTGGAATCCAAAGCTGTGCGGTGTTTTTGTGCAGAAGATATTAAAACAATGCTGCGCTGGGTGGTGGGCATTAGACTTGCTAAGGTGACTAGTCTACCTTTTTATAGAGCGGTTTTAAATCGAGTTTATTTAAACCAAAACCATAGAAATCTCTCTGGTCAATCATGTCAGGTGAATCTGATGAGCCAATCAGAACTCAAACCGCAGGAAAACAGATTGATTGATTGACTGACAAACTGATTGACTGACTGACTGGCTGACTGATTGACTGACTGATTGACTGATTGACTGACTGACTGACTGATTGACTGATTGACTGACTGACTGACAGACTGACTGACTGGCTGACTGATTGACTGACTGACTGATTGACTGACTGACTGACTGACCGGCTGACTGATTGACTGACTGACTGACTGATTGACTGATTGACTGACTGACTGACTGGCTGACTGATTGACTGACTGACTGACTGACTGACTGATTGACTGACTGACTGACTGACTGACTGATTGACTGACTGACTGACTGACTGACTGGCTGACTGATTGACTGACTGGCTGACTGATTGACTGACTGGCTGACTGATTGACTGACTGACTGACTGACTGACTGGCTGGCTGACCGACTGACTGACTGATTGACTGACTGACTGACTGGCTGGCTGATTGACTGGCTGACTGACTGACTGACTGATTGACTGACTGACTGACTGACTGACTGGTTAGCTGATTGACTGACTGACTGACTGACTGACTGGCTGACTGATTGACTGACGTACTGATTGATCGATTGACTGACTTACTGACTGATTGACTGACTGACTGATTGATTCATTGATTCATTGATTGATTGACTGACTGACTGATTGACTGACTGACTGACTGACTGATTGACTGACTGACTGACTGACTGACTGACTGATTGACCGACTGACTGACTGATTGACTGACTGACTGACTGATTGACTGACTGATTGACTGACTGACTGATTGACTGACTGACTGACTGACTGACTGATTGACTGACTGACTGACTGACTGACTGATTGACCGACTGACTGACTCACTGATTGACTGACTGACTGACTGGCTGACTGATTGACTGACTGGCTGACTGATTGACTGACTGACTGACTGACTGACTGACTGACTGACTGGCTGGCTGACCGACTGATTGACTGACTGACTGACTGGCTGGCTGATTGACTGGCTGACTGACTGACTGACTGATTGACTGACTGACTGACTGACTGGTTAGCTGATTGACTGACTGACTGACTGACTGGCTGACTGATTGACTGACGTACTGATTGATCGATTGACTGACTTACTGACTGATTGACTGACTGACTGATTGATTCATTGATTCATTGATTGATTGACTGACTGACTGATTGACTGACTGACTGACTGATTGACTGACTGACTGACTGACTGACTGATTGACTGACTGATTGACTGACTGACTGATTGACTGACTGACTGACTGACTGATTGACTGACTGACTGATTGACTGACTGATTGACTGACTGACTGATTGACTGACTGACTGACTGATTGACTGACTGATTGACTGACTGACTGACTGATTGACTGACTGACTGACTGATTGACTGACTGACTGACTGACTGACTGATTGACTGACTGACTGACTGACTGACTGACTGATTGACTGACTGACTGACTGATTGACCGACTGACTGATTGACTGACTGACTGATTGACTGACTGTTTGTTTGACTGACTGACTGACTGATTGACTGATTGACTGACTGACTGACTGACTGATTGACTGACTTGCTATCTAGTTAGCGAGTTCGATAGATAGTCAACTAATTTGCTAACTAAGACCAGGAGGACGGTAGGTAGATAATTCAGACTGGTTCATGTTTATAAGATTACCTTTGAACATAGACTACGTGTAGTCCCTCATTTTTCCTCAGGGATAATAGAGCGAGCGAAACACGAGCGCGCGTTAAAAATCGCCTTTCTCGCGTGGGGTGATTTTCACGCGCGCTCGGGTTTCTCTCGCTTTACTATCCCTGAGGAAATATTAGAGACTACTCGAAGTCTACTTCGAACATTGCAAATGAGTTCTGTTTGTTCTATTTTTATTCGCAAAATGCAGAGTTTGTCTGTGGTTGAGACCATGATCCTGTGTCCGTCTCTTTTTCGTGAAATCGGAATTGTTATTTTTTCTTTAGTTTGGATACAAGATGTTGTTGGACTATACTGACACGCAAGATGAGATGGACAAACTCGCCTTCACATTGGACAGAAATCAGTTCACCAGAGCATCTAGTTTCAGTGCAGGAGAAAACACCGAGCCTGCAGATATCAAAACACAGGTTGGTAAAATGGCATTTAGCGTAACCTGTTCAACTTACTTAGAAATTTTGACGCATTTCCCTAAAATACGAGGAGAAGAGAGGTAATTTGACTTAAAAAAAATAGAAACAAAATAAAAGAAAGTCCTGGATGTATGATAAACTTGGTAGTCAGTTGAGACAAGGTCGTTTATAAGTTTTTCGATGGTACATTGTAGTATCATAGCTGAAAGTAATTGGACGTTTAATACTGAGACGAACATCAAATAGTTGGTGAAAGTTTAAAAAAAATAGTAAAAATGAGTTCCTAAAGCTCCGTCATCAAAGAAAAATTAATGATATTATTTCCCTGAGATAGTCGGGAAAGCCAGACGAGCGAGCACGTGCGCGCGAAAAAATCGCCTGCCGCTAGGAGACGCGACGTGCGCGCGAGGACGATCCTGGCAAAGTCGGATGCATACAAACATGGATGGTAAAGAGGGTAAAGTCTCTTTACTATCCATGATACAAATAAACAAGAATCGTTGAGAATGTAAAATCCCGCTCTCGTTTGGCCTGAAACTCTCTCGCGTCCTCCACGCCTCTTGTGCGCCCTCGAAGTGTCTGATGCACTCAAATGTTTATTAGAATCATTAAATATTTAATCCTTACTCTCGTTTCGCTTCTCTCACGCTCTCATGCACTCTCAAAGTGCATGAACTCTCGTCAGTACTCTTTTCCGTTTGAGCAATGGTGTTTAAATTTCTTCATTTTGTATTTCATAATGGTAGGCAGAACCACCGAAGGACTACCAATCCTTGAAAACGAAATCTCAGTCTGAACGAATCAAGGACTCGATTGGTTTATCCTCCATACATCCCAGTGGTAAGTGGTGAAGGAGACAATTTGAATAAAACTGAGAGCTTCACTCTTTCACGGTCTTATTTACTCCCAAATATCAATTCATGTGCTCTTTGTATAAGTTGAGATATTTATTCCCAACTGTACAAAGTGGTTGTAACGTTTGATTCTGTGGATGTAATCCTATACAGTGTGACCATTCAAATGAAAGCTATTGAGCAGTACTTTCCTGTGGTACTGTTTATTATGCTGTACAAGGTGGTTCTAACTTTTGAGTCTGTGAATGAAATCCTAAAGTGTGACCATTCAAATGAAAGCTATTGAGCAGTACTTTCCTGTGGTACTGTTTATTATGCTGTACAAGGTGGTTCTAACTTTTGAATCTGTGGATGAAATCCTTAAGTGTGACCATTCAAATGAAAGCTACTGAGCAGTACTTTCCTGTGGTACTGTTTATTATGCCGTACAAGGTGGTTCTAACTTTTGAATCTGTGGATGAAATCCTTAAGTGTGACCATTCAAATGAAAGCTATTGAGCAGTACTTTCCTGTGCTGCTGTTTATTATCTCGACAAGGTGGTTCTAACTTTTCAGTCTGTGGTTGAAATCCTTTCAATGAAGGCTTACAATTGTAAGGTTGGGCAATACTGGGAAATGAAAGGTTAAAAGTGTAAGGTATCATACACATGATATGCATTAAAAAATGAATGTTGCGTATAGCGCACGTATCATATGCGTCTCATGCCGCTTTAACGTATTTCTAACATACGTAAAATTTATTATTACGTACATTTTATGAGAATGAGATCAGACGTCAGCCCATGAACTCACTGTTTGGACAATAGATCTATAGATTGAGCTCACTTGTGTGTGTTTCTACAGGTACCATGAGTTTCTCAGTGAACAGATCTAAAATTGAACCGAAGAAGCCTTCAAAGAAAATCGGAAATCTGTTCTCTGACGCTTGGAAGAAAGGAAACGTGATAGATCATAAGGTAGTGTCACATTACTTTGTTTTGAAAGGGGAAACCTAGTTGGGAGATTGGGTTTTGGGAAGGAGGGAGGTGATTTTCATATGGCAAGAACCCGTCACATTTCTCACCAGGAGCCCATTCTGTCCTCACCGAACAAGCTTTCTGGTTATCAGTCAACAGCTGTAGTTAAACTTCAGTTTATAGGCAAATTATGTTATTTTATTCAACTGAACTTGACTCTAATGTCATCATGTATATGAATTGTTGGTGCATTAAATCCGTGGCAGTTCTGTTAACGTTTGCAGTGACTTAAATCCTTTCTTTTGTTTTTACAGAGAATCCCTGAGCCCATTTCACCGGACACGCCCTCGGGGCACAGCACAGGGGCAGCCACGCCCAACACACTTGACCTCAAACCTTTCAGCGTCGATATGGTCGGCATGCAGACGTTGGAGGAAGAAAAAGAGGAGGATAACAGTCCGACCACGGCACAAGTTGAACAAGTTGAACAGTTCCAGCAGGTGCATGTGGAACCACAACAGACCCTGGTGCTAGACCCACCGCCACTGCCTCGCAAATCATTCTCTAAGAAGAAGGAAGAGGAACCGAGCCAACTGACAGAAAATACCACCGAGGAACAAGAAGAGGAACAGAATGGTGAGAGGAGCAGGAGACATTCATCTAAACGATCCAGGAGAACCCGCAGCGAGTCACCGCCACCCCCGCCACCCTCCCCTCCTTCAGAACGTGTACAACCACCTCCCCCACCCCCTCCACCACCTCCACCTCCACCCCCACTACCTTCACATCATGGACCAAGTGGCGGAGACAGTGTGACTGTCAATCATGAACAGAACAACAACACGTCGCTTCATTCACCCCAGGCTCGCAAAAGCAGTTTCCCTTCTCCCCCTCCCGTCCCCCCTAAATCAGCGACACCGCGAATCTCATCTCAGCTGTCCGATTCAGAAGTGCTACAGCGGCCCGCATCCCAAAGTACAGAGCATGAAGTGTTTGTCGACTTACTACCTCCCCCTCCTTCACGGCTTCTGTCAACATCTATGGAGGAGATGCCCCCACCCCCTCCCACAGGGGATCCTCAGGATGATGCGGACGTCGAGCTTCCACCCCCTCCCACAGAGATTTTGTTTAAAGAGAGACTTAGTCGGTCTCTTAGCAACGACAGAAGCAGGAGCAGCAGCCGAGGAGCTGAACCACCGGTGGTACCACCCAAAACAGGGAGACCAAGATATGGGAGCTCAGGACCACCAGCCCAGTCCACTTCGCCTAGCTAGAAATTCGTCCTTTTCGATTTAGTATACACCAAACCAATGGAGAGTGTGTTCCACGCGCTTTGATTGGCTGTTCAAACTCGGAATAGTATTGGTTATTCACCTCCAGGCATTGTTCTGGATTTCGGCGTGAGTTTTTTCCCCATATGTCTGAAATAAAGTAACCGCTTGTATCAGCTGGCTATCGACCGGTTTGGTATATACTAAAACAATTATTCACCTCAGTGATAGTGAATAGTGGCGGATATTTACTTCGCCGCTTTGCGGCTCGGCAAATATCCCGCCACTACTTACCTCTACTTCGGTGAATAATTTTTAATTAATTGTAGATGTGAATATAGTCGACTCCAGCTAGATTGAGCCTCTCATTGTAATGCAAATTTATTTATTCTGATTCTGCGTAAGTCATCCAGTGTAACCTTAAGGCCCGGGCACACGATGAAGCACTGCACGCAATATATAGACTGCACAACTCGTTTCTCTGAAGCGCGAAACGCGGATCCTCGCATGCTTGTATGTTTGGCCTTGCTCCCAGCCTCACTCTTACTCTTTATCACACTCCCCCACCCCCACCCCCTCCCCCACCCCTCCTCTTTGTATGTTCGCCGAACTAAATCTTAGAAATTGCGAACTGTTTTGCAGTCTTAATATTGTACCAAATTTCCAAAAATCACTGTACATCTACCGCTAAACCTGTTGCGTGCCAAAGTGCTCCCGTTCAGCGTCTATTAAAGGTAGCTCTTAAGGTGTTATAAATTCAAGGACACTGGTCACTCTGACTTGTTACAGCATCTGTATATTATTATAAGGATAAATTCATGATAAAGACAAGTTTTGAAATTCAATTTTGAAAAGTAATTATTCAAGTCTGATAACTTTTTCGAATAAAAACAAGAAGTTTCGTGTTGCGTTTACGACTTTGCTTATGTTGGTATTTTTGCGGGGGAACTTGAGGCGCTGACGTTATCTGTTCTTGTAGGTTCTAGTTGCGATGGATCAGTTTACTCTTCGCTGTTTAGATTATAGATAACATCCGTAACCACAGTAGCAGTAGTTTGTAACGTTGTAGTTGTAACGTTGTTGTTGTATGTTTTTTAAGCGGTTTTCAATTGAGTGTGAAAAGTAATTTCGCAATTGCTTTAGTTTGCATTTCTACGCTTTGCGATTGGATATAAATTCTCGCGCCACTTTCTCAGCCAATTAGAAGTAAAACCAATCCAAACTTGCTCACGCGTTTTCCCGCGCTTTGCCGCGGCTACAATGTGCTATTATATGCTTCGAATGCTGATTGGTTCATTGGTTTGTCTAGCTGTGCTGTGATTGGCCAGAGCAATTTCTTAGGTTTTGGTCTCACGACACTCAAATGAAAACTGCTCTTTACATGAAAAAGTTCCTTTTATATCTATGGAAATTGTGTCTTTTATAAACTGTGTTTTCAATGTCGTTTAACTTGAAAATAAATTGAAACTAACGTTCATATGTCAAATTTAGTCCTCTATCTTTTCAAAACAGAATTGTATATAAAATTTTAACAAAGGTGGTATCAGAAAATATTTTGATAGATCAAATATAATTTTGTTCAGATGTAATTTGTAAAAATAGTTAATGATATCTTCTAAGATTAAAAATGTATGTGCTTGCGATGAAGTCAGACATTTGTGTTCTCAAATTTTCTGTGTTGAAAATTGGCTTACTGTCTGACTCAGTAGATCAAACTGATTGACTGACGCAGACTAGCTGACTGACCAGATTGATTGACTGGGACTACTAATTGACGGACTGACGCAGACTAGCTGACTGACCTGATTGATTGACTGGGACTACTAATTGACGGACTGACGCAGACTAGCTGACTGACCTGATTGATTGACTGGGACTACTGATTGACGGACTGACGCAGTCTAGCTGACTGACCTGATTGATTGACTGGGACTACTGATTGACGGACTGACTCAGACTAGCTGACTGACCTGATTGATTGACTGGGACTACTGATTGACGGACTGACGCAGACTAGCTGACTGACCTGATTGATTGACTGGGACAACTGATTGACGGACTGACTCAGACTAGCAGACTGACCTGATTGATTGACTGGGACTACTGATTGACGGACTGACGCAGACTAGCTGACTGACCTGATTGATTGACTGGGACTACTGATTGACGGACTGACGCAGACTAGCTGACTGACCTGATTGATTGACTGGGATTACTGATTGACGGACTGACGCAGACTAGCTGACTGACCTGATTGATTGACTGGGACTACTGATTGACGGACTGACTCAGACTAGCTGACTGACCTGATTGATTGACTGGGACTACTGATTGACGGACTGACGCAGACTAGCTGACTGACCTGATTGATTGACTGGGACTACTGATTGACGGACTGACTCAGACTAGCTGACTGACCTGATTGATTGACTGGGACTACTGATTGACGGACTGACGTAGACTAGCTGACTGACCTGATTGATTGACTGGGACTACTGATTGACGGACTGATGCAGACTAGCTGACTGACCTGATTGATTGACTGGGACTACTGATTGACGGACTGACTCAGACTAGCTGACTGACCTGATTGATTGACTGGGACTACTGATTGACGGACTGACGCAGACTAGCTGACTGACCTGATTGATTGACTGGGACTACTGATTGACGGACTGACTCAGACTAGCTGACTGACCTGATTGATTGACTGGGACTACTGATTGACGGACTGACGCAGACTAGCTGACTGACCTGATTGATTGACTGGGACTACTGATTGACTAGCTGACTGACTTGATTGGTTGACTGACTAACTGATTGACGGACTGAGACTAGCTGACTGCCGACTTCATTGATTGACTAACTTACTGATTGAGTCTAGCTGACTGACTTGATTGATTGATTGACTGACTGAGACTAGCTGACTGACTTGATTGATTGATTGACTGACTGAGACTAGCTGACTGACTTGATTGATTGATTGACTGACTGAGACTAGCTGACTGACTTGATTGATTGATTGACTGACTGAGACTAGCTGACTGACTTGATTGATTGACTGACTGAGACTAGCTGACTGACCTGATTGATTGATTGATTGACTGACTGAGACTAGCTGACTGACTTGATTGATTGATTGACTGACTGAGACTAGCTGACTGACTTGATTGATTGATTGACTGACTGAGACTAGCTGACTGACTTGATTGATTGATTGATTGACTGACTGAGACTAGCTGACTGACTGAGACTAGCTGACTGACTTGATTGATTGATTGACTGACTGAGACTAGCTGACTGACTTGATTGATTGATTGACTGACTGAGACTAGCTGACTGACTTGATTGATTGATTGACTGACTGAGACTAGCTGACTGACTTGATTGATTGATTGACTGACTGAGACTAGCTGACTGACTTGATTGACTGCTTGATTGACTGCTTGATTGACTGCTTGATTGACTGCTTGATTGACTGCTTGATTGACTGCTTGATTGACTGACTCGGATTAACTGACTGACTCACATTAGCTGACTGACTTGATTGATTGACTGACCCGGACAAACTCAATGACTCAGACTAACTAACTGACCTGACTGACGGACTGTGACTTTTTGAAATGCCTGTTATCCAAAACAAAAACAAAACAAGTATTTAAAGAAGCTGTACACAGCTTGAACTCGTGGCGTCTTTGTTTAAAAAAAACCAGTTCATTATTTAGTGCTTTAAATGCTTTTACGGAGAAACATAAAATTATGTCTGAAAAGTAAGACTACATTCAGTAGCTGACACTTGATATCACGTAGCTTTTTAATAAACTGACCAAAGGTCACTCCTATCTAAGTACAAACTATCACGCAGCTTTTTAATAAACTGACCAAAGGTCACTCCTATCTAAGTACAAACACTTGAGAACACAAAAAGTGACAGAGAAACACTCATTTTACACCTCGTTGGCGTATAACGCCACGAGTAAAAACAGTCTAACCCCAATTTATGGACACCGGGTTAATATTGACACCACGTTTTTACGGACATCTTCCCCTGTCCCGATGAAAATAAAATCCATATATATTCTCCAAAGTTACGTATTACGGACATATCTTATCGTCCTGACAGTGCCGTATTAACGTGGTTCGACCGTTGTTTACTTTGAACTAATTGATTATCTTTAGATAATCTACTACTTAGACGAAGTACACCTTTCACTGTTCACAACAAATTATAACTTTCATTTGTATTTCACGTTTTATGGTGATGAAATCAGAAGCATTTTACGCAAACTTCTCTAAAAAGGCACCTTATGTTATAATATATGTTTAAATATGCATGTTGCCAGTCTGTGCACTTGTGAATGACACTTTCCCTCCTCAGTTCAGCTCTTTGGGGACTTGTGGTGGCCAAGACTGAGCTTTGAAGTATCTCAGCTGTGACCAATGTGTCCAGTTTTCATGTACTGCAGCTGAGATCTTAGTCAGTTTTGTTCTACCGGCTCCCCCTGAGTGCACTTTTAGCACTTTTCTGGCTCGGATCCCCGTTGTGATCATTTCATTAATAACGCCCTGGTTAATAGGCCATTTCCGAGTTGCTTTTTGTCTCGTTATCAAAGCGAGGCTTGGTGCACAACCTTTCATATGAAAATTAGTTTTCATTCACGTGTAAATAAAACTAATTTTCACATGAAAGGTTGTGCACCAAGCCTCACTCTGATAACGAGACAAAAAGCAACTCGGAAATGGCCTATTTAATTAGTTTTTTTTTTGATTGACAAACAGTATTGCCAGCACAATAAAGCTGTCATCTGAGTTATACTAATCACTAAACCTGCCTAGTTTGGTTGTCGGGTTTGTCAATATCACGCGTGTTATTTCCATACTTTCAGTTTTTTAAATACCCTTGCATGAACCAAGAAGCGATTGATCCATCGACAGGAAAGTAGCTGAAGGAGATCGTCCTTGAGACTGGGCGTTTAAGCCGCTGCAAAGAACTCCCGGGAGAAGACTGCAATCACTATAAACAATGGCAAAACAAGAGTTTGAAGTAAGTGAAGTGAGTAATTTATGTATTCGAGCTCCTTCGGTACAAAGAAGCGCTTAGAGCCTCTCTAGCTTTGCACGGGTACAAGCCATCGCATGTTACAAAACAAGCAAAACAACAAATTGTCGTGGACGTGTACGTGTACGTACACACTGAAAAGACAATAGATGCAGCTATGCGGGTAAAAACTTCAAGACGGTCTTAATACACTTTTAATATTCACGTACGTACGCATGATAAACACGCTTGACTAGTTGATACATGTATTCGGTTTATGTACAGTAACTGACAAACAATGATACACCCAGTTTACACCCGATACAAATTATCTTAAGCTTTTTAAAGAAGATTTATTTATCTTTAAGCTTCTTTGAGATGGCCGTATGTAGGTCTATGTATTTAAAATTCGTCGTTGTTTTCTGTTTACGACATTTCGCAATCGATGACAGACGATCTGATTTTATTGTTGTGGACCGCAAAAGGTCAATATTAGAATATGAATTAACATAAGCAAGGGAGCTATAAACAGCGAACTCCTGCAGATATTTTTGTAGCTGGCGGTCATTTACCGTGCAAAAAACATATCGCAAAGGCGTATGAGGCGAGGGGCTTATCCATTTTAGAGACGTTTCCTAGAATGGGGTATAATTTTTCAAAGTATAAAGCAAAGCTGATACTACGTAGAACATTTAACGGGCATTTAACACGACAACGACATGATATAGCCCAAACTGAAAGCCAAAATGCAACCGTGGGCAGCTGTTTCGACCTCGTTGGGTCTCGTCAGCACGATGTAGCAGCAAAAAGATAGAAAAACTATCGCGAACGCCAATTCTCTACCAAATCGCACGTGGTGATGACCACAGATAAGCTCAAATACAAAAGTTTGCCAATTGACCCATGTCACAGCAGCAAATCGCACGTGGTGATGACCGGCAGATGAGCTCAAATTCAAAAGTTTGCCAATTGGCCCACGTCACAGCGGCGCTTGACCAAGACAGTTTGGGCTCTATCATGTCGTTGTCGCTTTAAATGTTCTACGTAGTATCAGCCTTGCTTTATACTTTGATTTTATCTCTATTTTTGGCTGATCAGATCTTCTCCAGATCCTACGTTTACCTGCAGCATTTTTGTTCGCGGTCCTTTGCTTCTTATTTTCTTATAATTTTTCGAACGCACGAAAGCTTCAAATTATCAGCAGCCATTTGAAATTATTCATAGAGAATTTGCTTAACAAAAACAACGTTAACGAACAAACTGTTACACCCCGTGCGCCGTAGGCTATTGTAAGGTAATTGTCGCGTAATAACGTAGAACGGGGCTTTAAAAATTGACCTATTTCTAGAACGTGATCCAAATTGGGAGACCCGGGCGGCACATGGCCACCCAAAACATACCCGAGTACCCCCTTCCCGGGTTTGCGACTTTAATATGTTCAATTTATGCATTCTTTAGTACAGTTGTCGATTTTCTTTTTGTAACTAATTATTACTAACAGCTATAACTGTTTAATAAGGCTCAGGTTATTATAATTTATCTTGTCATCCGCAACATAATTACCGTAAGCCCGGCCTGCAAGTTTTGTGTATTGCTTCCCGAGCCCGCGGTATAGTAGCTCGTTGACAGAGTGAGCAGTCAACACCGAACAAGTTAAGGCTAAGAGACAAGTCGTCGCAAGAGCAAACGGATGTATTTGTGATGGGGGAAAGCGGCGGGGTTCGTTGCATGTTATTTAGGGACGAACATTAGACATCGAGGACAAGTGTTCGGGGTGGGGGTGGGGGTGGGGGAGGAGGTTGTTCCTCTCCATGCTCGAATTCTTTTGCTTTTACCGGAACCTTACATATAGTTTTATCAAACGTTGTCTTTAGCTAACCGAGCCTGGTGATCAACCGCGGCACGAAAAGAAGAAAAGAAGAGCTCTTGGTCTAATTTACCTTATTGACGAGAATCCACCATGGTACATCTGCTTACTACTGGGTTTTCAGGTAACGATATTACAGACGGAAGCCAATGATAGAGTTTCATTTTTCAATATTTCTCTCCGGCAAGTCTGGCCGTGGGATAGCTCCGGAAGATCAGAGAATATATGGTTATTAGTGCGGTACCAATAAACGTGAGTGAAACAAGCACTGCCACAACGCCGGGTACAAGGTGTCCTACACGACACCGCGTACACCGGGTATAAGTCTGGCCGTGGGATAGCTCCGGGGGATAGAATATATGGGTATCAGAGTACCAATAAACGTGCGTGAAACAGGCAAACCACAACACCAGGTACAAGGTCTCCGGATAATGAGAGGGTATAGACTTGATGTAGACTGGAACCTCGTATAAAAAGGGAGCATATTTTCTGTGAGGTGTCCCTGCCTCTTTGGCGAAGTTTGTAAATAAATAAGTAAATAAATAAATAAGACTCACGGTTTATAAATATCTTATCCCCCCTTAAAGCCCTGGCCAAACAGAAACACAATTCAACAAGTTTCAAAACTGCCAACTTACGAAAAGATTTTCCATTTTCAAGTAGCCATTTTAGTGTAGCCTTGCGCGCGCCCTCATTTCAAAGCAAACGGCTAAAACAAGCGTTTGCTGCCCAATCGTTGAAAATGTTGCGCAGGCTTGCGGACAAATTTGAACTCGATCAAAGCGATTGCAAGCCATCGCAAGCCAGCCAAACGGAATTTCCGTTTGATCAGGACCTTAAAAGTTTTTAGTATGTAGATCTATGGAAGTCGTTATTTGCTCGTTTTCTGACGGCATCACTGCTTTAACTTACTCGCACAACAACGTACACAAATTGTCTCAAGCTAATAACAGTGGTCATATCAGCGGCGTATCTGCCCTTACGCAAAGTACGCAAGTGCGTACCAGAATTCCCCACAATTTGTTTTACATTCTAGGAAAGAAGATGAGGCTAAAGTCGTGTAATTTTCCTACGCGTTATGTTGCTTTTAATTCTATCATGCTCACGGACGATTGCGCTGGTCATACAGAGAATTAAGGTGTAGTACATATACCGAATGTGATGTCTATAAAAGTGAAAAAAATATTGAAATATTTTTTTGAAAACGCGTGTTTTAATGTAATGAATAATGCAATATTGATTAAATTTTGGTTTTCTAGTTGAGAATTAAGGTAAACTCCAGAGTTTATAATAATATATATTGACTACACCAATGCAGGACTGAAATCGCGTTTTAGAGGGTAACATTAGGGAGGGATCGCCCTAGAAGTTCGCGCCTTCGGCGTGAAACATACTCTCTCACTGACTTTGTGCGTACTGCTTAAAATTGTCTAGGTACGCCCCTGCATATTCTAATGTTTAAGTCTTTTTTAGCATTTCCTAACCATGCTGGGATCAACGCTTGCCATCCCATTTATAATCAGTGTACCGATGTGTTTTGCAAATAACAATCTCGCCATCAGCGAAGTGCTCAGTACCATATACTTTGTATCTGGGTTTGTCACCTTGCTACAGAGTGTATTTGGTGTCAGGTAGGTATTTGTTAACATTAATCCCCATTTCTAAAATTGCATGTATACTACTGATTTAGGTATTAATGGATTTACTTCAATTGAAGTTCTTTTTTTTAAAAACAAATTACTTAAAAGTAAATATTGTTTTTGCATTTCAATGCTTTGTGATTGATTAACAAAGCTCGAACTATTTTTTCAACCAATCAGAAGTTGGACCAAACCAATCATGCTTTGCTCGCACTTGCTTTGTAAATTTCAAAGATCTGTTTTGGCCTGGTAAGTAAAATACAGTACGATGGAGAGGGCAGATGTTTTCTTTCCTTTTCTTCGTCTTTCGTGCCTGGTCGGAAGAGTGGCTACTTTGGTTTGGTTTCCAGACTCTCAAATGGTAACCACTGACAGCACTGAATAACGCACTGCGCATGTTCGTTACGTCACTGCTTTCCTCGTGGAAGAAAATTTTTGAATGAGTCAGTTTCTGAAGTCAAAATTTCACCCTTTTACCGATAAAAACAAAATTTCTTCCAACTGAAATTAGATTCAATATAATTGTAATCGCTCTCCAAAAACACACATACCTTTCTTAACCACGCAACGTGATGCTTGACCAACGGAGTTGTTTATAGTGCGGAAAAATACCCGCCACAGTCGGCGCCGGTTCCCGCGCGGTCGCCCGCGTTTCGCACCGCTAACCATTCAGCGTTATTCAGCGCTGTCGTAACCTCTTTGTTATATACTTGCAGACTTCCTATTGTTCAAGGTGGAACGTTTACATTCATCACCCCAACTTTTGCCATCTTGTCTTTACCGCAATGGGCATGCCCTAAAATAGAAGGTCAGTTTATTTGAATCTCTTTGATTGTGAAAACATCTGTTGAACTGCAGTTGCGACAATTTCTCTTTCTTTGTTGTTCACCTTTTCATTCCCAAGTAAAATACCAAATTTCATTTTTCAGTACCATAGGAAAGTGCAGCTAAATAGCTCTCGTTTAACTATTTTATCCACAGACTCAAAAGTTAGAACCACCTTGTACAGCATAATAAACAGTACCACAGAAAAGTACTGCTCAATAGCTTTCATTTGAATGGTCACACTTTAGCATTTCATCCACAGACTCAAAAGTTAGAATCACCTTGCCCAGCATAATAAACAGTACCACAGGAAAGTACTGCTCGATAGCTTTCATTTGAATGGTCACACTTTAGGATTTCATCCACAGACCCAAAAGTTAGAACCACCTTGTACAGCATAATAAACAGCACCAAAGGAAAGTACTGCTCAATAGCTTTCATTTGAATGGTCACACTTTAGAATTTCATACACAGACTCAAAAGTTGGAACCGCATTACACGACGTCTCTGGGAGTGAAATGGTTAAAAATAGTAGATCGTTTAAATTGCTGGGGCGGCTTAGCACTTTTAGACCTGCGCCAGAGCCAGTGTAGAGCCACGAAAAAAGTATGTTTGCTCAGAATTTACTATAAATAGCACAGTAGATCAAATCACACGATTAACAAGAGGGAACTTCATGGGTTTTTACCGTGCAAACGTTTGTGTATCTGCGTAGTTTCTATTTTAGAACTGACATATATTGTTTTCCCCTGTAAAGATACTGCTAACTCGACTGTAAGTTCACCTATCAACAATGATGACATCTGGAAAACTCGCATGAGAGAGGTAAGATTTCAAAATAGTACATGCCACTAATAAGCTGTTACCTTTATAATGCCTCGCATGAGAGAGATAAGTTTTCAAAATAGGATATGCCACCAATGGGCTGTCACCTTTATGGTGCCGACAACTGTTTTAAACTTTTTGGTTTATCCTCCAATAGCGGAGCCTGGAAAGGGAACCTTGTAACAGCATGCGTGGCAGGCGATAGAAAGGGCAGGGGTCTGGGAGGGAGGTTTATTTTGAGCGCGCGCGAAGCGCGAGTTCCAGAAACGTTTTGTTGTTAGAGTACGACTTACGACTTGAGATATTCAACATGAAACAGAAACATGAACATGAACCTACTGGTTGCAAACCTTGCAGTTTTAAATGAAGCTTTTTATTCAAAACAATGCCACTGTACTTCACATTCTTTGCATCCAACTCGTTTTTTTACTTCATAAAGGTCAAATGAACCAAAAATTTGACATATTTTCTTTTAGTCCAATATTAGTGCAATGTGTTGAAAGAGGACCAAGTAAACATATTGTGAAGTTTAAAACTAATTGGACTTGGCATCGCAGAGATATTGGAAGTTGAAAAATGAAACTTTTTGGCCTTCATAATCGTAGAGCGATCGGGAAAATTGTCGGAAACCAATAGTGACGTCACTATTGACCCCCTCAAAACAGTCAAGGAAGTTGAAAGTCGGTGACTGAGCGGAAAACTATGGTGTTTTGTTCTGCGATAAACTGCAGCAACAATTGTCCATTTTCAATACGAAAACAGTGAAAATCTTACACGCAAGTTAGAATACTCATGTATTCACCAGAAGAGAGGACACTGGGAACACGGTTAGCTCGCCAATAGTGACGTCATAATCCTTACCAATCGTGCCACTTGAAGCGCGCGGCCATTTCAGAAACGTTTTCGTGAAGTCTTCGGAAATTTTCGTACTTTTAGCTATGTGACTTACTTAAAGGCTCAGGAAGGCAAATTGTTACTAAGTATGCTTTATTATGGTTTCTTTTAACGTTTAAATAGCTTTAAATGGATAAAAAAATTCAAATTTTTGGTTCATTTGACCTTTAAAGACCACAAACAGAACAATGGCTATAAAGTTCGATGAAGTATTATTACTTCGCAATGTAACTGATAAGAAACGTTTTTGATTGTCCAGCTAGAAGGGAATGTACCACCACAATCTGAAAAAGCTTACCGTCGATCATCACGGAGAGTGACAAGCGAATTGACTTAGTAGCATCCTTACCATTTAATCTTTTCATTCTTTTATTTACTCCGTTTTTAGATCCAAGGCGCCATAATGGTGTCGTCTTTGTTTCAAATTTTCATCGGTTTCACTGGTCTCGTTGGCTTCTTTCTCCGCTTCATTGGACCGCTGACTATAGCGCCAACAATCACGCTGGTGGGCGTAGCTCTCTTCAAAGTTGCAGCCACAAACGCAGGTTTGTTACACGAAAGCATGTGACTTTGCTTTAAACTCTGTATTATTTATATATGTTGGACACTTATGCTCCTTTTACTGATTTTCCTAGGCAATCACTGGGGAATTTCAATGGCGTAAGTACATCATCAAAAAGTATTACCATAAATTCCATGAAAGCTTAGAATCATGACGCTTAGGAGAGGTGTGCGCTTAGGAGAGGTGGGCGCTTAGGAGAGGTGGGCGCTTAGGAGAGGTGTGCGCTTAGGAGAGGTGGGCGCTTAGGAGAGGTGTGCGCTTAGGAGAGGTGGGCGCTTAGGAGAGGTGTGCGCTTAGGAGAGGTGTGCGCTTAGGAGAGGTGTGCGCTTAGGAGAGGTGGGCGCTTAGGAGAGGTGTGCGCTTAGGAGAGGTGTGCGCTTAGGAGAGGTGTGCGCTTAGGAGAGGTGGGCGCTTAGGAGAGGTGGGAGCTTTTAAGGGGTGGGCGCGTAGGAGAGGTGGGCGCTTAGGAAAGGTGGGCGCTTAGAGGAGGTGTGCACAAAGGAGAGGTGGACGCTTAGGAAAGGTTGGCGCTTTTAAGGAGTGGGCGCGTAGGAGAGGCGGGAGCTTGGGAGAGGTGGACGCTTAGGAGAGGGCCGTTCAGGTAGGTTTAACTGTAAAACCTATCTTAGGAAATGCTGTAGACTTATGACGAAAAAACGCATGGAAACAAATACTAAGCTAAGTTTTAGATTCCTTGCAGTAACTTACTATAGAAGGGAAACGAGTTTCTGTTTCTGATAACACGAGACTCGAGATAGGACTTATGATACGAAGGCGGAGGAGGATAGTGCTCTGTCATTGAAACTAAAACATGTAATCGTCTTCTTTTTTTTTAGGACAATCGCGTTAATAGCTCTGTTTTCACAGTACCTGACCAATGTCAAGATTCCTGTGCCAGGATACAGTAAAGAGCGAGGAGGCTGTTACCTTGGCCACTATCCACTCTTCAGATTATTTCCAGTGAGTATTCTTGACATGAAAGAAACTGGAAGATTTACTGAAATAATAATCCTTTTCAAAAAGAGCCCAATGAACAAGGACCTGGTCGTATAAATTTTAATACATTTAACAATCTGATCAAACTTGCATTCGGGTTATAAAACTTGCAGTATATGTGTCAGTATATGTGTCTTCGTCAACGTCTTCTCCTTAATAGATGTTTGAATATAGAGGTGAAAACGTCATGGCATTTTAGGAGTTTTGTCACAAAAAGGGTTGAAACTCATTGTAACCATGTAAACAACTAGTTGAGGATAGACAAAGAGGAATTGTGAGGTTCATGGTCACGGTCCGTGCCAACAAAGATGGACATTAATGAACACCAACGACCAACATAGATGAACATTAATGAACACCCACGACCAACATAGATGAACATTAACGAACACCTGGGAGTTATGTTTTGTTTAATTCTCTTGTTCAGTAATAAGGCGTTTTCAAATGGGTGTCGAAAGTATTTGTGTTGCTTTGATTGTGCATTTCTGCGCTGTGATTGGCCAAAAAAGTCGCACAACGTTCTTATCCAACTAAAAGTAAAACCAAGACCAATTGTGGATTGTTTAGACGCGTTTTCCCGCGTCTAGCACGCGTCCGGTGTATCTAATTTTGCCAGAGTGATTGCTTTGGTTTTGGTTTTCGATACTCAATTCAAAACGACTCCATTTCATCCACACATTTGATGTTTTGGTTCTGCTCACATTTTAACACCCGTTTTGCCCAGAAACTCATTCTATGTGTATTCTGTTTCAAGATAATTCTGGCGATCGCAGTATCATGGATGATTTGTGCCATCATCACCGTAGCAGGAGGTTTTCCTTCAGATCCCAACAATCCTCAGTACATGGCGAGAACTGACGCCAGAATTGCTGTGTTGAACGAAGCCAAATGGTTCAGATTTCCCTACCCAGGTAAAGAATGTTACTATATACTATTGGTTAGAATGTCGTTGATTATTGTCCGTGTCCTATATCCTTCCACTTTCGATTTCAAACACATATTCCCGGCTTTCATTTAGTTGAGTTTCCGTCTTATGAATAAAAAAGAACAGCAATGGCAAATCTGCGCAATTCAACAGAGCAATTGCTCGAAAGGACAAAAGAATGAAGAAACGGTGATTTTTCAAAAACTTTTCAAAGACCGACATTGTAATCCAACACCGCTTATTTTTAGATAGAGATCACGCTCGACTTTTGAAGTTTACATGCATATTTGATCTAAAAATAACTTGAGACAACTTATCATTGAAATAAAGCTTCTACAGGGTATGGACACTAACTCTTTCGTGGTGTGCTCACTCCAACACATACGCTTTGTCGGTTCATGCTAAGGAAACGGGAGATTTGCGTTAACCAGGTAATCCATTTGGAGTCTTGATGTACCCGATAGATGGTTTTCACGTTACGTCACGGCGGCCTGGTGTACAACTACAAAATAATTTTAATGAACTTCTTTTGTTATGTACACCAACAGGGTCGCCATGGCCTTTGTCATTTCAGTCCCACGGGACTGAAGGTCACGTGAGCGAAAACCATCTATTGGATCTGTCGCTACCTGACTTTTAAATGTGAAAACTTTTAATGTTCAGGTCAGTGGGGAATGCCCACTGTCAGTGCCGCGGGGGTGTTCGGGATACTCGCCGGAGTGTTGGCCTCCATCATTGAGTCTGTGGGAGATTACTACGCCTGCGCAAGACTGTCAGGAGCTCCTCCGCCTCCAAAACACGCCATCAATCGTGGAATTGCATGGGAAGGCATTGGATGTCTTTTGGCAGGAGCCTTTGGTACTGGAAATGGTACAACGTCGTACAGTGAGAATATTGGAGCCATCGGTATTACTAAGGTAAACCATGAAAGCCACATGAAAACCTCTAAACAAATTGTGTATTTTATGCATATACATTTAGTCAGGTTGGGCAAAAATACAAACCTTTGACAAAGTGCAAAAGTTCAAATTTGCAAACGTAGCCGTTCTTTCTTATTGTTAAATTATTGTTCTTATTTATACATATTAATTGTTTTAATGTATGTCAGTTGGACCTCTGGCATCAAATAGTTACTCCTTAATCAACATTTAATGAACATAATAGACCCAATAGACCCAAAATTCTTACGTTTACCATTTCATTTATTTTATCATTTCACTGCCAAGTTAAGCGTCGCTTAAAATTTGAAAATGAAAAAAAAATATTTCCCAGATTTCATTATGCAACAGTACTACAGGAAAGTATACTGTATTGCTCAGCAGCTTTTATAATGGTCAGATACCTTACAATTTCGTTTACAGAGTTAAACGTTTCATAGAACACGAGTCAAAGTTGGACCCTTCTGGAGAATGGGTTAATTCACCGTTTCACATGTTTTGATGACATATGCATTGTTTTCTCTCATGCTTTGAGAGAAAATTGTGTTATGAAAATACTGCAAACAACGCATATCTTTCCTGAAGACTTGTCAATGGTAAATGTTAACCAGCCAAATGGATCTGTATGTCATGACGCCTTGTTTGCATTAAGAGTCTGGCAACTTTCAACCAACGCTTTCAATCATGTGTTTTTAGGTTGGAAGTCGTCGAGTTATCCAGTGGGGTGCGTTCGTTATAATGGCTGTTGGTATTATTGGAAAAACAGGCGCGTTGTTCGTCGCTATTCCAGATCCCATCGTTGGTGGAGTTTTTATGGTGATGTTTGGAATGATTTCCGCTGTAGGAATCTCTAATCTTCAGTTTGCAGACATGAATTCCTCCAGAAACTTGTTCATTGTTGGATTTTCCATTGTGTTTGGGTTAGCTCTCCCATACTACATGGAAATTCATCCCAACGCAATTGCTACAGGTATGGTTTCGATGGTTTAGGCTCCATAGCAGCTTAGGTTGTTCTTAAAATCTGTTAACAATTTAAAGTTAAGTAAAGTAAGTTGGCCGAGATTACCGATATATTACAAGTTGAGCTTGTTACAAGTTCATCTTCTCACGTACCTGGAATTAGAATTTTCCCCATTTTCAATACCCAGGTATAATTCAATAGACGGGTGGATCTGTAACCAACATGCAAAGGGGTTATGAATATTTGTAGAGCATTTGTTAAAACCTCTTACAGGGTACATCATTATTCTACTGAGACTCTTATGTTACTGTACTGTCGGAAAGTAGTAGTACCCTAGTTGCTTCATTCTACGAAAACCGGTTGGCCACCTGTGTCTCGTGTGCAACTTTACTATTTTTACCCTATTATTAGCACAAAGTAACAGGGAGCAGACGTGGTGTAGTGGTGAGAGCACTCGCCTGCCACCAATGTGGCCCGGGTTCGATCCTCGGTCCCGGCGTCATATGTGGGTTGAGTTTGTTGTTGGTTCTCTCCTTGCTCCGAGAGGTTTTCCCCTCTCCTCAAAAACCAACATTCTAAATTCCAATTCGATCTGGAAAGAGGACCTGCATGAAAACCAGCTGCGGCCGATGCAGCTTTCCTCTCTAAATATAGTTATTTAACCTGTGCTGTAGGCTAATAGTTGAGCGGGTGTTATAACCGGGAACTAACGGGATCAATATTGTCAATAGGTGTTATTGAAATCGACCAGATAGTAACTGTTCTGTTGAAAACAAGCATGGCGGTGGGGTGTATAGTTGCATTGATCCTGGACAACACCATCCCTGGTACTATTGAAGAACGAGGGCTCAAATCATGGCGCCAACATCTGGGAGATGAAAGTGATGACCAGTTTGAGACAGCTTCCATGGACGTCTATGATCTTCCTTTTTGTCTTAAACGACTGAGTAAGTGCAAAGCAGCAAAGTATTTACCGTTCCTGCCATACAAAGACGACGAACATGAAATAACACCTGATGTGGAAATGGAAAGTGATGGTTGTAAGCTGTAAAATATATGCAAGAGCCTATTAGTTTTAATTTAACAAATTAACAAACTATGTTAAACTATTAGAATTGATTGATGATAGTCAAGGGCATGTTCGTGCTCTGTAAATTGCCTTTTTCTATTTCACGTGATTTTAAAACGGTCCTGTAATATTTCGTTCATTCCTAGAAAATTAGAGGAGAACCTTCTTCCTCTGATTATCACGTGATTGTAAAAAATGTAACTTGATCAGTGACGTCAAATGGTCTCAATGGGTTATAGTTTTGACCGAATACAAAAAAAAACATTTTGACGATGAGGGTTTTTGAAATTTCCATAATTTCTATCCATCTGACTTTTAATGGCTAAAAACATCCAGCACCATCGTTTTCTTTTCTTGACAGTAAAATTTACACATCACAGAAACGCTTAACACTTCACCCTCGTCAAAGGTTGGACGGTAAAACATTTAAGCCATGTAACGGCTGATGGTTTGCGGCCATGCTCAGGGACACCTAATGATTTCCTTCCTTCATTGACGTAAATGGGAGGCGGCGACCCACGGGGTACTGACGGTTAATCTACTGAGACAACCGTAAAATACCGGTTATAACCTCCCCCCCCCCGGTTATAGGCCCATCAGTTTGGTAACAAAACATTATTCCGGTTGTACCCCCGCCGTTTAACAGCAATTATTTAACTAAAACAATGCTTTTTATAATGGTAACAGGACTGAGTGGAGTCCAATTCGGTCTGTAATCATACGAGTGAGTAACAAAATCGGACGACCGCGACGCGGGAGTCCGATTTGTTTAATCACGAGTATGATTACAGACAGAATTAGACGACACGAAGTCCTGTTACCAATTATATGATTAAATCATAACTATAACACAATTCAAGGATAAAACGTTAAATGGTTACACGTTTTGGTGAATAAAAACATAACGATTGAGTGTGTTTCTGACCGAGATGCATGCACGGAAATAGGATAGCGCGTGCAAATGACGCGTACTGTCCAATTACATCGTCCAATTACAAGCATGACGCGTAACCTATTAATGCTCTAATCGGGCCTGCTGATAACCAATCATATTCGAGAATTTTGTTATAGTTTTGATTAAACACGGTATTTCTGCTTGCCATCAAAAAACCCCTTACGAAGTTGTAGAAGCCTAGGGCTTACAAGCGGCTTTTTTCGGTAGTTGAGAATAATTTGTTTTGGTGTTTGGAAAAACTGAATAAAAGAATGGAAATTACTTGGTCGTCAGTTTAATTCAAGACTTGATCGCAAAGCGTCATGATGAATAAAATAAGGTTTTTCACTCCCCTGTTTTAAATTGAAAAATACTGGAAAAACATTGGCTGACTCATACTTGCTTTTGAGTTCCATCATAATGGTGTGTATTTTGTAAAAAGTTTAATGTACTATAGAGCAGTTTTCAATTGAGTGTCGTAAAACCAAAACCAAAGTAATTACTCTGGCCAGTCATGATAGGCGCAGACAATCCAATGAACCAATCAAACTCGAAGCAAATACAAGTAGCTGGCGCCAAGCGCGGGAAAACGCGTGGAGCAAGTCACGATAAGTTTCGGTTTTACTTCTGATTGGTTGAGTAATTTGCGCCTATTGTTTTTAACCAATCACAAAGCGTAGCAATGTAAACCAAAGCAATCGCGAAATGACTTTCAACACTCAATTGAAAACCGCTCTAAAATTGAGTTTCGATTATCACACAGAACCGTTAATTGTACGTATCTTGGCTGTTTAAAAGCCGGACTGATTAAACAATAAGTTGGAAAGGATTATTGCCATCGCTTGTTAGATAAGATAGATAACTTTATTATTGTCATCGTTAAAAGCAGTTGCCCACTAAGTAAGGACACTATTAATAACTAAAAGGCCAGTCTCCAGGGTTATCAAAGAACTGTATTTTTCACGTGTTGACTAAAACGAAGCCTAGCCGGCTTACATCATTTTTTATATATAACTAGATAAAACGTTTGGGCGGCCCAACATTTGTTACTGAGTGTGGTCGGCTTGACCACGTTGAACTTAACATAAAGAAAGATAACGATTGTTATAGCAGCACTTACACTACAACTGACTTCCTTACTAGAACTTTAAAAGAATGGAACGCTTTACCCTCTTCCATTTTAAATCAGCCCAGCGTGGACGCTTTTAAATCATTCACAGTGATGGGCAACCGTTGTGAATTATAGTATTAGATTAGATTGTCTGCAGAGTCTTTTCTGTAAAAATGCAAAAATGACAAAACCGCTGAACGGGTGACTGCAGAGGGGTAGGTGTCAGTTTCTCCTGCTAACGCTGCTTATCAGCGGTAGTCTGCATTTAATAATTATTATAATTATAATAATTATACTCACTTGTATTTACTTGTATAGTGCTCTTATACAAAAGTTCTAAGGCGCTTTAAAATTCTAAACTATATATAAGCTAAAAATTCTAACAATGCTAAGCTAAAAAGCTAAAATGTGCTTATATAAAAATAGAAAAAAAATATACAATCAGTTATATGCTTGACTAAATAAATATGTTTTAAGGCCACTTTTAAATGAAGGAGTCTTTAAAAATGTACAGGTAAAATGCAAAAAGAAAATTAGAACCCAGAAAATGAAAACCTTTTACTCAGAAAGGAGGAATCGGTAAATGTTAGAAGTAACAATGCCCATCTTATCTGAATACCACGTTGAAAAGTTTTTGCGGAATTCTTTCCTAATCCGAAAATGCTGCCACGTTAAAACATTTCTGCATTTCTAATTCAACACATTGATACACTGCCCAAATATGGTCAAAAAGTTATCGATATACGTTATGTCTACATGACGTATATCCAACGATGGAGGTAAATTTCGCATTTGGACAAGAGAATGCAAAAATGACGGACCGGTCTCGATATTTTTTCTTCAAACTGTGCTTTGTTATCAATTATGTGTTGAATTATAAAACTATTGTAGCGCGAAAGCGCGCGTGATATCGCCTAATTCTTAGCCGACGAGTCACCTGGACATTCTTTATTTTCAAATCCCCCATAATACACTTTGTTTGCCCCCCAAATTCTGTATAAACTGTTGTTTTGAAATGCTCTTGGGAATAATTATGCAGTCCTCCCAGGTGCATTTGAAAACATATAGTTTATGCAAACTGATTTCCGGTGCAAACAAAGTGTATTATGGGAGATTGGAAAAAAGAGAACTGGTAACGAATAATTGTCAATTATTGAACGAGGTTGAGCAAAATATCGTGATTTGCCAGTGGTGAGCAGATCAATTATTTGCCGAAACCGAAGGCTGAGGCAAATAATTGATCTGCAAGACACAGACAAATCACGATATTTTGCGATAGCCGGGTTCAATAATTGTTTTATCATTCGATCACGAGTTTGTTTTTCAATTTAACATTTATTCATAACTGCTAAAACAGAGCAGTAATCGGGCTGCCATTGTAGAGGAAGGGAACAGAACAATTATTCGCAGTAAAACAACTTTGCACCGTTGCGCGCATGAGCAGAATAACTCGTAGGCATTCATTCGCAGGTCACGTGGTGGGCTCTCGGCCAATGAAAAGATATGATATGATTTGCAAAACAATCAGGGTGATGGAGCGTCTTTCAGATACATTGCCACGTGACAATCTTCACCGATTCAAAACAACCCTAGATGACGCATTTGTTGGAAAATATATTTTTATATAGCAGAAATAACAACTCCATGCATTTCATGTGCACTTGAAGTACATTTGAACCTACCTCGACTCGTCTTTGAAAGCGGGCGTGACCCAATGTTACCTGTGTTACAAAAAGGCTTGTACAACCAGGGTCCGTGGAGCATATTTTAAGGTCGCGGGGGACAGGTTCCGCACAACAGTATGCATTTATGAAAAGAGTATACACGAAGTGCGACGACTGATACCAATAATGCGCGAAATATTCACGAACAGGCTCCGTAATGTTTCTGCATTAATAATTGCACGTGCAAAGCGCCGTCTGGTAAAATACACTAGGCCGGTTCACACTAGAGACCAAAGTGCACTTGAAGAGTGCACTTGACAATCAAGTAGACTTGAGGTCTACTAAAGCCTGGTTTCCATATAATCGCAACGATCGTTACGATCGACGATCGCTGCGATTCTTGCGACCCTTGCGATCATATGGAAACCAAAACGTTGCTATCGTTGCGATCCTTGCGATTGCGATCGCAGAGATAGAAAAATTTCTATCTCTGCGATCGCAATCGCAAGGATCGCAACGATCGCAACATTTTGGTTTCCATATGATCGCAAGGGTCGCAAGAATCGCAGTGATCGTCGATCGTAACGATCGTTGCGATTATATGGAAACCAGGCTTTAGTAGACCTCAAGTCTACTTGATTGTCAAGTGCACTCTTCAAGTGCACTTTGGTCTCTAGTGTGAACCGGCCTAGTGTATTTTACCAGACGGCGCTTTGCACGTGCAATTATTAATGCGTTGCGATCGTTGCGATTATATGGAAACCAGGCTTAAAGTACGATATGCATAAAACGCTAAGTCGATAGTAAAATAATTTTTCTTGTCAAGTCAAGTTTTATTTGAACTTAATTCAGCAAAAAATCGCCTCAGAGCCTGGTGTAATACTATACTCACTCTTTGTTCATTTTTGGGAAATTGTTCGTGCTCGTCTTAAAAACATGTTTTTGTATCGAGTGTAGGTTTTTGTCGAGAGTCGAGGGTCGAGGTTAATGTGTCGAGGGTCGAGGGTAAAATGTCGAGGGTCGAGAGTAAATGTCGAGGGTTTAAAAATGTCGGCGATTTTTTTTAATTTTAATAAAAAAACAAAAATACTAAACAAGAAACACTGAAAGAAAGAAAATAAAAAAAAATTCACGTCGCGCCAGCCTCGAGACTCGAATCACCATCCTTCTGATTTGCAATGCGCGCGCCGTACCATTGCACCCCCAAGCCAACTCTGAAGCAGCGCGACAAAATTAGTTTATTAAGTAATGATCCGCATAAGAAGGATAGCGCTGAACGGCAATGCACGATGGAATGTCAACTTTTTTCATTGTTACAACTAGTGATCGCATTGGCCTAGACTAAAAAACTGCTAAAAAGTTAAGGTTCAAGGTGCATTTTGTCTAATTTTTTTAAAGTGTATATGACAGATACTTTTTTATTTGCTTGATGGAATCTACATGGCGTTCTGATAAGAAAATCGAAAAAAGATTTTCGATATCGATTTTTCTTGTCCTTGATTTAGCCGTCTAAAAACGTGAAATTTCACTTCCGGTGGGTTACAAAACCGCGCAAGAAGAAAGACTGGAAATAGTCCACTGTGACGTCAATACAAGAATGCCGGTGTCGCGTTTTCTCGGTTCCTCACATTTTTTGGTGCTCCTTGAGGAAGAAACATGGTTCTATTGAGGTGTGTTGTCTATGGTTGTAGCAACACGCACCAAAAAACGGTGGAACTGAGAAGCCGCGACACTGGCATTCTTGTATTGACGTCACAGCGGACTATTTCCAGTCTTTCTTCTTGCGCGGTTTTGTAACCTACCGGAAGTGAAATTTCACGTTTTTAGACGGCTAAATCAAAGACAAAAAAAATCGATATCGAAAATCTTTTTTCGACTTTCTTATCAGAACGCCATGTAGATTCCATCAAGCAAATAAAAAAATATCTGTCATATACACTTTAAGGTTTCAAGTAATTTGAGCCTCAATCGCACAACGTGCAAGTTTTAAAAGATATTGTATTTGGGGAACTTCATCAAAGAAGCAAAATTATTAGCTATTGTCTTCTACTATTCTGATTGGTTAAGCACGAACATTTCCTAAAATTTATTTGACGCAAATGAATTTTCTTAATTTTTATAACGAAATATAATTATGAACCATCAGCTCCTCCTCTATTCTTGAAACCAAAGATATTCTATGTGGGAAAGAGCCAATGCCGCAGAACAATGAAGTTTACTATAGTTTTTATGTGGAGCATTACTTAAACCCTTTGCGCGTGACGTCACGCATTTTCCAAAAAGGCGCCCGCTTCTTTGAACAGGACGTCAAGTCAACACGGCTTTATTTCCAATAGCCTGCGCAGCAAGCGTTCCCGTACGAACGAATTTTCCGCATTCTGGCCGCGAGAAAATTGGGGCGAGAGCAAAAAATCGGAGGACGGGGGTGGGAGTGGGGAGGTGAGGGAATGCTTGCCTGCAAACCCCACGATTTTGAAAAACCCGTTCGTTCACGAACGGGGCTCCTGATTGGTGCGGTGTGGTCACTTTGAGTGACAGGTTTGACAAGTAGCTATCAAATTTTCGCGCAAAATATTTTGAGCGTGACTTGCAATCAAAGGATAAAAGATCAAAATAGAGCTCGGAGAACATGTGAAAGATTTTGAAACCTGTTTGAACGAAGTTATATCGGAGCTAAGCGAAGCGGGGCTTGCTTTTACTTTGAAAACGGAACAAGAAAGAGTAATGCGCCATCTTTTTAACGGCCGTATTGCCAACAGGTTTCGGCAAGAGTTTAATTTTTCAGTTGTTTGTTATGATGTGCGGAGTGCGAAGTAAAAGGCAAGGAGGTACAGGCTACTCCGGTGTTATTGTTATTTCTCCATTGCAAAGCATAATTCGGGATCAAAGTGGTAGAGGTAAATTATATGGGGATGACGCCGTGCGATTTAAATGAAAAACTGGACTACTTGAACGACATACACAAAGGAAATTTCCGAAGAACGCACGTATTTTAGTCAAAGTTACACAAGGATTTCCTCGCTTTAATGTAAAGGCATGGAAAAAAAACAATACGTACCTTATTCCTCTATTAATAATAGGCTAGGAAATGTTTTTCTTAGACTTAAGTAGACCCGTTGAAAAAAATTATCGTGGTATATAGTTTGACTGTTGTCGTCCAAGTCTGTTTGTAGTAATCGGTAATGCGTATTTTAAATTGGTTGGATCGATACAAAAAAAGCCAAATAATACCCAAGTTTAGACTTTCTCAAAAACCTAATTGACTCCAATTGACTCCACGATTTCATCCCAAATTTTAGAGTTGAAAGTGATCTATTTCGGCGGCTGTTTGTTTTTATCGGCGTTGAATTGAAAGGAGTCTGAAAGTGACTACATCCGCGCCGGCTCCAAGTGGCGTGTCGTTTGTGAGAAGATCTATTTGCATTTGTGGACCGATTCGAGTTTTATTTTGGTCACAACAAAATATAAGATGAAATGAAACTGAATGATAAGAGCTCGTACCATAGAAAAGTCAGAAAATAGCAAGAAAAGCGAAGATCGATTTTGAACTAGAAATAATATAACCGTAAACAAACAGCAGGACAGTCGCGTGCTGAGTAGTTGAGCTGAGTAGCTGTTGTGTTATATTTTTATTAGCGGGATTTATTTATTCAAAGCAAGCAAATATACGGATATTTCGGGTTTGCAGGCAAGCAGTCCCTCACCTCACCTCCCCACTCCCACCCCCGTCCTCCGATTTTTTACTTTCGCCCCAATTTTCTCGCGGCCAGAATGCGGAAAATTCGTTCGTACGGGAACGCTTGCTACGCAGGCTATGGGAAATAAAGCCGTGTTGACTTGACTTCCTGTTCAAAGTTGGAAAATGCGTGACGTCACGCGCAAAGGGTTTAATAAACTAATTTTGTCGCGCTACTTCAGAGGTTGCTTCGGTGTGCAATGGTACGGCGCGCGCATTGCAAGTCAGAAGGATGGTGGTTTGAGTCTCGGGGCTGGCGTGACGTGAATTTTTTTTATTTTCTTTCTTTCAGTGTTTTTTTTTTATTAAAATTAAAAAAAAAATCGCCGACATTTTTGAACCCTCGACATTTACTCTCGGCCCTCGACATTTTACCCTCGACCCTCGACACATTAACCTCGACTCTCGACTCTCGACAAAAACCTACACTCTTTTGTATCTCATGAGTATTGAATGCGCGCATGGCTGTAGTGTTTTTGATTGGCTAAGCCTGAGAATTAGACAACAACCTTTTTTCTCAACGTAGAATTTTTTACCCAAAGTCGGCTTGAAATACGCCTTCCAATACAACAGCTAAAGTAAAACTTGACATCCTGCTTGAGAGTGTTTTTTAAGTCGTCCGTGACTCCAGAATTGGAAACCAAAACGCAGAGAGCTCGTTCCCTGTGGAATTCAAAGTTGCGCGCCCACGTGCTTTTATCTGCACGGCTGCACGGCTGTACTGTCATTGGTCAAGTGCG
Organism: Dendrophyllia cribrosa; assembly: GCA_024195265.1. Classification (NCBI taxonomy): domain Eukaryota; kingdom Metazoa; phylum Cnidaria; class Anthozoa; order Scleractinia; family Dendrophylliidae; genus Dendrophyllia; species Dendrophyllia cribrosa. The sequence continues at coordinate 889,447 of JAJLRJ010000007.1, forward strand.
CTCCCAAGTAATGGTAGACCTTACTTTGAAGTGCACTTGGATCCTTTTGTTTTACGCATATCGCCAGGGCAACAAAGAAACCAAGTGAGGTCATTAAAACGTTCACACTCCAAGTACGCGAGCTACACTTGGGTGATTCCGCACAAATCAACAGCACGTGCAATTGAAAAAGACGTTTTAGATAAATAAGAAGGGAAATATGGAGCTTTTAGAAAACGAACTACTGCAAATTATGAACTTTTTAATTACATTTAGCTGATATTAATTTTTACCTCTTTGATACATTTTACAATGAGATTTAAACGTGTAAATAAATCAGATGAGTGCTTCTATTGAAACTTAAGTCAGACTTAGAAAACGCTCTCAGAAAGGTTCTTTCTGCATGAAGTGTTGACAATAGCCCGTGGATTAAAATTAGCAAAATCACCATAAATATATTTTTGCATTCGTGTTTGCTTGGGAAGCCTTCGGAATCGTAAAAACAAGCAATTTTGTGTCCAAGAATTCAGCGCGGATATAGAATTTCATGAGATGACACGGCAGGGAAGTAAACTAAGGTGTATTGTAGATTGTCATATCTGACACAAAATTTTTAAATACAATGTAGGCTTTCAAAGGGAAGTTATGAGGCTTCAAATTCTAACATGGACAATTTTACTCCTTTAAAGTGCCCCTATGATCAAATTTTTGATTTTATTTTTTTTATATATTTTCGTGTACTATTAGACTTTCTTACTCATCTTGCCAAATTTCAATCCATTACGAACATCAGAAGTCATTTTATTTTAACATTTATTTCCGAGAATTTACGGCCGCCATTAATCAACCTTGTTCCAAGGCTTGGTTGCGAATGGGAGAAAGTGACGTCAAAGACTCAAACATACCTCGGGTTGAAATTATAATAACAATCAGCATAGAAAATTGCACGAAGAACAAGTCCAAAGTTTTTGTTGCTTTTCGCGTGATTTTCAATACTTATTGTTATTATAATTTTTTTTGGCCGTAGGGAACAAAGTGAGCCAAAAGAATTTCTGTTACGTCATTTGGTTTGCTAGCTCCGGGCGTCTTTCTCTCATAATTTCAAACTCTTATTTGTAACGAACTTTTAGTTTTATCTTCATTTTTCTGTTAGCCCCTGAAGAAGGTTTGTTTTCAAACCGAAATATTGGGCAAATTTGTTTGAATATATATATTTTGTTTTATTCTTTTGTTTACTCTTTCATCGCCTTGCCGTAAGGATCAGTTTGCCGTTTTCTGTCTTTCTCTCATCCCGTCCCCCACCCTACTTAGGCAGAGTTTTGTCCTCTGTACCAGTCTCTCAGCTAGCCCTTTACTTTCCCTCATTCCTCGCGCCCAAAGTTGCCGGCGGTTTAATAGTTGCTTCTTGTATTAGTTTAATCCCGCACCGATCCAGCACCGATCGAAAGTGTTCATCGACGTTTTATCGCCTGATTGAATTAAGAAGAAACTGCTTTGTAAGGGTGTATGCATTAAGGCCAGAGCGCAATGGGAAGACAAGAAATCGAGGTAAGACAAACGATATAAATATGTACGCCCATTGGATTAACCTGCAAAAGCAATTCTGATCTTCAGTTGAACATGAAATCAAAGAAGTTTCAAGAGAGGCAAACTGTATCGAAGGCCTGCGGTAAATACGATCTAATATGGGACATTCACCTTCTCCTTTGACCCTCGTACAACCTATTCAATCCCTACTGCTTTATCGAAACAACAAAACGCGACGCGTGAGCATCATGTTACAAGCTGTTTCCGTTTGCTGTCATCACCGCCCGCTTATGCGAGCCGGGCCGAGAGATGTTCTCGAGCGGAATCCAATTTCCATCCTTCAGGGTCGGCATGCGTTGTTATCACTGTTATTATCTAGTTGTTATCGATTTCATTGATATTCTGTATTGGTTATTATCGATAACTGATAATAAATTCTAACAATATTTATTTTCAGTAGTGCAGTGGTTTGAATTTTGAATTTTGTCACCGTGATTTCATTGAGCAGAGCCTCTTTCAATCCTCCCGATTTTTCTGGGAGGATCCAAAGAGGCTCTGCTCGCAAGGTATGACTATATTGGAAAAATTGTCAATTGTTTTCAAAACTGACCGAGAAGCTCGAAGACAACAAACAGAATATAACAGCTGGTGTCTTTAAACTAAGTGTGTCATTGCGGCCAAAACCAATTCGTCTTTTAGATTTGGAAACTCCGCAATTTATGTTTGTTGCTTCGCTTCATGAATTGAATATCATATCATATCAGTGTTATATCGTGAAGAATAAATTAACAATTAGTTTATTAATTATTTTAATATATTATACATTTTCAAGTTATATCTATTTATTTAGTCAATTATTTATAAAGAATCTCTATACGGGTTAGATAAGAGAGGGGTTCAGATAGGTGTCCCCAATTAGTTTGTAACCATATATGCAAACTAGGTATTAATGACACGTTAATAAAGTTTATTATTATTATTATTATTATTATTATTATTTCTGATCAAAAGAACGGTTTTTGATCTTAAGTATGCAAATTGTAATTAGTCAAGCGTACGTGATTTTCAACTTTCGGCTTTTGAGATTCAGCATTTTGGAACTATAGTCGCGATTACACGATGCATTTTTACCTAGGATTTTCAATTTACCTAGGTAAAGTCGGTTACACGTACCTGGGCTTTTTACACTTGAATGATTTTCCCGCGTGCGTATTTGGAAAAGTGAATAATTTAACACTTCTTGCATTAAACATGCGGGAGAAAGGTGACCCACGTGGTCATGTCTCTTGTTTTTGTGCTATTGCGGCGCCGTGGGTCATTTTTACGGAGAAGAAACCGTTTTCGCATGGTACGTGGCCAAATTCTAAGCCTGTTATATGTCAGGCGCAGAAATCAGGCTCATATTAGAGCTCCGCGGAGTGCTTGGGTCCTGCCAAGACCACAACACTGGTTTCAAGGCCTTCTCAATAGTCATTAGCGCTTGACATATGGTGGAAAGAAAACTTTCACTTTATCTGCAGAATCGTTGGTCCGGGAATGGCTCGACAGGATACTAGTATGAGAGCTGCCGTTCCAGTTCACAACTGAGTTGCTGTGAGTATGTGAAGGCTTGCAACAGGGTAATGCTATCGCTCGTGTGGTTTAATATTTGGATTGTCGAAACCGACAGCCGTCTACTGTTTCCACTCATTTGTACACGAACTTTGTCGAGTAAAAGAACAATTGATAAAATTCCCTTCGACTAATGCCGAAATTCAGATGAAAATTCAGGGGTTTGCACAAACAACCAACATACCCAACGTCATGGGGCGATCGACGGCACCCACGTATGTATTAAGGCACCGTTGCTAAACCACGAAGACCACTTTAACCTAAAGCATTATGATAGTGTTTTTGCTGAAGGGATTGTCGATTCTATTGGTCTGTACATGTCTAATGTTTTTTTAATCTGATGAGTATAAACGACGTCGTTTTTCCGTGTTTTTCTATTCTTCATTCGTTAAAAAAGTCTTGAAATTACTCACTACAGTCAGCGAGGACTGCTACTACACAGAAGTAACGAATCGGCAATAACATGTGGAATACATTGACAATATGCTTATGAGCACGAGAGATCGATGTTTTGCTTAAGCCTTGGAAGAGCTCTAAATTTAGCTCTTGTTTTTACAGAATCTCCACAAATTCGGCCTCAAGTTGTATGCTGTGTATAAAAGCAACGTTCACCTCGATAGGAGAATTACAGGATTGACTTATACACCAATAAAACCAAATTAATTAAAACGTATGTCATGCGCATGTGTAAGAAACATTTGTCACATGTTTTAATGTAACTTTAAAAAAATCAGCAATTTTTGTAAAGCAACAAGACTATAAGAACACGACAGAATTTTGAAACTAAAATATGCGTGCATAAATTTGCATGCACTAATGTAGGCACATCTGGTGGTTTTTAACCCGTGACCTTGGACCTTGGTAGTAAGTTAAATCCTAGGTGCGCAGTGTGTATGAGTTCGATTCTCGTCAGGACAGATTTTCTTTTTTTTTTTTCGAACTGAAAATTACTGGGTTTTTTTGTTTGTTTGCGTTCGACAAAATTCGTTACATTTAATTTTCAAAAAAAACCCGCAATATTGCGTTACCGCTCACTCGTTAATTCCATCACTCAGCTGCAAACTTAGTGACGTAATGCTTTGTTACGAATGCGTTTCGTAACTGAGAACAACGTGAATCCCTGCGTGAATCCAGCGATAAAAATAACTAATTTGCTGTAAACGAATATAAACATCAATAAACTTAAAGATCTTTCGCATTTGGAGTCTTTAATGCAACATTAAAATCGATCTAAAAGGATGTTTCAACCGAGGCACGCGTTTTGATACGTATCTACTTTACAATAACAAAATTTAGTCTTGTCTTAGTATGTGTTCCGCGATAGTCTTGTGGATTAGAGCCGTGATCGACAGTCGGAGGCCCGAGTTCAAGTCTCGCTCAAGGCATTTTTTTTTTCTTCGGACTGGACATTATGAAAGTAAAATACTTTTGTGTCTGTGTGTGTGTGTGTGTGTGTGTGCGTGTGTTCGTCAAAAATCCTTACGTTTAATTTAAAAAAACAATATCGAACCGTGTCAGTGACTTCAGTGTGAAAACATAAGCTTACCGCAATGTTGCGTTATGCATGGTTCAATTCCTACAGTTACGGGGGGATTGGAACTGTAGGAATTGAACCATGCATTACGCGTTAGCATTTTTTTATTCACGGGTTGGCTCTTAGGAGCCTTTGATTCAATAATAAAAGGAAGAGCACGGTATTAACAGATTAGCAGGCTCCTGTGAACAGTAAATCAGTAAATTCTGCCAAACCAGCGAAACTTGCCTTGACACTACTGTACAAGAATCTCAACGCATTTCAACGCACCGACTAACTCCTGATAACAATGGTTTCTTCATATTGCAAATAACAAAGGACGTACTGAAAGGAAACTGACTTGGAATCCGCCTGGAAGATGTAGTACAGACGACAGTATGTGATCGGTCTGGTTGTCGGCACTTGCATGATTTATCATGTTGAACACGATGTATATTCCTTCAGTAAACGTATTCTACGATGAAAAATCAATGTGCCGGTAAGTTAAACAAAGTTTAGACGGTGTTTAACAAAACCGCGGTCTAAACCAATTTAAAACTGGCCAACCCTTAAATGTGAACGTTATTTACTGTAAACAGTGTCTAGAAGGCATGTAGCACAGACTAGAAAAACATTTATCCACTTAAAATGACCCAGTCTAAGTTAGACTTCGTGTAAATAACCGACCCAATATGTTAAATGACTCATTGATCATTGCTCCTTTTCGCCGTTCCTTTACGCGCGCGCGTCTCTGTGGCTCTAGAAAAAGGTAACGACTGCTTCACAGGCGAGATAAAATGCAGACTAGTAGTTTTTCGCATAATACCTTTCCAGTGAATGAGTAAATGAACTTGCTACAGCGTTCCGAATTTTTCGTTTTATTGTCTTATGAAAAGCGTCAACAATTTTCAAGTAATTTAAAGGGGACAGACTTCACTAAATGTGGCTTCTAAACATATCTGAATGTCGTAACTGTTCATCAGTAAGATGCCTAAAATGTGCGCAATTCCACAATTGGTTTCGGCTCCATCAAATCCTATACCAATTGCAGAACATTTTAGGAGGAGCCACCCACTGTGTGAGCACAGGTACTGACAAGACATATTAGTAAGGAAATAACGCAAAATAAAGGTATATTAGTCTTGGGCGCGGCATTCAGAACACGACGTTCAGTTTCTGAATTAAGTGGTGAATAACAATGAAAGAAACGGTCTTTTTTTGTACTGAATAATCACCTCCTCGATCATCTGGGTTCTTGCCGGTTTGATACTTATGGGAAAATCTCAATGTTGGCTGTTAGCCCTACAAATAAGTGAATAATAATTACTAAATAAAATTAGTGAATCATGTCACGAGCGTGGCACAAAGAAACAAATCTGAGTCCCCGACAGAATGGATGCTCGAGCTGCGAAAGACTCGTTGCGAACTTGGCCACGATGATCCTTGTCGCGAGTCACCTAAAAAGTAGTCTACTGTTAATCCAACAACGACAGGCTATAATTGAGAAAGCTTCGTGAATCCTGCGCATGCCCTAGCAATCCTTCTGACATGGTTCTGTTTTTTAATTTAGATAACGGAGCCGGATGATCAAAGTCTGCACGAAAGCAAGAACAGAAGAGCTCTTGGTTTGTCGTACCTTATTGACGAGAATCCACCATGGTACATTTGCTTACTACTGGGTTTTCAGGTAACGTTATTTAATAGGGTAGCTGAGTTTTCTAAGTTCTAACCATTAGCAAGTTGAACTCCCGGGGGTACTCGGCAGATTTTTGGGTGGGGGTGTGCCGCTGGGCCTCTGAGACCCTTAACCGGTACTAGACCACTTTAGCTACATTTTGCAACCCTACTCTAGGCTAAACATCGAAAAACCATACCCTATCCTAGACCTATTCCAGACGCGCTATTTTCCAGAAACTCGTTCACAATCGCAGTCTAAGATGCCATTTTCCAGTAAACCTTGTCTAGACTAAATTCTTCACGCAATTTATCAGTTTCGCGGAAAATGATACCCTATTCTAGACTAAAAATCTCTGATAACAAAACCCTATCCCAGACCTAACTGCCTAAAGACCATACCCTTCACAGCGGCACATACCTATATAGCTCATATATGGGAGTACCTCGCCCGGGGTTGAACTGTCCCACTAATAAAAACCGGGTAGACTTCGTTTTAAATCCCAACGCGACGCCTGTTTATCAATTGTTTCAGAAATAAAACTGTGGCGTTGGAAATGTTGAGTGGACAGTAAACAGGGCCGTAAGTAGCATGAGGCGAACCGAAGCACTAGCCTTGGTAAAAATACAATTTTGAATACAAGTACAAGCATTGGATCTCTCTTGAAGAGGCTATGTATGAAAAAATGACAGAAGCGTTTCTTTTTCTCAGTGATCAGTGCCTCGGTAAAAATTTTCGTCTGGCTACGGCCCTTCGATGAAACTCCATCTCTGCCGCTCTCTCGTGCATCTTCTACAAAGAAAGAGAGGCCTTGCGCGGTCCCATTTCTCCCATAACGGCTGGTGACCGAATCTGTTTTAACATTAGCATCCTTATTTCAGCATTACCTGACCATGTTAGGAGGGACATTGGCAATTCCTTTCATCCTTAGCGGTCCAATGTGTTTTGCAAATAACATACTTGCCATCAGCGAAGTACTGAGTACCATATTTTTCGTGTCTGGTCTTGTAACATTACTGCAATCTACTTTTGGAGTCAGGTTTGTTAATACAAGTAACATTTGTAAAATGTATTATTCTTCAGACGCAATTTATGTTTCATTTTTTATCCACTATTATAATTATATCCGTGATTATTAAAACGGCCAACATTAACATTCTAATAAGAGAACATTTTGACAAACAATTAACAATAAAAACTAGCGAAAAAATACTGTTACAATTTCCTTTCGCTAATTTTTATAACTGATTAACATTAACAATACCACCAATATCGTTAACCCGCTTGTAGGCTCCCTATTGTTCAAGGAGGAACTTTTGCCTTCCTTACGCCAACATTTGCCATCTTGTCTCTGCCGCAGTGGGAGTGCCCAAGTCCTGAAGGTCAGTTTATTTGCTTTTCTGTTATTTATAGCAAACGCAGAATTAACTCTGAGGAGCTAAATACAATTGCAAGATGCCACTATTCCAATATAGACCGTGACTATCGCATAAGATTTGGATCTTAGACTCTTTCAGCAGTGATGAAGAAAAAACTATCTCGCGAGTTATGCTAACCGCAGACTTGCGCTCACATTAAATCACGGACTAAGAAATGAACTGATCCTATTTTAAAGCAGCTACTGATCTTGCAGCTCTTTCAAAGTGAGCCAAAAACTCCATTGTTATGCCACGAGCTAGCAAATAAACGACGCATAACTAAATTTTCTAAACGGCTCTGGAAAGCGTCAATTCCTCCTGCCAGTATCACAGCTAGAGATTTTTTCCTTAGATCAAAGAAACGACAACATTTAGAACAACAGGCCTGTTTATATATCTTCATTTTGATCCCAAAGGAAAAATCTCTCAGGCACGTACTTAAGACAGACTTATTCTAAAGCTGGGCTAAAATGCTTTTAGCGACGAGCAGGATTTGTGTTAGGCCTATCTGACCTTTTATAACAACTTAAATGGCGTTTATTTTCTTGATTCTCTTTCGGGTGACTCAGATCCTGATTATTATATCATGCAACCAGTAGACAATAGTAAATAAAAATACTAAATTACTGAAGTATTTACATTTATTTCACAGGACATTTCTATATAACACTGACACGTGGCATTTATGTTCACGTCGACTTTTCTAAAATCACACTTATCATCTGACTTTATATAAAAGCGGTCTGACTGAAGCTGACAATTACAAAATACACAAAAGTATATCACACACTTACTCTTCGAGACGACGGAAAACCTCTTCGTCGCTTTCGAAAAATAAGCAGAGATTTACATGAAATAACCGTCCATTTTGTGGTAATGAAACATTTGCTCAATATTTTCGGAGATAAGTCTTCTGGGTTTCACCGAGAACTGAGCCGTTCGAATGCGGTTCGAAGCTGTATCGAGTCCGCCTTCGTTCGTAATCTTTTCCCTTTCGAAAATTAAGCCATATGTATTCTCAGTGTGCGATAATATTCCTGTCTTTGTAGCTTAATATATAACGGCCATAGACCACACTAAGGTGCTGCGTGTCCTCAAAACGCTCTTGTCCGCCATTACACTCGTGTCTTCAGAACCACTGATGACGTCAAACCGGTGTACCGTTGAGCGTTTTGGCCGCGCACCAAATGGACCCACGTTCGATCGTCAACATACGATCTTTGCGACTTCAAAAACACTCGATGAAATTGCTTCTGGTCGACTAAACCCAAATATTTCGGTTCATATGGGCATAAACAAGCATATTAGACAAAATTATTTTTCATTTCATATATATAATATATTTTAGCGATCTTTACCCACACTAACTACGTTTATGAAAGTTCGAAGCTTTCACACCTTCATATATGTGTTTTTTTTTTCTTGGAGTTGAGAAGAATATGTATGGGTTAATTACGTCAACTTATCTCTGATAAACTTGAGTAAACGTCAAATAATGCTGGGTATTTTTGAAAAAACGGAGGACTTTATAAAGTTAATTAATCACCTATTAATTTTAGCTAAACAAACCATCTTTAGCTGTAGACAAAAGAAATTAACACCGAACATTATGTTGTTTAAGAGTTATTTAAAGCACGTCATGGAAATCGAAAAGACTATTGCTGCGAACAATAATAAGACGCTTGTGCACCTGGAGAAATGGAAAAAAGTTCTAAATTGTGTATTGCTTCTTTTTTTTTTCTATCCTATGTCCTGCGTGAGCAAACAGCCGGCTGATATTTTTTCTCAAAAACACCCAGCTTACCTTGTTACTTTAATTTTTTCTTTTTCTTTTTTGTTTACCTTTTCTTTTTATCTATTTACTGTACAATACTATTTGTAGTAAGCTAATTTTTTATTATATAACATTATTTTGAAATTTCACTTGTAGCTTAGTTCCCTTTCATTATTGTTGTTGTTCTTTTCTATTAATGTACAATTTCTTGCTGCTTTTGTGTTAATAAAGTTCTTTAAATACAAAAAAAAAAGAAGAATATTTTTGAAGAAACTAAGTTATGGTGTTTGTCTCTTCCAAGATAACGGCAACACTAACTCGACTGAAAACGCTCTTAATGATAATGGTGACCTTTGGAAAACTCGCATGCGTGAGGTAAGGTTCAAACAAAACTCACGACTCAATTTTAACACTTTAGGCCCAAATGGTGATCAGCATCAAATTTCTCCTTGTAATATCAATGCTTAATATAGCATAGATGTAATGAGAAATAAGGATATGATCACCCAAGATGAATTCTCTTGATATTTTAACAACTTCTCCCCACTACTTCTATAAGAAATGTATGAAGACAAGAAAGGAGAATTTGTATTTTGATATTTAGAATTAAAGCGTTAATTAATTGGGGAATCAAGCGCATTCCACAAATAACCAGCCTCGGGCAAATTTTAAAATAATCAATTGATGATCAATAAGAGACTGAAAGTTTTTTAATCCCTTCTTACTCAAATTTTCTGCTAAAGGAAAAAGAGGTAACTCCCCCCCCCCCCCCCTTTAAATGAACATTGCTTTTAATCGTGCTTGTCTTCTATTCATTTTAAAATTTTATTTTAAGTAACAATGCGTGTAAGAACTAGGAAATCCTCTTTTGTTCTGCGGCATTTTGCTTTCTCCACATAAGAATGTTTAGATTTTCGTACTAAGAATATATCAGCCTATGGACAACACTGTGTTTAAATAAAATTTACTGAAACTGTATTTTAAAGTGATGTTTCTTTTGTGTTACAAGATTTCATCCAATCGTGAGACTAACACTCCAAAACAATGGCCAAGAAAGACTTCCCATAAATAATTTTTGTTGCATTAAAACTCACAGTAGTTTTCACTAAAAGGGAATCATTTAATAAACTAGAGAGAAATAAATGCGCTACCTGATGAAGTGGTGATAGATTTTCATGTTTTAGCCAATGAGGTGGACGGTTTCAACAATATCACAATTAACACCGTTCTGCATTCCTTGCCGTAGGTTGCCTACTTCTTACTAGGACCATTACTTAAACCGAGGCATTAGCCACTTCCACTCACTTCCATCCACTCTTCCTTTGCTCCTTTCCTCCTTCAATGTAGTGACTTTTGTCTTTTCAGTGTGTTACTGAAAATAGCCTTTATCACAAAGTATAAAAAGTAAAAAATAACGCAACGATTTTGCTATTGTATCAGATTCAAGGTGCCATAATGATATCGGCGTTGTTCCAAGTTGTAATCGGTTTCACTGGTCTCATTGGCTTTCTTCTTCGCTTCATTGGGCCTCTTGCAATCGCACCGACAATTACCTTGGTGGGCGTGGCACTGTTTAACGTAGCAGCGGAACACGCAGGTAAATACGAGTATTATCAACTGGTATAATCATGTAGGATGTGATTATTTACCATACACTTGTTTAAGTGTGGCGCGGTGGTGTAGTGGTTAGATATTGGCGTGTCGATCTGGCTTTCAACCCGAAGGTCGGTTGTTGAGGCCTGGCGTGCGTTTCTCGAAACTCTTAAATACCTTTCGGACCCGAAAGCTATTTTTTAAATGTAGTCTCTATAACGGAAGGCGTTGAAGTTTTTAGCCCGCAAAGCAGCTCAACTTGTGTAGTAAACGTGAGATTTTATTGCATAGTTAATAGAACAAACTGGTTATGAAGCTCAACAAATTTCAAAAAGAGTGTACAAAGTTGATTTGTTTTATGTTGAACGAACCGTGACCCTGTACATTGTTTTGTTTAACGTGTGAGCCCAAATGTTTCCACTGGTCAGTTGCTCATATGCATTTCAATACCTTTTGTGTTTTGTGCAGGGTCAAGGCAAACGAACAAAAGAAATGGAAAACAAAAACATATAACAAAGGACTGACTGAGTTTCATAACCAGTTTGTTCTATTAACCATGGCTTTCAAAATCAACAAAATCCGAATCTTTATTGGTAAACATTCTGCACATAACACAGCTTTGCGGGCCCGAAAAGTTTGCGGGACGACGTCCAAGAAACGCACGCTTGGTCCCTGCTGTCGTGTTGTTTTCTTACACAAGAAACTTTGCTCCACATTGTATTTCTCCACCCAGGTGTATATGGGTACCGGTCACATAATAATGGGGACTGGCATGCCATCCAGGGCAAGTTGCAATACTCCTAGTTGCTTGCTACAGAAACTGCGCTCCCTGTGGCTCGTCTGTGACTTACCTTTATTGTTTACTGAAGTGGATTCTATTTTATGGTCACTGTAATCACTTAGGTTTTCTTACCATTTTCGTAGGCAATCATTGGGGAATTTCAATGACGTAAGTAAATGAAAAATTACTAATCAACTTCTAAAGAATCTCATCTCTTACTGCGCCTTTCAATAACATGCGGAATTTGAAATTTAAATCTCCACCAACGGTTGCGTTATTCCCTGCCGTCAATCATAATTAATACGAAAGCCAACGGACCATGTAAAAAAGAAACAAACAAAATGGATCGAAATCTACCAATCATAATGCACGGACGTGACCTTTTGAACTTATTAAAGTGAAGATCTGTTTCCTGAGAGGTAAGCTAAGATGATTGACGGCAGTGTAAAACGCAACCGTTGTTGGAAATTTGAATTTTAAATTCCGAATGTTATTATTGCAAAGGTGCAGTAAGTTGAAAAGATTAAACCAAATACGATAACAATAGCATTTTCCCAATTTTTTTTTTTCAGGACAATCGCGTTAATCGCTCTGTTTTCACTTTTGCTTTCTTTTCAGGAAAATCGCGTTAATAGCTCTGTTTTCACTTTTCCCTTCGTTTCAAGACAATCGAATTAATCGCTCCGTTTTCGCTTTTGCTTTCTTTTCAGGACAATCACGTTAACAACTCTGTTTTCACTTTTCCCTTATTTTCAGGACAATCGCGTTAATAGCTCTGTTTTCGCAATATATCAGCAAGTTTGATATTCCTTTTCCTGGATACAATAAACAACATGGAGGTTGTTATGTTGGTCGTTACCCTTTGTTCAGATTATTCCCAGTAAGTAAATTGTTGACAGTACTTTGTATGTAAAAATCACGATAATAAACAAATCACAACTATGTTATGAGTGCATATGCAAGAAAATGTAGAATTCAAAATGAGGCTAAAGTTAAACTCAACTGTAAAAGTTCTTGCTTTTCTTTTATAATCAATATTCTCGACAACAATCCAAATCAAAAATAACACTTACATCCTTCCTTCTCTAAGGCGGAATTTTATTGAAATAGTAATTACTAAAGTAACAATTGGTTCATGCTTTAGCGTGCACTATCGAGTTATGGAGAACGTGGGAAGTTTGGAGAGCACGAAAGAAGCGTAAGAGTTCGCCTCGGGCAACTCTAGCTTCTTGAGTGGAATTGTGCATCAAATCCGACGCGAATTCTGGCGAAGCGATTTGCTCACGCTATCAGCGTGCACTATCGGGATTTTGAGCACGCTTACGTATACTGAATTTGATTGCGCGGCTCTGCTAGCTATGTTATAACAGTGTTTAGAAGATTTTCTAATCAAAATTAAAAGTGTAACGTTCAAAACGTCACTTTTTGCTTCTTTACGATGATCAGTTTACTTTATCAACTCAGTTGACACATTTTTTTTACTTTTCTCAACAGTTTGGAAATTTCTAAGCGTCTAAACTAAATTGTTTTCCATGGTTCCATTCCACCCGAGTTATTCTGACGATCCATTCTTTCGTTCATTTAAAAATCACAAAAATCTATTGACAGGTTATTCTGGCGATCGCAGTATCATGGATAATTTGTGCCATCATCACTGCAGCAGGAGGTTTTCCTACAAATCCCAGCATTCCTCAATACAAGGCGAGAACGGACGCCAGAATTGCTGTGTTGGACGAAGCCAAGTGGTTCAGATTTCCCTACCCAGGTTAGTAACGATAACTAAGGTCGTGTTCTATTGGGATCAACCGTTTCAACCTAAACCGGTTTTGGTTGATTTCGTTGAGGCGTTCCAATAGAACACTTTTCAACCATTTTCGGTTTTTTCGGTTTCAATCATTTCAACCAGGTTTAGAGCTGGTTGAAATGGTTGATCAACCAAACCAACCGAAAACGGTTTTTTCCCAATAGAACACGAAAAAAATCCAACCAACCGAAAACGGTTGTCCCCAATAGAACACGCCCTTATTTCCATAACGGCCGGATTTCTCATTGGATGTATAGATGTACTGCATTGCTAACTGGTGATGTCCGTCGATTATGAACACTTCTAGGTCAATGGGGAATGCCTACGGTCAGCGCAGCAGGGGTCTTTGGGATGCTTGCAGGGGTGTTGGCCTCCATCATTGAATCCGTGGGGGATTACTACGCCTGCGCTAGACTGTCAGGAGCTCCTCCGCCTCCAAAACACGCGATCAATCGTGGAATTGGAATGGAAGGAATTGGATGTCTTTTAACGGGAGCGTTTGGTACCGGAAATGGAACAACGTCGTACAGTGAGAACATTGGAGCCATCGGAATTACAAAGGTAAATGTGACGTTTGAATCGATACTTTAACAATACAATAAAAGCGTGTCTTGTAAACCATTTTGAAACGGTATACCCTTTTTGCTTGAGATGGAAAAGCTAACAACAAAGTAGATCTGTCTGTAAGCAGATATTCGACTGCAGAAGAAAACAATCGTTTAGTCAAGCTGCCAAACATTTTCAGCAGTTTCTCTGCTTTCTCTTATCCATAAAACTGTTACTTGTACATGTTGTGCTATCTATTTATTTTGATGTTTTTCCATATAACATACAACTAGTCCAGTAAGCAGAATAGAAAACATTAATGGCTGACCGACTAAAACTTTAAGGTGCGTTTTGTAAAACTCTTATTTTCTCTCTTAGGTTGGAAGTCTTCGTGTGATCCAGTTTGGTGGTCTGGTAATGATGGTTGTTGGTGTGGTGGGTAAATTTGGCGCGTTATTTGTCAGTATTCCAGATCCCATCGTTGGTGGAGTTTTTATGGTGATGTTTGGAATGATTGCCGCAGTTGGAATATCTAATTTGCAGTTTGCAGACATGAATTCCTCCAGAAACTTGTTCATTGTTGGTTATTCCATTGTGTTTGGGTTGGCTCTTCCCCACTACATGAAAAATCATCCCAATCCAATTTCGACAGGTAAAATTCATTGCTATGATTTGCAAGTATAGAAGGATATTAGATAGTAGTTACAAACGTTTTCGAAAGCTATGGTGTACGTTTTTTGGTTTGTGGACCACACAGCACACAGCGTATTGATATTATTACCTGCTGTGTGGGTGTAGAGACCAGACAACGTATTGATATTATTACCTAGGGTGTGGGTGTAGAGACCACATACAGTACTGATATTATTACCTAATACGCAGTGTGGAAACCACACTGCGTATTCATATTTTACCAAGGGTGTGGGTGTAGAGACCAGACTAAGCGTCTTATGAGGTCAGTTTCTAATCAACGGGCCTCGATGTAATCCAGGAGGCTTAAAATTGACCCACTTCTTTCTTTAGGTGTTACTGAAATCGACCAGATACTGACTGTTCTGCTATCAACGAGCATGGCGGTGGGTTGTATAACCGCATTGATTCTCGACAACACCATCCCTGGTACTATTGAGGAACGCGGGCTCAAGACTTGGCGGCAACATCTGTCAGATGAAAATGATGAGCAGTATCAGACAGCTTCCATGGAAATCTATGATCTGCCTTTTTGTCTCAAACGCCTCAGTAACCTCAGAGTGGCCAAGTATTTGCCTTTCCTGCCATACAATGATTACCAAGCAAGTCCTGATGTGGAAATGAATGATGCATTGGACACACCAGCTATCTAATCTTTGAAACGGATCTGATTAGTGTACTACATAGTTAAATGTTAACAAAGGAATATATTAATTTTAGTGGTCATTATGGGATGTTCTGGGGGGAAAATCAGTATGGTTGCCGTATGTTTCTTTTTTGGGGGGTATTGTGTTGATGTGGAAATGAATGACGCATTGGATAGTCCAGGAGTATACTTTATATAACGCACCCGAATAGTGCACTTTAGTATACAGCTATTTCAATAGGCCATTTCCGAGTTACGTTACGCCTCGTTGTCAAAGCGAGGCTAGGTGCACAACCTTTCATATGAAAATGAGTTTTCATTCACATGCAAATAAAAACTCATTTTCATATGAAAGGTTGTGCACCTAGCCTCGCTTTGATAGAGAGGCTAAAGGCAACTCGGAAATGGCCTATTAACGTTGTCGGATGAAAGCTCAAAGCCAAGACCGCAAGGTAGTATGGATAGTGGTAAAAAGCCATTGCATAAAAATCCCATGCTTTCTTGCGGTCTTGGCTTTTCGCCTTTTTGATCCGACAACGTTAATTGAAATAGCTGTATACTGAAACAGTGGATCGCATTGTTGCCGCGCTTTGATTGGCTACTGAAACTCGGAATAGCAAGTGCTATTCACCTCCCAGCAATTTGCGCGCGAAAATTGTAATTGTTGACAGGAATGAATGAGTTAAAAAGCATCATTTTCGTTATATTATCTCACTGTTTCATTATATACTAAAACAACTATTCACCTCAGTGTAGGTGGGTAGTGGTGGATATTTTGTGGAGAACATATAAACACACGACGGTGGATATTTTGTGGAGAACATATAAACACACGACGGTTTTCCTTTCTCTATTTGAAATTAAAAGTCGTCCCTACGAAGGTCTACGAATTCAACAGGAAACCGAAAATTACCGCGTAAGCGAGAATGATTGACAGATCGGGAAAGTCAACCTGCACTAAACTACCTAGCGAGGTGGTTTAAATAAACCTAACCCGGTTAAAAAAATCTATTCTTTAATTAATTTACATGGGAACCGCTAACACGGTTAAAATTCGGTGAACGCCAAAAATAGGCGGCCGCATCAGGAATTTTGTTAAACCAGTTAATTTTAATTAATTGATTGCAAACTAACCGGGTTAACTACTCTAGTGCGGCCGCAGCCATTATGGTGTATAATTCATTCATCATACACAAAAATAACTGTCAAACTTCAATAAATCGTAAAAAAAAAAATATATTATTCTGGATCAAACGAATTGTATTTTCATGACTGCCAAGGTGAAGGCTTTTAAATAACTCCATTTATTATATAAACACTAATGAAATACCAGGTGAGCTTTCGCGCGTAAACATCATATCTTCACACGTGAAAATAACATGTTATCTTCACACGTGAAAATATCACCGTTGACACATTGTTCTACTTAATTTAAGACTACAAAAAAATATTAAAGTGAAATGGTTTGATTTCATTGGTGTTTATATAATAAACAGAACATTACATGGCCGCTTGAAGATACGAAATTTCTCTTCTCGTGTTGAAAAATATTTCAATCGTTCGCTGCGCTCACTCGTGAAATATTTTTCAACACTCGAAGAGAAATTTCGTATCTTCGCGCGGCCATGTAATATCCTCTATATCAGAGTGACAGAAATTTTTTTCGAACCAAAATCATCAGTCTGTTTTAAGAGACAATCTCTTAAATAAAGTGCAAAACTTGGTTTTGTGAGTACTGATTTTCTTGTTCTGTTAGGCAACTTAAGTCGATTCTAAGGTAGTTTTTACTGCCATATTTATTGATTATCACAGGTTTCGTAAAGATTCACTAAAGCAAACTGAAGTGTTTAAAACTAAATAGAGCTAGAATGGGCCTTGAAAGCACCTGAAAGTTAAATAGGCCAATTTTTTCTCTATTGATTTTCATTTTACTAACATTAAGGTATCTCCTGATATAAGTATCAATCTGAGCTAACTAGGCAGTTAAGAAATATGAACTTTTAAAATTAGGCAATTTTGGATGGTGGTTTTTTCTTCAAAATTTGGCCCAAAACTCGTGCTAGCCCCAGAATCTGCATATATGATTTGAAAGACACTTTGTAATAGAATTTGTTTTTATGCTATTCCAAACTTACTCCTTGTAAAACGTGATTTTCCATGATCCACTGGCCTCAAATGGGTCCAAGACTGACAGAGAATAAGTCAAATTGCAATGAAGTGGTTCCATTAACCATCATTATCATTGCAATTAAAAACAGAATACCATTCCAAACATATCTTTTGATGATTAAGTCCTGCTTGCCATAAATAAGAAATATACTTGAAGTAAATTGTTTGGTTTGTGCACTTCATTCTGCAAACATCTCAGGATTGATCATCCAATTGAAAGTTAATAAGGATAAGAAAATGAATCGAACGAAGTTTATGTATACTCATTTAATTTGATCGCTCCCTATCGAAGAAAAGCGAAAGAGAAAATGGAACGCATTTTCATTTTAATTGATCGCTCCTTATCGAAGAAAAGCGAAAAAAGAATTGGAACGCATTTCAAACCCTGCTCAGTGCTTAGAATACACTTCCAAACGAATATATTTCAATTTGATCGATAAAATAGAAATTCTGCATCGTTGGAGCGACAAAATTGTAAAACAATCAATACCCGTTTCTCGTGGTTGTAAATAGTTTATGTTTCGAGTACTTCATCAGAATAGTGTCTTTTGGAAGTTTTTTATGTCCGTCCTTTTTGGTAAATGCGCCCCGGAATTGACATCCGAAGTATCAAACACATTACAAAGCAAGAGCTAGTTAAACCGTTGTTTCAAAAAAAAATTTCTGAATGCAATGACGTCATTTTATAATTAAACCAAGAAGGTACGGCCTACAATAGCTATTTTGTATTTTTTGTATTTATTTATTTTTGTGACCGGACACAAATCTTCGCGACTGAAAGCGTCTGGAAAATATGTCTGACGGTCAAAAGATGTCAGTTTAGTGTTTCGCTCTGCATGTGCTTTGCAAGTCAATAAGTGCCAAAAAGCATTACCGCAAATATTAAAAGCGACATTTCGAGCGTACTAATCTTGCGAACTACATTCTCTTCTTGCAGTTAATGATAAGCCATGGGAAGATTCAATCTACCCTTAGCCTAACTTGCTCAGTAATGTTTTT
Organism: Dendrophyllia cribrosa; assembly: GCA_024195265.1. NCBI lineage: Eukaryota > Metazoa > Cnidaria > Anthozoa > Scleractinia > Dendrophylliidae > Dendrophyllia > Dendrophyllia cribrosa. The sequence continues at coordinate 908,172 of JAJLRJ010000007.1, forward strand.
CGCGGCCCAAGCTCGTTGGCTTCGGCGTCAGTATAAAGTCAGTATAAGGAATTTCGACTTTATGGCCTTAAGGCTCTTTCGTCAAACGTTAATAAGCGATTTTTGATTACGTCAAATGGATTAACGTTGTGACATTAGAATTTAGTGATCATTAAATCTTTTCCTTGCCGCAGTCGCGTGGGAGTTATATTGGCAATGGTTGATGGCTTAACAATTTCAACTGTAGCATTGATCAAAGTCGAAATTCTCTTTTAAACATTAGAGTGAATTTGGGACACCTCCATTCAGGGGACACTTGGGTGTCCCCTAAATGAAGGTTCCACTGTATATAAAATACGAACTCAGAAGAACTACAAAATGGATAATTTAGTAAAACGGTGTTTTCAATAAAACAAAATTCCTCCATACGACGATAATAAAACAAATAATCGATACGTTAATTTTGTGGAGAATTTATAAGCGTTGGTAAACAAAAATCCCAGTTTGTTGTGAAATTAGGACTGGTGAAGAGGACAAAGACATGTAATACCGAAATCAAGGGTTCGAAAATGCGGCATTTTTAGCCTCATTGCAATTGTTTTTTTCTTTTCAAACAAAGCTTAGTTCTTATTTTATTTTACTGGCGGCCCAATTGAACCGAGGATTAATAACTAATGACTCCGTCTTTAATAAATTATCAATTATCTCAAAAGTGACCAACTGTTGGCAAATGGATTAACTAAGTCATCTATCGGGCGCCGAATACGTCTTGCCAAATGTAGCGTGTCTGCTCATTTTCAAACGTTAATAAAGAGCCTATAAAAAGAAACGTTAAGAAAGAGCCTTAGCTAGCCTTGAAGAATGACCTTGGCATTCAACTCTTTTTATTCAGAGTTTTGTCTGTGAAACGTTCAAAGTAAACACTTATTGCTGAATTCCTTTCGAGAGTTCATAAACTAATACGATCTTGAGACAGGAGCGAGCAAGAATGGCAAAATTAGGTATGTTTAAATTGTGCTTCTACAAAAATATATCAGGGTACTGAAGATAACACACAGTTAGCAACGATATTAATTCATGTTTGTAGGCGTTCAGTGTTTTTGCTTGTGTTATTTATTGTGGTATGTACCTGACTCTTCAAAAAATAATCTCTTGGTACAGCATGTTGGTATTGCCTTGTCTGACTGAATATTATCTTGTCGTTTTAGTTTTAGTTTACTGAAGTAATAGACAACTTTTCAAGAACCATAAATTGAAAAGCACTGTTCAAGACGCAGAGGTAAAGTGTGTGCGAATCTTGCGGGGAATACTGACAATGACAAGTGAAGTTATTGAGGTGAGACTTTCACTCCAAATATCAGGGAATCGAAATTTTGGAGATATATTTTTCTAATTTAAACATGTTTCTAAAAGCATTGGTGTGAACGTCACCTTACTTGATTTGAGGTTTAACGAGACGATAGTCAGTGCATCCTTGCAGAACTCAAAACACAACGAAATAAGATACATTGATTTGCCCACTGAATGATTGACTGTTCTTAATGTGCTTTTAATTTTAAGATACGCGAACCGAGTCCTTCACAACCACCCGAGAAGAAAAGGAGGGCGGCTTTTGGCCTGTCATACCTTATTGACGAAAGTCCACCATGGTACATCTGCCTATTTCTGGGTTTTCAGCATTATCTGACCATGTTAGGAGGGACATTGGCAATACCCTTCATCCTGAGCGGTCCACTATGTTTTGCAAACAACACGCTTGCCATCAGCCAAGTCCTAAGTACAATATTTTTTGTTTCTGGACTTGTAACGTTACTACAGTCTACGATTGGAGTCAGGTAGGTGTAAATTAGCATTCTCTAAAAATCATCCATAAAATTATTTTCCCCCAAGATTCCGGATGCTTCACGTTACACGTCTTTTTTAATGGTTTTCAGTGCAGTTGACTTGCTAAATTACAGCTCGAGTTACTTAGTAAATGTCACATTTTCTCAATCAAAGGCATTTTGGTTGAAAGTCGCTACATGATCGTTTACTAAATTATTGATGTGTTTTTTTTGCCAACGGAAAGCCAGAATGGAAATGAATTGTAATTTGAAAAAGTTTGGCCAACTTTTTTAAGAACTGTAGTTGTGTCATGGCATACTTAGCTTTCGATAATTAAATTAAAATCAATTGTGAAGATTTACTCCTTTACTTACGGCCAAAGCAAGATGTAGTTTTAAGATGAAAACAACCACAAACTCAACGTTTCATACCGTTGTATACTTAGGCTTCCCATCGTACAAGGAGGAGCTTTTTCTTTCATCGTCCCAACATTTGCCATCATGTCGCTGCCACAGTGGGCATGTCCAAAACTGCCAGAAGGTCAGTTGTATATTTTTTCTTTTACCGCAAACCTTATCACATTTGTGTTTAACATATATCAATTTCTTTTAATTAAAGGTTTAAAATGGTGAAAATGGGATACAAATCATTTTTTGTCAAAGTTGATAAAATATATAAACTTCACATGATAATACCTTGCTATCGTGGAATAGGGTAATTACAACTTCACCACCCACACTTATTGATTAAACAATTATAGAAGAATCAATAAATGAAACTAAGTGTTATAGAAATAACGAAACAATTAAAAAAAATAAAGAAACCAACTTTCTCGAAACGTGAGATTTGCACGAAATATCTATACGAGTCTTACAAATGCTGCCTAATCACCTCCCACCTATCACCTCCCTCAAGTAAATCAACTACTACTGATGTGCTTTTGTTTTTAAAGTTAACGGTAACTCAACTGAAAGTTCGCCCATCAATAACGACGACATCTGGAAACCTCGCATGAGAGAGGTAAGGTGGGAAGTGCGAATTTTAAAATATATAATATATATATTTTAAAATAATCAAAAAAGCCGAGTCCTGCTGGATGAAAGCAGCGCCCAACCCGCTCTAAGACTCTAATGAAAAAGCCCCCAATTCCATAACAATATGGGTTACAAGGAGTCTCGTCTGCTACTACAAGTTCAACGAGCTTGGACTACATCTCTTGGAAAATTTTCCTGCGTACTTGTTCAACGTAGAAGTGCCAACTTAGAAGAAGCTGAGAGAAATACTTTTCACTACTTGTGACCGTGTTTATAGCACTGAAGCTCGGGGAAACTTAAACTATTATGTTCAATAAATATTGACAACAATTGTGAATTCTGAATCACAACCAATTCCTCTTCTTTTGCAATCTTATTTTATGATCGATTTCAATTCTTCAGGTAATATTTATTCGCCCATTACATACACGATGAAATGATACCCATGTTTATTATTATTCGAAAAAAATTAATTCGAGCGATCAGTGAAGCAAAAGACAAGACGAGCATGCTCAGTAGCATCATACATTTATATCATATAAAATGTGTTGTCTCGTTCTAGATCCAAGGCGCCATAATGGTGTCGTCGTTGTTTCAAATGTTAGTTGGTTTCACTGGCTTTATTGGCTTTCTACTACGCTTCATTGGACCACTGACCATAGCACCGACAATCACTTTGGTTGGTGTGGCGCTCTTCAAAGTAGGAGCAGATCACGCGGGTAAATTATCAGATTATTGATTGGCTAACTATAATTAAGCTCAATTCATTTACTATAAGTAAATTCATGTTTTGCTACCATCGTAGATCCCTGCCTCACTTTTTTCTAGGATTGCACACAATTATAACTGTATTATAGTACCAGATCTATGGCTAATTTATAAACCTCACTCACGTCGAACCAATATCAAATAACGTACTATGTTTTGTCAAGGTCCTAAAATATTACTGTTTCAAAGATTTCATTATTATCTGTAAAATCTGATTGTGTTCGCTGTTCAAGTTGTTTATGTGTGTTTCTTTTCTTTGTCCTAGGTAATCACTGGGGAATTTCTATGGCGTAAGTCTATATTGCTTCATTCTCTTAGGAAGGTTCTTTATCATTCTTAGAATAGGAATAAGAATCATGACAATTTCCCTCGTCAACAATATCAGGAAATATTTTTCTTACATGGCAAAACATGATCGATTCTGTGTCATTTTTAGAACTATGGACTGTTCTATATCACGGTCGTTTAAAATGGTAAAATCGAAGTCGTCATTGTTTTGTATTTGGTGTGCCACGTAGCCTATATTAATATTCCTATATTCTTATTGCTATAGTATTTTAACCTCAAGCGTTTTTAACATGACTGTTAAACTAAAACTGAAAATTATTATTACAAACACGGGTTTGGCTTATGTAAATTATGTCCTTTATCCAAACTTATAGCTACCATTCTATCCCGGGGGGGGGGGGGGGGGGGGGGTACTCAACAAAGTTTTGTACGGGGATGCTCCGCCCCGAGGTCCAAACCCTTACCCTTTCATATACCGTTTTTGACAGAAAAGGTACCCCTTTCATAAACCTTTCATTGAAAATGTTACCCCTTTCATATACCTTTCGTTGAAAATGGTACCCCTTTCATATAGCCTTTGCGTGCGTCTGTTTGATATATTTTGAAAGGCGCTTTTTATAATACTTAAATTGCAGTTTTCCTACTTTTTTATGCTTCAACTCGTGTTTTCGCTACCATTTCCTATTTTTCGTGAAATCCCTACCTTTTCACATACTTCAACTCGTGAAATCCCGACCCTTTCATATACCCCCAGCCTCAAAAAGGTACCCCTTTCGGGCGGAGCATCCCCGTATAGCCCATTATAGGGAGTACCCCCCCCCCCCCCCCCCGGGCATTCTATAGCAGCTTATAGTTATTATACATCTTTTGTATCACCAGGACCATCGCTTTGATAGCTCTATTTTCACAATACCTGAACAATGTCAAGATTCCAGTGCCTGGACATAATAAAAAACGAGGAGGCTGCTATATTGGCCACTACCCTTTGTTTAGATTATTTCCAGTGAGTATTATTATATCATGACTGGTCGATACCAAACAAAATATAATGACATCTGCAATAACTTGTCATATGTTCGGTCATACATACGATCCTAGCAAATCCGAACTGAATTACTTATCTTATCATATTCTCTCAATGGCCGTATTTATACTTGAGACGACCTTAGCGAGTAGACGACTTTAGCGCACCAAAGCGGCTAAGGTCTAGTATAAATTCGAGAAAAAGGGAAGACGGCTTAGCCATCTGAAATTAAGGGCGTCTGATCGATGACCTTAACGCGTAAGGACGTCGTAAGGTCGTCCCGAATTTACACTAGACGACCTTAACTAAAAGTGTTAAGGTCGTCTGGACGACTTAGCCGTCTTCTAGTATAAATACGGCCAATGATACTTTAACCGTTTCACTCCCAAGAGTGCCAAAAGTCAAAATTCAAGAAACATCCCAAATTTCAGTTTTTCGTCGGCAGACTGAAAAGTTAGAACTACATTACATGTCTCCATAATTGACTATAGGAAAGAAAAAGTTTAAACTTAGCCATTTGCCCAGTACTCAGGTTAATGTGTCCTTTGACGCACGCAATAGCTTGCTAAGCATGTGTGTCCCATGTTCTGATTCAGTATCTGGGTTAATTTTTGCGATCATATCCATTTATTCACAGGTTATTCTGGCGATCGCAGTATCGTGGATAATTTGTGCCATCATCACTGCAGCAGGAGGTTTTCCTTCAAATCCCAGCATTCCTCAGTACATGGCGAGAACTGACGCCAGAATTGCTGTGTTGAAAGAAGCCAAATGGTTTAGATTTCCGTACCCAGGTTAGTAATACTAGAAAATACGCCATTTAATGTCGGTTTCATCTAAGCGTGAAAGCAAAATGGAAAATCCGACCGTACATGCATATGGCATGATTGGTCTTCCAACGTCCTTGAAATATGACAGCCCATCGCGGAGGCAAAATTTTAGTAGAATTTTAGGAGTCGTAGTCTCGTATTTTTAGCAGTTCTCTGTCTCGGAATCTCGCTTTTTTCGCGAAGCCGTCACGGTATCGATTTTTAAAAGTCAAAGGTCTTGAACTCGCAAAGAAAAATGCTGGTCTCGCCCTCTTGTATACTTCTACGATCAGCAATGTCTAAAGTGTCCTGTGTGCTGGCTGGCTGGCTTCTTTGGCTACTGTGGTTATTCCAGGCAGCCAGTGGGCCGTTCTCATGCTCTAACTCTGTTTATCACTTCAAAGGTCAGTGGGGACCACCAACTGTCAGTGCCGCAGGTGTATTCGGGATGCTTGCGGGGGTGTTGGCCTCCATTATTGAATCCGTGGGGGATTACTACGCCTGCGCAAGATTGTCAGGAGCTCCTCCGCCTCCAAGACACGCCATCAACCGTGGAATTGGAATAGAAGGAATTGGATGTCTTTTGGCGGGAGCATTTGGTAGCGGAAATGGTACAACCTCGTATAGTGAAAACATTGGAGCCATTGGTATCACTAAGGTAGACACGATCGTTTTTGTTATTCTTCCAAAGAATATCTCCACAGACTCCTCTTTTGTGATGGCATGCGCATCAGCCAAAGTATCTGCCTTACTTCACGCAACATTCAGGTTTAATAATCAACCGGCTATTCTCCAAACGCCTATTTAAAGCCCATTTGGAGGATGACATAAAAACGGTTTTCATAGTGAATAGACATTTGACGTACACTTTCATTCATGTTTTGCTTGTTAGGTTGGAAGTCTTCGTGTGATTCAGTGGGGTGCCGTACTTCTGATGGTTGTTGGTGTGGTGGGTAAATTTGGCGCGTTATTCGTCAGTATTCCCGATCCCATTGTTGGTGGAGTCCTAATGGTGATGTTTGGAATGATTGCCGCAGTTGGAATCTCTAATTTGCAGTTTGCAGACATGAATTCCTCCAGAAACTTGTTCATTGTTGGATTTTCCATTGTGTTTGGGTTGGCTCTTCCATACTACATGAAAAATCATCTCAACGCAATTGACACGGGTATGGTTTCAAAAATTCTAAAGTAGGGCATTATAAGAGTTTAACAGGGAAATTAGTCCAAACTTTGTAACTAATGCCGAGGTTTTAAGGTGTTTTCTTGGGCTTGTAGAAGTTCGTTCCCTTGCTGAATAACGAAAATTTGTTTTTCTTAACTGAGTTGTTAAGATAAACTGTCCATCATAAACAGATTTAAAATTTACCACATCAATTCAGCTGACCAAAAACAAACTTTCGTGTTCTACTTCCGCACCCATGTAAACTAAATGTACCGAGAGTTTTCACTACAAACTATGGATTGAACTCCTTCAGATACGTTGCACCATAGATAATAGAACAAACTGGTTATAAAACTCAGTCAGTCCTTTGTTATATGTTTTTGTTCTCCATTTCTTTTGTTCGTTTGCCTTGACCGTGCACAAAACACAAAAGGTATTGAAATGCATATGAGCAACTGACCAGTAGAAACATTTGGACTCACACGTTAAACAAAACAATGTGCAGGTCACGGTTCGTTCAACATAAAACAAAGCAGCTTTGTACACTCTTTTTGAAATTTGATGAGCTTCATAACCAGTCTGTTCTATTAACTATGGATGCACCCAAGCTTTGGAACAGTTTGACTGACGAAATACGCTCTGCATCAAACATCAAAACGTTTACTAAAACAAATTAGATATAGAATAGTTGAAGAATGACTCATTTTAACATGTAATATATTTTTTAAATATTTTAATTTAATATTGTGATGCCTAGCACCTTGATTCTGTTTCTTAGTATATTTTTGTTTATTTTAATCACGGTAAATTAGCTGTTCATCGAATTCTAGAACTTTAGCCGGTGTACTACCCCGTGTACAAATAAAGTGTTGTTGTTGCTGCAGCACCACAGTTTCTATGGAAACTAACCCCTTTATCCATCGATAACATTTGGTTCGCTTCAAGCCGGGAGCTTCAACGAAAATTGCCTTTGGCGGTTAAAGTAAATTTCCCAACTCCAGCTGTCTCACTATTAAAAATCATCGAGGTACATCTTTGATTCCGATTCTGATTCCTATTCTGATCCGTCGTCAGTATAAACTGGCTTAACCTCTGCCAAGCTCCCACAACAAGATGAATGAACTTGCGTGAAATGCAGCATAAACAGAAATTAACAGCAACATTAACAACATATTGCTTTCATTAGGTGTTTCAGAAATCGACCAGATACTAACTGTCCTGCTATCAACGAGCATGGCGGTGGGTTGTATAACCGCATTGATTCTCGACAACACCATCCCTGGTACTATTGAGGAACGCGGGCTCAAGACTTGGCGGCAACATCTGTCAGATGAAAATGATGAGCAGTATCAGACAGCTTCTATTGAAGTTTATGATCTGCCTTTTTGTCTTAAACGACTCAGTAACTGCAAGGTGGCCAAGTATCTGCCTTTCCTGCCGTACAAAGCCGAAGAACACGAATTAACAGCTCCTACGGTGTACATGAATGGTGGCCTTAATTCCACACTCTAAAAGAAACTTAAAAAGTCTTAAACGATGAGTTGGATATGATAGAATTACTTTCTATGGTCTTCTATTAAGTTTTATTTATACAATTATAAAATGTGGTGTTTTAATTAGCAAATATCCCAGTTGTTGCATGCAAGTACAAATGTAATAACAACTGAAGTTATTCTCCTATAGCAGTCCATGTCACAGAATTCTGTGCAATGTTAAAAGGGCAATAGTTATATATGAAAAGGTGGATTCTCGTGATAAATTTTCCAAAATCTTTTTAGAAATAGTGTTAGAGCCTTGTCACGTTCCCAAAGAACTGATCAGAAGATTGGATAATCCATTCCAATTAGAATATTAATTTCACCGTTCGTTACATCCTATTTTTTTATTATAGCCGCACTGCATCGCGCCATTCTTATAACTGTACCGTAATTCCGTAGCAGTAGTTTTTTAAAAACATTTAAAAAAACACGACACAACGTTTGAGCTTAGAAAACATGTTACGGATACACTGAAGCATCCGAAACATGTCTTTTGATAACTCAAACGTTGTGCCGTGTTCTTGAAATGTTTAATATCTATTCTTATCATTGCATTTTGTGTTATAGTCAATGGTCAGTGTTAAATTGCGGTCGATTTTGGTACCTTTTCGGGTATCCATGTTGAAAATGTCCTCAGTTGTGGATTGGTGGATACCGTTTAGGGTAAAATGATAGATATCTACTGTTATTTCATTCAAAATGTCATTTCAAGCAGACATTTTGGATTCAACCGACCGAATTTATCGCCAATATAGAAGTTGTGAAAACGCCTGTTATAATAATCTAATACGATTGGGTGCCTCTTAAGCTTGATTCCCACCAGCGACGTAAGCGGAATCGTAAGAGGAATCGGAATCGCAAGAACCTTACGATCTAGTGGAAATCAAAACGACGTAAGCGGATAGTAAGCGACGGAAGCAGAAGTGGAATCGGAAGAAAAAGGAAACCTTCTGATCCCTCCGATTCCGATTCCAATTCCGTCGAGCTTCCGATTCCGATTACGACTCCGTTTGTTGATTCACACTAGAAAGGCTCCTTACGTTTGCTTTCGACTCTTGTGGGAACCAGCCCATAGGAATAACATTAAATTAGAGCCACGCCTAAAGTCAGTCATTTTGCTACCTTTTAAGTTCGCTTCAAGGCCTTCCGAATGAATATTTCATCAAAAGGATTTAGTGGGTGTCTTACTGACAATTATTACGCTGCAGTCCCTAGTTAATTAAGAGTGATAATAAATTAACAGACTAAGGCACGAGTGACATTTGCTGTTTACATCTGAAACTGCAGCAAATGCAAGCAATATCATAGGTTTTATGTAAGTAGTGATTCCATTACCTAAAGAGATCAGGAGAGATCAAATGTGACTGTAATTGTTTATTTGCTTATCACACAAATGTTTTACATCATTTTATCTGGGGTGTCCTACTGCACACGCACTTTAAAATGTATATGCAACAAATTTAGTTTATTCTCTTTTATGGCACGCCTCGACTAGCGTCTTTTTTGCTAACTGCGTGCCAAGAAATTGTACATAAATTATGATAATAAATGTCTTGTCTTGTCTTGTCTTGTCTTGTCACTATTATAACAAATACCATCTAGTAATTTAAGGGAGGTGATGGTCGGTTATGAGAGCTTTCAATTACAGAGTTTTACAGAGTTGGTCACATGAGAATCAATCTGTGTCTAAATTAGAGCTGTGGAGCGACTTAGATTGTCGATCAACACCAAATCAGTTCATATATCTAATGATAGTTTTTCTTTATCCTTGGTGATCATTTCCTGTATAATACATAAAAACCTGTTTTTCATATAGTGACTGATATTGCAAGGAGATTTAAGATGCTGATCACCATTATGTGATTCCATATATAATATATCCAATATCATGCTCCCATGGAAGGTCACTGGAGATTCTGAGGAGGGGGAGAGGGGACTCAAAGGCCAAAGATGGAACATATGAAGCTAAACTGGACTTTCCAGAGGCTATGGGTGGGGGGTAAACCTCAAAACCTTCCAAGGAAAAAACACCTTAAAGCATTAATAAAAGTACCTCTGATAGTTCAGATACATCAACACACCATTTACAACATATGTGGCAATGCAAACCAGACAAAGATCTTTCAACACAAAAAAGAGAATGAATGCAAGATAAGCAGAACCAATGCAGGATATGACTGATGTGATGAAGAGTACTGCTGGAACCCATGTAAAGGATATCACTCCTGAAATAACAACAAAAAATATCCTTTTATCATAACTATAACAACATTTTGGAACCTGATTGGTTATTAGCAGCCTCGATTTAGGGACTTGTAGGGCAGTTTATGTGTCATGCCTGACTAACTTGACAGTAGCCTTCATGACATGTGTCATAGACAGTTCCTTTTTTATGTACTGTTACTTGAAAAGAAACTCTGTTGTTCCTTTATTTGATCACTGGTCAACAAGTTTAAACTATGGCAATTTTATCATTGATTTTTTTCATAAATGTATGTACTAGATATGATTAACCCATTGACACCTGAACTGCCCGTAACCGCCCGTACAAGACTCCACTGCTTTAAAAAATTGTAACTTTCTCAATCGTGCGAACATTGCCTTAACTAGCAGTTGTGAGCATTGACTAGAAAGTTTTTCAAATTGAGATACCCAATAAACACAAAAAAGTCAGCGATTTTTGCAGAATATCAGCGTTTGAATTTGGACAATAACAAAAATTACCGTTTTTAACGTCATAGAAAAACAACAAAAATCACGTTTTTGCCTTTAGTTTTTTTTATTCAAATCATCGTGGCAAACCCAAAGGTCAACATTTACAGCAAAATTCAGTCCTAGTCCTAGCTTAGCAATGAATTTTTTTGCTCTTATTCGTTGCTCAGGCCTAGCTACAGCTTCTTATACTAGTGGATACTCACCTTGCCTCGATTTTCAACATCACCACCGCACTGCATGCTGGGAAAAAGGCAAAAATTTTGACAGCGTTCGATTCTTTCCCCACACATTTCATATTTATACTAAGTCCACAGCCACTCCGACCCACCGCCGAAATTTCGCGCTTGTTGTATTCTCCTGTGGTCGCAACTTCCAAAATATGCCGTGGTAGGTCAAGAAATTCATCCAGAGTCGAGTCCCAAAGCCACTTCATTTCCAGGCGGCCATTTTTCCAGTTCAACGAGCAACAAGCCAAATTTGTAAACGAAGTACAACACCTAACTCGCTTCATTGAGAAGTGGACTCAGAACTACCTCCAAGCTTAATGATGCTCACCAGGCAGCTACTAAAGATGAAAAATGGCTGTGAACTTACCAAAACTCGTAGATAATTCATATTGGACCCTTTATTGCAAATCAACCAAGCAAAATGAGATCGTCACAATGACGTTTCCAGTAAACTCGAGCCTTCAGTGTTTTAGAACAGCAGCACTTTCAATGGTAACTCCAAATATGAAGTCACGAAATCCTATGGGGCGTGTGTATGCAGAAAATCACTCAAAAACGTAAAAATCCTCAGGTGTGAATGGGTTAATATATTGGTAACAGGGCCGAGATATGGGGTTGCAGGAACAACCCCCCCCCCCCCCCCTCCCCCTCCCCCGCCACCCCTCCCTATGAAAAGAATCAAGAGGGAGCGAGTATGAAGTATTAAACTAAGCTAGAATTTCCAGAGGGGTGGGATGGGACTTGAACTAAAAACCTTTCTGTGGTCATGGATATTTCTGCAACATGCAACATGGATATTTCTGCAACAACACAATTTTCCCTCAGGCTAACATTACTGAACTCTGCCCTATATATACTTTTGTAATTTATAATATACTGATCAAATCCAAATAACTCTTATTACTTACCCAGAATTAACTGTGTGGTGTAGAAGACTATACCCAAAATGCAGTTGGGCAAATTAAGAAAGTGTTCCTTGCCAAACAAGATCTCAACTACTCCAAAACCTTTGCTGTATCTATACAAACAAGAACAAACCAATGATGATAGATTTGAAATGATAAGCATATATAGAGCCACTGTGCAGTTATAGATTGTTTTTCTGGCATGGAGAGCAACAACAGAAATAAGATGTTGAGTCAAGGCCAAATAAACAACTCCGTAGCATGATATGCCAGAAAACCTTTTCAAAGCATTTGATTTTTTTTAGAGACGACACAGCAGTGTGCAAAGTTAACAAAATTTTGTACCCTGATGATCTTTAATAACAGAGTTAAGGGAAAGAGTATTTAGAAAATAGGAAAACTTGCTGTAATGTGTCCACCACATTAGTATGTCACATTTGCTATAATTTCCAAAGGAATGTAATATGTAAAGTGACATGAAACTGGACATGATGATTAGCTCAGTCTGCTGATATGAAGAACCTGTTAACCCTAATATAAGTAACTCCCAAGAGTGCCAAACATCAAAATTCAAGAAAAATCCCAAATTTCATTTTGTAAAATATTGAAAAGAGAAGAGGTTTCATTTGAATATTCACACCATAGGATTTCATCCAAAGACTGAAAAGTTAGAACTGCACTGCATGTCTCCACAATTGACTCTGGCAGTGAACGGGTTAAAAGCTCAGAATTTACACAGACAAATTGTGCCACGTCTTATCACATCCCTGGTGAAAATTGAATGGCATGGAGCCTGACCCTTACATCGGCAACTCAACAGCTAAAGAAATGACAAAAATATTGTGAGAATGAAGTGAATTTCAAGATATTTGAAGGCCAGTGTCCTGACCATGGCACCGCACAACACGAAATATTCAACCTACTTACCTGGAGGTTAGCACTCGTGAGCAACTCATATTTTCACCAAGATCACATGCAGCCTTGTATTTGCTATCTTTATGTTTTCTGAGCTCCACATAAAGTGCATAAACAGAAACAAGAATTCCAAGGGCACAAAACAGCATGTGGTCAAAGGATTCCGAAAACAGTAAAGCTTCATGAGCCATTGTGGAGTGTCTTTTTAATAATCTGTAAATTAAAAATTAATGATAGATAAAATGATGTGTGGAGAGAAAGGAAATCAGAAAAAAAAACAATTTCTGATGGGAGATTGGGATGGGATTTGAACCCACAACTTTTCATCAATAGTTGAATGCTCTAACCACTGAGCTACTGGGAACTCTATAGTGGTGAGCAATGATTGATTCTGGGCCACCTGCAGTGACACAATCCTGCATCGTGCAAGTCACATTATGTCAATAAACACACTCAATGTACTGCATCATGTAGTTATGTAGAATAAACTCTCAGAGTGAGTAATGAAATAGTTATGAAATGGAATGATATAATGTGTGGAGAGAAAGTAAAATGTGTTTACTCAAAATAAGTTCAAAATGGCAGAGCAGTGGCAGATCAGATCTATGAAAATTTAGACCATGACCCTCCCTCCTTATCTTGCAAGGATTTTTCTGTTCTGTACCAATAATCACTAAGGGACCCCCTCATCGATCTTTACTCCAGGCCACACACCACCTTATATGAAAGTCTGGACCTACTGCTGCAGACTATCAGATAAATCCTGCCCCCGCCCCCAGGGCAACCCAAAGCATTTGATTAATTTCCATGACCAGGTAGGTGGGAATTTGACGTAAGTGTCTGTTTAGGGGGTGGGGAATTTGACATCCCAGGGAGAGAGTAGGGGGAAATTTGAACATTGTAAGTCACCTCAATGTCATGTTTTGTATTGGGTGGTTTTCCTGATAGAAATCAAGGTGAAATGCAACCCAGAGGACATGTTAGAAGGTTTTAAAGGTTAAATGCAACCCAGAGGACATGTTAGACGGTTTTAAAGGTTTAGCTTGGCTTTTGGAACAACTGGCACAACAGCAATGAACTACAAAAGCTCTTCATTGTTTTTTAACCAACAATTTTTCTCAATTAACCCTTTGCTTTAATTATATTTTAAAATGAACTGGCTGCCGATGTGATTACCCTGATAAGTTGCATAAAACATCAAAATGTGGTATAGAAGCTAATAATCTGTTTCCCAGGGAAAGAGGAAGGTAATTTCTAAAGTTTAAATGACTGGGAGTTGACTGGGGGAGGACAGGATGTTTAAAGGTTCAATTTGATTGGTATACATAGGTGATCAGTTAATCTTTCACCCACTTTAATCTAACATAGTTCCATTAATAAGCTACTCATCAGTAAGATCTGTTGCTGTGGTAAGATTTCCATATTTCCATATAACTCCACGCATTAATTATGCATTGTTTTTCTTTAGGCATTCTATTGTTTCAAATTTTTTTTGGTTTTTTAAAAGAAACTATAACTGACGCATGGAATAGAGTACCGAAGTGATGACGTCACAAAAACTAAATTTGTGAAATTATGGGATTTGATTAGATATTCGGAAAGGGCATGACGAAAAATGCCCGCTTGCCAAAAATCAGCATCTTATTGCAATTTGGGGGTGAGATATTGGCATCGTTATGCTCTGATGACTCCATACAAACCTTTCTAATTTTTGCCTTGGTTCATTACGTAATGAACCAAGGCAAAAATTAGAAAGGTTTGTATGGAGTCATCAGAGCATAACGGTACCAATATCTCACTCCCAAATTGCAACAAGATGCTGATTTTTGGCAAGCGGACATTTTTCGTCATGCCCTTTCCGAATATCTAATCAAATCCCATAATTTCACAAGTGTGACGTCACACCTCGGTACTCTATTAATACGGAAATATTGCAGAATCTTTCCCGCACTAACTTACAGATATTTAAAATGTTTAAAATTAAAAATTAAATTAATATAATTATAATAAGCTTATTATTTATTATTAAATGTAAGCTAATCATAATCACTACAAGTTAAGCTTAAAAAAACACTGGAGCGATATTTTTAGAATACGTATACCCGGCCACTTATTTACGTTATGAACGTTTTATAGAACAAAGGAATATGAAAACAAAAGGATCCATTCTTATTCAAGACATTTAACGAGATGCAAATAAATTAAAAGTAGCTGGGTATTCTGCAGATGATATTCAGCCAAAACGTTCATTTAATCTTCGCTTAATTTTCTTACCACACACACAAGTCAGGCATGTGAAATTGTCCTGTATGCGTATGATCGATGTTTTCGATCGGCAGGCGTGTAACTCACGCATAATGCATGTGAGTTAGCAGGTATAAAATATTACAAGTTAAGATTAAGCTTACAAAAAAAAATTGCATGAAAGCGTTTCAATCTTCGCTTAATTTTCTTACCACACACTATTTTCTTTCTGTCCGTTTTGATATCAAGCAATGAGACACGTCATCTCCTTTTGGGTTCGATTGTTAACCTTTTCATGAATTAGGTTTGTTAATGTAAATATTCAATATTTATGTGGATGTGCCGTATTTTTCATCTGCCATCTTACCACGCCTTCATGACGAGCCTGGGAATGAACATTTGGCTCCACAGATTTACTCCACAGGTAACCCAAGCTCATAGTTAGCCTATGAGCCCACTCCCCCCGCGCCCGAGAGGGTGTCTACAAAACGAAGACCGAAGATCGAAGACCGAAGAACGAAGACCCATATAGAACTAATACTAGTAGTAATCATTATAGTGCGTCTCCTTATCCCGTGGCACCTCGTCTTGACCTAGTACCTTAGTTTCATGAATTAATTCAGCCACTGTTTAAAAGGGATTTGTCGCGAGATAAACGTCGGGCCGACATCAAACAAATTCACGATATCGCCGTGGGATCGGGCAAAATCCTGCCGTGCTGTCTCAAATTTTTACGACATATAAATGGTATATTTGTCTTGATTTCATTTCGGTTATTTCTCCGATTCTGAAATCATACTCCTCAGTACATGTACTAATACCGGAACCGGAAATGAGAAATTTCTGAGAAAAGCCTGAAAAAGTGCTCCCGTGATAAACTTCTTGGACACCGACGATTAAGTCACACAACATTCAACGTGAATTTCGCAGGATTTTTCGGATAAAATTACAACTACCAGTTGCAAGTAAGACACAAGACTGTTGAATATAATTCCTTTATTAGCTAGACAAATTTTAGTCACAAAATTGTGAAATCTTTAGTCGCAAATGCGCCCGATACAGGCGCAACTTCGAGCACTGTAAAGTTAATCTGCGTTCGCCTGGCGCGGCCGGTCAGTGAATTATTGCTACAAGACATAAGCGAATTGCACCGTACCGTAGAACATCGCGTAGAACGACGTCGGTATTTAGGTGAAAGCTTCCAAAATCAGGCAGAGAACCACAGCAAAATCAAGATAGAACATTCAAAACATACCAGAACGGTAGCGAGGAAAATCTGTAACTTCTTGCTTGATTCCAAAGAGACCCAACAACTTACTTGGTCCGGAGAAGAACCTTCGTCCAATTTTTCCACTGCGTACTTTTACCAGGCATTGAAATATTGAGCCGTACGATTCCAAAATCGGGAAAATATCCGAAACTAAATCAAGACAAATAGATTATTCACATGTGACATTTCGGAACCCCAGCTCCTCAGGATGATGCCTGATTTCCACGCGCTGGGAATGCTGGATACTATTGTGACGTTTCAAGATGGCGCAGATTTGGTACCGACACTTCGCTACTATTGTGACGTTTCAAGATGGCGCAGATTTGGTGCCGACAAGATTAGGAAGCGTCTCCTTCGTCGACGCAATAAAACGACATAAAACATTCATAAAACAATTCCTCCTAGCCAAGAGTCACGTTATCGATAGGGTCTTCGTTTTGTAGAAAAGGCCGGGTCAAACTACAAAACGAATAAATTTTAAAGATTTGCACATTTTTAGTGTGTTTGGTTGCCCGGCTGTATTTTTCTAGTGAATTCAACGTTGTTTACGAATTTTCCAGCAGATTTGGAGGGGGTCTTCGTTTTATAGTTTTGGTGGGGGTAAACTATAAAACGAAGACCCTAATAAATTTTAAAGATTTGCACATTTTTAGTGTGTTTGGTTGCCCGGCTGTATTTTTCTAGTGTATTCAACGTTGTTTACGAATTTTCCAGCAGATTTGGAGGGGGTCTTCGTTTTATAGTTTTGGTGGGGGTAAACTATAAAACGAAGACCCTAATAAATTTTAAAGATTTGCACGTTTTTAGTGTGTTTGGTTGCCCGGGTGTATTTTTCTAGTGTATCAAACGTTGTTTACGAATTTATGATTTTTGACGGACGCAGAGTAATATCAGACGGCTGCCAATGTTGCCAATTTCGTTATCTTGTTCATTTGGGTATAGACTGCGACAAAGACCTTTAAATCTTCTTATTATTGTTTTCTTGCTATTGGGGTTGCTTTAGTTATCCGCAAACGGTACATTTAAGAGCGCTGCATCCTAATAAACCTCGTAGTTACAAGTTGAAAAATTCAATTAATGAGGTGCATGAGCTGTTGTAGTTTCGTGATCTGGCTTAAAAGTGTCAAGGGGGAACTAACAATTAGTAGAAATAGTTTTCTCAGCTTCTTAACGAGGGTCTTCGTTTTGTAGTTTGACCCGGCCTTTTCTACAAAACGAAGACCTTATCAATAAAGTGAATTTCGCAGCCTCACAAAGCTTTTTAACGAGGGTCTTCGTTTTGTAGTTTGACCCGTCCTTTTCTACAAAACGAAGACCTTATCAATAAAGTGAATTTCGCAACCTCACAAAGCTTTTTAACGAGGGTCTTCGTTTTGTAGTTTGACCTGGCCTTTTCTACAAAACGAAGACCCTATCGATAACGTGACTCTTGGCTATGAGGAATTGTTTTATGAATGTTTTATGTCGTTTTTACATTAGTTCTATATAGGTCTTCGTTTTTCGGTCTTCGGTCTTCGGTCTTCGTTTTGTAGACACCCCGCCCGAGAGCTTGCTCGCAGGCTTTGAGTGTTTGGAAATCAGATGATCGAAACACTCTCTTTTTTTTTGCATCCTTAGTTTCTCCTTCTAAAATCATGTTTGAGAAGTAATATCAAACATTCGACCCAGTATTTCATCACAAGTTCAAACACGTCGAAGTTCGTTCAACTCTCTTCTCAGTGTTTGATCTTGTGATGAAACACGTATCTCATGTTTGATATATTACTTAAGCTTATATTCTTTTCATACCTTCATTCAGTATGAAGGAACATTTTCTTCTTTTCATTTTCGAGTCATTGATTTTTTTTCTACCTTTTACGGGCTTTTAGGAGGGGTTCTATAACCCTTTCTGTTTCATCCCCAGAGTCAGTTATGGAGATATGAAGTGTAGTTCTAACTTTTGAGTCTGTGGACAAAATTGTATGGCGTGACCATTCAAATCAGGAAACCTCTTCGGCAGTACATTTGCATGGTACCATTTGTTTTTCAATTTTTTATATAATAAAAAATGGGATTTTTCTTAAATTTTGCTGTATGACACTCTTGGAAGTTGAAGGGTTAAGAGGCATTTATTGGACTAAATAAGATACTTTATTTCGTATTAGAAGTAGATAATTTATTTAACCAAAACTGGGGACGAGCTTGTTTCAGTACCAATAGTAAATCTTTTCTCAATACGAGGCAAACCAATGCAAGTATACATGTCATGTCATATAGACTTGGACAAATAATTTCGAACAAAATTCACTAACTGCGGCAGTGAGAATTCTGCCGGCAGAATACCACCCCCCGGGGGGGGGGAGTTACTCTGCAAATTTTTGGATGGGGGTGTGTTGCTGGGACTCTGAGACCCTTAACCTATACTAGACCACTTCAGCTGCATTTTGCAACCCTATTCTAGACTAAACACCGAAAAACCCTACCCTATCCTAGGCCTATTCCGGACTCGCTATTTTCCAGAAACTCGTTCACCATCACAGTTATTAGTTAACAGGGGTCAGTAAAAATGCCGTACTGCCCGCTGTACCGATTTTTAAATGCCATTTGCCAGTAAACCTTGTCTAGACTAAATTCTTCAAGCAACTGATCAGTTTTTCAGAAAATGATACCCTATTCTTGACCAAAAATCTCTGATTGCTATACCCTATCCCAGACTAAACTGTCTCAAAACCATTTTTGTTTTTTGTTTGTACTGTGCACAAATTCTACTCGAAAATGTGGTATTCCCGGGGGTACTCCCCTATATGAGCTATATAGGTATGTGCCGCACCCTTAACAGCGGCACATACCTATATAGCTCCCCGGGAATACCACATTTTCGAGTAGAATTTGTGCACAGTACAAACAAAAAAACCGTCACACAAAAGATATATATAACTGGATTTTAATAACCTCAAAAAATACAAAACTGACAATAGTTCCTTCTTGTTAAAGGCAAAAATTGTAGTCTGTTGTACATAAATCAGGCAGTTAATGAGGATTAGTTATATTCAAGACAGTAACGTTTCAGCTTACAACTGTGGCATAATATGGGAAGCAATTATAATTTAAATTGGATACACCTAATTTATTATAAAAGTGTGCAAATTATCAAAACCCATGCAATCAAAAAACAGTAACTACTCTAATTAAAATTATACTAAATTGTATTAAACCGATATATCAAATCTATATAGGAACTTCTGCCAACTGGTATATTCATTTCTTAAAAACTAAAACCCTATTACACCACAAGGGGTATAAATTCTGTATTGTTACACTGGGCAATGTTTTGTACAATCAACCCATTTTTGAAGCAGTGTAAAGGATGCATGCCTCAATTTTCACCAATTCTAAGAGTTGGTTGTTTTTAATGAGGGAAAAATGCAGGTCAGTGTATAAAATGGCTGAAAAACAAGCATACAAGTATGAAAAAACGTGTTACTGGAGCCATGCCCATAATTGAGTGATTATGTCCACGATTGCACACAGAGGGGGTGGGGCATGTCGCTCCATGTTAGGCATCACAGTGTCCTCTTTTTAACTCATTTATTCCTGTCAATGATTACAATTTTCGCGCGCAAATTGCTGGGAGGTGAATAGCACTTGCAATTCCGAGTTTCAGTAGCCAATCAGAGCGCGCCAACAATGCTATCCACTGTTTCAGTATACAGCTATTTCAATTAACATTGTCGGATGAAAGCTCAAAGCCAAGACCGCAAGGTAGTATGGGTTAGTGTTAATACCATTGCATAAAATCCCATACTACCTTGCAGTCTTGGCTTTTCGCCTTTTTCATCTGACAACGTTAATTGAAATCGCTGTTTCCTAAAAAGTATTAGTTAAAGAATACTTGGGTGTAATTCTGGACATAAGTGCAACAATCTTCTAAACACAAAAGCCCCAACACTTTAGAATAAAGGCTGCTCCTGAGATTGCAAGTTGAGTTGCCCCAAAGGTTGAGGACTCAGAAAAGTGATTGTTGGCTGCATTTACAGAAAAGGGACAGCTTGCATTCTACTGACACCAAACACTTTCTTCTTGTGTAACACTTGTTATAAACTTGAATTTCAGATTTAGGAGTGACACAACTGTAAGCTTAAACAACTACTTGGTAACAACGTCTTAAGAAGATCCTGCTGCTTGTTCTGAGTCCTCTGGAGTTGGCACCACAGCAACAGGGCATTCAGTATGATGCAAAACATAATCACTGACACTACCCAAGACAGTACGACGGAGAGTGCTTAATCCTCGTGTCCCCATCACTATTAACTCTGCCTTCTTCTTTTTAGCCTGTTCAACAATTGCTTCACCAGGTTTGCTGTTACATTCATCAAAAAACTCATAAGGAATCTGTGACAAAACAATAAAAGATAACAACAATCCTCTTCACAGTGTGTATGCTTCTACTGTGTACACTCTGGTGTCCCTGCAACCAATCCCTCCACATAAACACTATTCGGTATTGTAAAAATTACAGGCGATATGTCTCTAGGACAAGTTTCTGTGACTAGTTTCCCCAACCTTGAGAGGAGAATTGGGTCATTAATATATATAGCAGAGTTAAAATGGCAAATTATACTCACAATGCAATCAGATTTCCTTCTGGGTACATGTTTGTTTTTCTTTGGGTTCTTCTTTGTAGGAATTTTTATCTTGGTATTATTTTTTCCTTGCATATTTTTTTTTATTTAATTCTCCCAACTCCCTATCACTTTTTCAATTTTCATTACTTGTTATTGATTACTTGTTTGTGTTAATAATGTAATTACTTCAAACCTTTCTTGCTTGGCATGTTGATGAGAAGTCATCATTAATCTTTTCAACTTGTTTCCTGACTTCTGATACAATTTTCTCCCACTCATCTGTAGGTGGCTGAAAAGGAGCTGTATGGAAATTAAACAAAATTGAGTTTTATTACTAAAATATAGGGGGGACTACTGAGGTCATTTGCCTATAAATATAGTATTGCGATAGTCAAATTCCTATTGCAATACTATTGCGATAGTAGAATTCCTATTGCAATACTATTACGATAGTAGTGCTACCATTGCGATACTATTGTGATAGTATGTACAATTTCAAAAGTCTCTGGATGAGACTTCGTGGCAGCCATGTTTGTTCGCCATGTGACAATCAATTTCCTAGAGTGGGGTGGAGATAATATTTGACCCACCATTTTGAACATTTTGAAAGGGGATAGGACCCTGAAGACAAATGAAGTTTGTTTTTATGACTTGTTCCTGGATTCTAAAACAATGAACAGAAAGGACAGCAAAGAACAATAGAGGCATTATTCAATTAAGGAAAAGGACTACAGGACATCATTTGAAAAACTATGGATAATTAACGGAACTATCGCGATTGTTATCGATAGTTAAATTTGTGATCGATGCATGGCTATCGGAACACTCCCAATCACAATGCACCGATAGTTTGATGTATCATTACACTCCTACTAAAATAACTTAATAATTAAAAGTGTTTTGTTGTTTGTCTCACATTGTAGTCAATTTACAGATGTTGATCAAGATGTTTCAGCTGCGTACTGCTAGTCTTCATCAGGTTATGAGGGCGACTGATTACACATCACCATTATTATCACAAGGTTGTCTGTGATTGGTGCAACTCTATCCTTGTCATTCTGATGAGAAGCTGTTCTCTCTACGGCAAGGGGTGCACTGTATTCTCCTGTTGTCATGTTTTGCCTGATAAAGACCAGTAGTAAGCAGTTGAAATGTTGGGATCTACATCTAGGGTGACTACATGTACACTGTGTGACAAACAACAAAACACTTTTGCAAATTGGTGGCAATTTTGTTGGTTCTTCTGAAAATCCACCAGTAGCCATTTACACACCCGAGTAAAACAATGTAAAGTCAAGTTGAATCTGTTTAAGGAATAGACTAGGACTAGGAGTCCAATATAAGCACATCTAAAACATACAGTAACAACATACATGTACTTCACTTTCCTTATTTTTACATTTTTTAATAGGTGGGCAATTTACTCTGCGGCATTAGCCTTACCATGAGCATCCAACAAACCTTTTTACAAGTTTCCACGATGCCAGCTAATTAGTTATAATTATTTTCTTAACTGCAGATATGTGTGAAGCAATAAAGTGAATAAAATAATATTTGTTTTTTGTAACTAACTTTACAGTGTACACTCCTGTGTTAAACAAGAAGTGACAAAATAACATTTGATTGTGCTCTAAACAGGAAGTGACAAAATAACATTAAATTTTGATTGTGCTCTAAACAGGAAGTGACAAAATAACATTAAATTTTGATTGTGCTCTAAACAGGAAGTGACAAAATAACATTAAATTTTGATTGTGCTCTAAACAGGAAGTGACAAAATAACATTAAATTTTGATTGTGCTCTAAACACGAAGTGACAAAATAACATTTGATTGTGCTCTAAACACGAAGTGACAAAATAACATTTGATTGTGCTCTAAACACAAAGTCACAAAGTGACAAAATAACATTTGATTGTGCTCTAAACACAAAGTGACAAAATAACATTTGATTGCTCTCAGCTATATCAGGAGGTGTGCCCATCAATTGAATTTGCACTCTCTGGTTGGCTAACTTGTAAAACAGTTTGTTGGGTGTTGATGGTAAGGCACGTTGCACTGTAATTGTCATTAGCTCTTCACTCTTCATTACCTTTTAGACTAAAGGTAGGTAGATGGGGATTCTGCCATACAGTGAATCCAATCAGCTTATCACCAGGACGCAGACACTTGTTAAGAAACCCTGTAAAGTAGACACCAATATAATTATATTCCAATTATATAGATTCAAAGCTGCAAATAAATCAAACAGTAGAACCTCTCTTCTGACAACCTCAATAATAGCTCTATCAAGCAGGAGAAAAGGGGGTGAACATCATACCTTTTAGGGGACACAATTTGTAGATTGGTGCTGCTTAGAGTACTATAATCTAACATGATTACCATTAGAATTATCAGCCTTTTAGGGGTGAAAATGAATTTGAGCCACACCCACAAAACAAGATTCTGGTACCTTTCCAGGGTCTGTCTCCCCTTCCCTTTTCGTCTATCTTACAGCTCCCCAAATCCTTTACTATTCAGTCTGATTCCCACTCCCTTGGTCACTTCTAATTCAGCACTTATTCAGTCTCCAAATACCATACACCTTCACTGCTGTCTACATGAATAGCCCACTCTGTCTCCATAATACAGACAGCTTTATAACTTAATAAAGATACTCAGATCGTTCACATTGGTGACCATATTAAAGAGGCTTTTACTGTTATTTTAGTATCAGGAATGAACAATGTCCGATCAAGTATTCAAAATTAATTTTCGTTGCAGTTGTTATTGTTTAACACTGGCCCGTAAATGTTACAAATGGACATGGTTTTGAAGATTTAACAATTCTGTGCTTTAACACGAGATCTGTAACAAATTTTATATTGTAAGTTGTATTAGCCTGTACATTAGCCTTATTTTGAAATGAAAATTAAATAAACAGGTATTCCTATATAATTTCAACATATTTGCCCAAAGGTTTTTTTTTTCTGACCTGAAAACTTGTGCCGTATGTTAAGAAAAGGTAGAGAGAAAATGTGAATTGATCAGTGCTATGGTTTGTAGTCAGACAGGTACTTGGCAAAGTCCAATCTCTCTTACATCTATTCACTACAATTGCAAGGAAATAATTAAATGTATTGAGTTTACTTTTCAATATTTTGGCTAAGTAGATTTAATTATATCACTCAATTTGTATTGAAGATTTAACCGGACTGTCTCTTACGAATTTATAGGGCTGCATGCAAGCAGTTTGTACGCTCATGCAAATTTTAATATATTATTTAAATTTTCAACCGCGAACGTACCCTTCGTTGGTATAGCCAAAGCACTGATTAACATATCTTGGTTATAATTCATTACAATTCCCTTAATATAACTGCTGTCGAATTTATCTGAGCGAAAGCCTTCATCTATCGCTGGACAGTTTCAAATTCCTAAATCAACACCGGTATCGTGATAAATTAAGTCTACATATAAGAGTAAGTTTTACGATTCAACCTTCATATATTAAACAAAAGTAAAAAGCTTTTACTAATCAAGCTAGACAAATCAACTGTCATTTTCAATCTCTATAGTGTATAGTTAATGCTCAGTTAGATTGGTTTCTTAGTAAAGTTAGCAAAAGCTCTGCACCCCCAGTCTTGGCGGATTTTAATACGCCCCTCCTCTCTCCCTCTAGCGAACCCACGCAATGTGAAAACTACTTACAATCATTGAATGCATAATCAGCATGCTTGCTGCCATCCAAAGCCAGCAACACAGTCCTTTTATCAGACATAATTTGCCAACACGTTAAAAGATATAATAAAATCAAAGTTGCCTTCGAATTGCTCCGATCAGTTATTTATACCAAGCTTGAGTTAGATGTGGAACCCCACTGAATAAATACAACTTTCCGCATACTACGTGTGTTTTGATTGGTGTTGATTCTCAGCAGAATATTTTGACCAATCAGTGTCGTGGATATATCTAACCATAGTAACCACAATAATGCATTGCGACCTGTATTGGTTCAGTGACAGCTGATGGAGTGGATTTCGGTCAAATATTATACGCGCACACTTATAAATTTAACGATCATTGTTTTATAATGTCTTCGTCGAATGTTGTTATTATTCCAGTGGATGGAAGCAAAAACAGTGAACGAGCAGTGAACTGTAAGTTTTTTATTTGATATCTGTGGTATTTGTAAGCCATGTGATGCGTCAAAAGATCAGGCCCTGAATATTACTCATGTTTTATATGTTGATTCATTGCATCAGATAGGTCATATGGGCTTAGCCAAGCTTAGCGTTTGACGTTAATAAAACTTTTGTGATATTGATGTTGAATGAAAGGTCGCTAACAGGAATATCAAAACATGGTAATCTTGTAGCTGCGCAGATTTTTTCGTCCAAAGCGCTAAATGTCATGTGTAGATAACATGAGATAAGCTGATGAGCTATGCCTTTGACCTGTTTACATGTTTGTCCAGCAGCGCATGTTTGAAAACACATCAACTTTAACGTGCGTGTTACAAAATAAATTCATAAGCTTATAGTCTTGTCACTTCTGTAAATATAATTTTATATTACTAAGTGTTAAACGTGATATGATGCACACATCTTCCCCAAAACATTAGTTGTAAATATTAATTTTACAATATCAATGTCTAAAATTAATTTTAAAAAAATGAACTCGAGAGAGAATTGTATAAAAAAAACTAAAAGATCATTAACAATGTTTACTAGCACAGTGCCCTTCTAATTAAAAAGCTCTCCTTGGTAGATTTTTGCTGATAAAATGTCTTCATTATTCCTGCAATATTATACTTATACATGCTAGTAGTGAATTTCTAATATTTGAACACTCACTAGTGCACACAAAGCATTGTTGAAGGTTCAAGGAGTTTGAGATATTGCTGTACAATAATTTCCAAGAGAAACAGGTCTATATTTTAGATTAGCAAGAGGTACTAGAAAAGCCATGCTCAAATCTAGTGGGTGGCCACTAGACAAAATTTTGTTCACATATAGGTTGTTTGCACAGCAGTTATGTTGGTGTTCAAAAACAGTAGTAATCGTTTGCATGTAAATAGAGTTTTATTCCCAAAGGATAAAAATTTCATTTTTTGACCACCAACTTGGCCATTGTGAAAACCACCAATTCCCGGACAAGTGTTATGTAGATACAGTAAACGTAAAGTATGCTGCACTATATGCTTTTGCGGTTTTAGAGATTTAACTTCACCGGTCATTCAACAGGAACTTTTGTACTTTTAGATTTAATATTAAATTACATTTATTATTTATTTATTTATTTTGTAAACTACATTGTAACTACACTGCATCCACCGAAAATGCAAAATTTGAAAAGTCAAAGTAATTTTTTATC
This sequence comes from Dendrophyllia cribrosa, assembly GCA_024195265.1. Classification (NCBI taxonomy): domain Eukaryota; kingdom Metazoa; phylum Cnidaria; class Anthozoa; order Scleractinia; family Dendrophylliidae; genus Dendrophyllia; species Dendrophyllia cribrosa. The sequence continues at coordinate 934,832 of JAJLRJ010000007.1, forward strand.
AATTATTATTCTATTCACAGTCACATACACATTAAAGCTATTATAATTGTAAGTCATTCCAGAGTTAATAAACTTGACTTTACCTGAAAGCAGATATAAACACAATAATTTATAAAGATATTAACCCATTCACACCTGAGGATTTTTACGTTTTTGAGTGATTTTCTGCATACACACGCCCCATAGGATTTCGTGACTTCATATTTGGAGTTACCATTGAAAGTGCTGCTGTTCTAAAACACTGAAGGCTCGAGTTTACTGGAAACGTCATTGTGACGATCTCATTTTGCTTGGTTGATTTGCAATAAAGGGTCCAATATGAATTATCTACGATTTTTGGTAAGTTCACAGCCAGTTTTCATCTTTAGTAGCTGCGTGGTGAGCATCATTAAGCTTGGAGGTACATGTAGTTCAGAGTCCACTTCTCAATGAAGCGAGTTAGGTGTTGTACTTCGTTTACGAATTTGGCTCGTTGCTCGTTGAACTGGAAAAATGGCCGCCTGGAAACGAAGTAGCTTTGGGACTCGACTCTGGATGAATTTCTCGACCTACCGCGGCATATTTTGGAAGTTGCGACCACAGGAGAACACAACAAGCGCGAAATTTCGACGGTGGGTCAGAGTGGCTGTGGACTTAGTATATATATGAAAATTTTGGAGGACGGAATGGGCGCTGTCAAAAAAATCTGTTTATTTCCCAGCATGCAGTGCAGTGGTGATGTTGAAAATCGAGGCAAGGTGAGTATGCACTAGTATAAGAAGCTGTAGCTAGGCCCGAGCAACGAATAAGAGCAAAAAAATTCACTGCTAAGCTAGGACTAGGACTGAATTTTGCTGTAAATGTTGACTTTTGGGTTTGCCACGATGATTTGAATAAAAAAAACTAAAGGCAAAAACGTGATTTTTGTTGTTTTTCTATGACGTTAAAAACGGTAATTTTTGTTATTGTCCAAATTCAAACGCTGATATTCTGCAAAAATCGCTGACTTTTTTGTGTTTATTGGGTATCTCAATTTGAAAGACTTTCTAGTCAATGCTCACAACTGCTAGTTAAGGCAATGTTCGCACGATTGAGAAAGTTACAATTTTTTAAAGCAGTGGAGTCTTGTACGGGTGGTTACGAGCGGTTCAGGTGTCAATGGGTTAAGCAGTGTGCCTTTGTCTTTTTTGAGAAATTCATCATCTGTTGTCACTTAGTCCTGTCTCCTTATCCCAAAATGAGTCATAACAACGTAATTCATTCACCATCAAGAGTGGCCAAAAGTTTGTGAAAAAACTGAGAAGCAAACAGTACCAGACAAAAAAGTACTGCGACCCAAGAGCTTTCATTTGAATCATAACACTGTAGGATTTAATCCACGGACTCAAAAGTTAGAACACGTGGCTGTGCTCTTAGAAGAATCACAGGGAGCCCAAAGGCTCCCAACTACTGTGTACAGGTATGAAATCTGGGGAGCCGGCAGTTAAGCTTTATGCAAAAGTAAGTTTTTCTAGTTGCCCGAAGATAAAAGTAAGGCGCATGATCATGAGGCCCCTTGGCACTGCTAGAGCACAGCCCTTGAACCATGCACTTTGTACAACATACATGTACAAGTCATGTAACAAACAGGAGAGTACAGGAAAGTACTGCTCAATAGCTTTCATTTGAATATAGTCACACTGTATGATTTCATTCACAGACTCAAAAGTTAGAACCACCTTGTACAGCATAATAAACAGCACCACAGGTAAGTACTGCTCAATAGCTTTCATTTGAATGGTCACACTGTATGATTTCATCCACAGACTCAAAAGTTAGAACCACCTTGTACAGCATAATAAACAGCACCACAGGAAAGTACTGCTCAATAGCTTTCATTTGAATGGTCACACTGTATGATTTCATCCACAGACTCAAAAGTTAGAACCACCTTGTACAGCATAATAAACAGTACCACAGGAAAGTACTGCTCAGTAGCTTTCATTTGAGTGGTCACACTTTATTAAAATCTTAAAAAATGTTCTCTGGTTAAAAATTATTGAAAATACTGAGCGTTTGGCTACCAGTCTGCAGCCTTTAACGAATGATAAAAAAGGCGCGAATTTAAAAATATATACAGCGAAAAGAAAATGTGTGAAAAAAATGACATTATTTTATAAGTATGTGTGAAGAAAGTGACAAAATAACAAGGAAAATGCTAAATCTTTAAAATATTCATGAAATGGTAGAGAAATGTTCACTGTTTTAAAAGAATTGAATATTGTCTAGGCAACGGTTTGGAATTATTATCAGCGTCAGTTGTCTTGGTAGTTTGCCATGACTGGAGGGTTTTCCGCACGCGATAGTCGCCTTTATCAATATTACAAGAGATATTCGAATGTTTTTAAGATTTTAGTACGTTTAATCCTGGTTGCTCACCAATTTTTGGTCACAATTTACACATGTAGTATTTTACCCACAGACTCAAAAAATAGGTCCGCAATGCGTACATGAGTGAGCTTACAATGAAAATTTGCACGGAAATATCTAGAGACGGAATTTATGATGTCGAAAATGTTACTGTCAAAGATATTAAGCTAAATGAGAAATACACCATAGGCTGTCTGCCTCTGATTTTTCATAAAATCTATTTAACGATATAATGTGGTACTGTCACAGGTATGGAAGCACAACTTAAAAAATGGTTCATTGACTGTATAACTGGTGCAAGTGTTCCAAGTCCAAGAGATGTGATAAAAACACATGTCCACCAAGCACCATTGTGGCTTGAAACTTAACGTCTCAAGAGCTTCTGTATTGGAAAAGTATCTTGGTTTGTTGAGGATGATTTTTTGTTTTGTTGGACTGGAAGATCGTTCGTTAATTTGGTATCATTTTTGTCACGCTATGTAATGTCACTACAAGGACCGAATTATCATCATTGTCATCATCAAAGTTATCATATTAGCAAATTTCTGAAAAAAATGAAATCATATACAGCAGTCCCTCTGTTAAGCTAAAACCCTCAGGACCTTGAGAACCATTTCCAGTAAAGGACTGGTGAATACATATTTTGGGTTTTTGAGAAATGACCACTTAATAGAGGTTTTAGTAAGTTAGTTATTGTATAGGAATTTTTATACCTGATGATTTTTTTACCGTGTATAAATAATGATTAAAGATTAAAGAAGTACTGTAACTGTGAACATGAACAAAATTCTAGATCTACCGCACATGGATTTACACAAGGATGGGTGCCTATTTTAAATAGGTGTTTATTTGAAACAGTGTCTGACAAACAAACGTGGTCGGGTTTCACATGTAATGAGTGGTAAAACCCCATACTGACAGTAAAGATTGACACCATTTTACTCAAGGCAGGCAATGTTATCTTCTAATCAAAATATATAAATTCAAAGATCAATTTAATAAAACTTTTACGCTTGTAGCTATTGTTTCAGAGGTCTGAAACAATAACTACACTTGTAAATTACAGCTGTAAAAGTTTTATGAAATTGAGCCCTGGTTGGTGCTTATAGCATGTAGCTGTTTGCATACAGTATCAGCATTGCCAACAATAACAGTAAAACATTAACATTTATTCTCAAGTTTTTTTGGAATGTAGGCAGCTGTAACAAGTATAGTTAACTTACATTTTAAACTTAGTAACATCAACGTTTTCAAACAATAACTTTTCAACGTTAGTGTAACTGCACTTAACCCAGATTTGTGTCTCTAAAGGCATTATTTGTTCTCCGAAGAGAATTCATCGTTTCCCGAAGGAAATATTTTGTTCCCAGAAGGGAATTATATGACCCTGAGACAGGGTTATGGATTGCCAGATGTTGTACATGGAGCAATTCGCAATGCTGGACTGCACAAGTCACTCGGCGGCCATCACAGCTGTCTTTAAAACTACATCTCGGTGATTTAGGGAACCTTTTGTTGACAAAGATTTTGTCTGCACCTTCAAAACATCTGAAAAACTCTTTACGTGAAAACAATAGACATATTGCTTGAATGCTGTGCCTGATTACTGGTGCAATATAACACGAAAACATCGTAAATTTCGAGTCTCTTACCTCTCTTTCTCCAATGGCGAAAAAACGTGGTTGCTTCCACGTTCCGTGTTTACGTCGTTCGTTATCCGGGATGATCCGGGATCAGTTCGCAGCACTTCGTGTTCAACCTCGCTCATATTCGCGTGTTCGTGCTCTCATCGTTCGTACGGAAATAAACAATATCTGTTCGAGACCAGGCGCCGTGATACCGAAGACAACCCGAAGATTGGACTACCACGGACTTACGGACACTTCCCATGACATAGAGTGAGATTACACTTCATGTAAGCTCACTCAAAAATAGAACCACCTTGTACTGTATAGCATAAAAAAACAGCACCACAGCAAAGTACTGCTCAGTAGCTTTCATTTGAATGGTCACACTGTAGGATTTTATCCACAGACTCAAAAGTTAGAATCACCTTCTACAGCATAATAAATAGCACCATTGGAAAGAACTGCTCAGTAGCTTTTATTTGAATGGTGAAACTTTAGTGTTTTACCCACAGACTCAAAAGTTAGAACCACCCTGTACAGCATAATAAACAGTACCACAGGAAAGTACCGCTCAGTAACTTTCATTTAAATGGTCACACTTTAGGATTTTACCCACTGACTCAAAAGTTAGAACCACCTTGTACAGCATAATAAACAGTACCACAGGAAAGTACCGCTCAGTAACTTTCATTTAAATGGTCACACTTTAGGATTTTACCCACAGACTCAAAAGTTAGAACCTGACCTTGTACAGCATAATAAACAGTACCACAGGAAAGTACCGCTCAGTAACTTTCATTTAAATGGTCACACTTTAGGATTTTACCCACTGACTCAAAAGTTAGAACCACCTTGTACAGCATAATAAACAGTACCACAGGAAAGTACCGCTCAGTAACTTTCATTTAAATGGTCACACTTTAGGATTTTACCCACAGACTCAAAAGTTAGAACCTGACCTTGTACAGCGTAATAAACAGCACCACAGGAAAGTACCGCTCAGTAACTTTCATTTAAATGGTCACACTTTAGGATTTTACCCACAGACTCAAAAGTTAGAACCACCTTGTACAGCATAATAAACAGTACCACAGGAAAGTACAGCTCAGTAACTTTCATTTAAATGGTCACACTTTAGGATTTTACCCACAGACTCAAAAGTTAGAACCACCTTGTACAGCATAATAAACAGTACCACAGGAAAGTACCGCTCAGTAACTTTCATTTAAATGGTCACACTTTAGGATTTTACCCACTGACTCAAAAGTTAGAACCACCTTGTACAGCATAATAAACAGTACCATCATCATCATCATTTTATTAAACAAATAAATTATATACAAAATTAGAGGCACCCGCAGGTAGCATCAAGCTAATCGAGGCGGGTGCTTTTAGAAATAAATAGATTTAATAAGAAATCACATTATAAATAAAATACGGAGATAAATAAATTGTACATAGATAAATAAAGAAACTGAGTCTTACAAGATTTTGAGTGAGACATTTAACAAGTCGGATAATTATTTTCACACGTCAAAATAAAATAAAACAAAGGAGAATGTACTACAGGAAAGAACTGCTCAGTAGCTTTCATTTGAATGATCACACTTTAGGATTTTACCCACAGACTCAAAAGTTACAACCACATTACATGTACATAACTCAAAGTTAGACTGTTAGTTTAACGATTATGAACCTCGTCAGTAAAATGAGTGTTTAATTAATGTGTACAGGGCCATTAGAGCAAGCCTTAAAAAACTGGGAGGGCACAAATGTTTCGGACCCAATGGACGGGCTTCTGCCTGTCCTTTCTAAAAAAAATCACTGTCTTGGTCAAGGGAAGCACAACAGTTGAACAGAGTCAATTCATTACTTTCTATACTGTCTCAGCAATGAATGTCAATGAATGTCAATTACGAAACAAAAGGCCGACTGTCTCTGTATCTTGAACCAGCAACTATTTCACCTGTCAGAGTCATCAAAGAAAGTTAGACTGTCTGAGTTGCCTTAGAGGCAAACACAGACTTCATCGGAAGGTCATTCTTTGAAAACTTCCTAGTAAACAATTGCTTGTGCCACTGGTTTTCCCCCACAAACAAATTGGCAACCTCCACCATATCCAAACCATTTGCCAATTTCTCGTGGACATGCAGAAGCATGAGGTGGTTGAGTCTGCATGGCCTGGTTGAACGCAGGTAGGTCTTGACACGCTGTAAGGCAGAGAAGGAGCGCTTGCTGATGGCATTGGTAGCTGGCATGACAATTACCAGGGGTGCAAATCTCTCTCAGTAGGAGTTTGCGATCATTTCTGAGTGATGGAAATCAGTTCTATTTTCAACATTTTACATTTCTGTTTTTTGGGAGGCACAGCCCTCTCCCCCCCCCTCCCCCCAACCCTCCCTCCCCTGCCCCCCTGCTACAGCCCTGCTACAGCCCTGATGTATTCTGAAGTCTTTCTTGCCATGGGCTATAGCTGGTATTGCTACTTTACTAGCCCAGAGTCTGAGAGTTCTGGCCCAGTGCATATTTGTTAAGTGAGCTACTCTAGTCTTACGCTAAAGTACACATAAAAAATGCTTTTCAATAATGTATTTAATCCAGTTCTGAATTTCAAGTACATGTATAATGCCAGGTTAGGGTTAGAAAAGGGCTGGATTTGTCAGCTAAAGATGGATACTTCCAGCAAGTTTGGCAGAACATTACATCCTTTGACTCATCATGTTCCACCCATGGCCATTTTGTTTTCCACTGTGGAAGAAACAAACGTTTTCGCTGCATATCATACTTCTTGTTTTTGGTCTGAGTTTCATCTGCAGCTGGTTCAACAATCGGCACTCCGTTTTCGCTGATCTTCAGTACCACCATCTCCTTTTTTGCCCTGCGTGAAGCCAAAGCTTAAAAGGCTCATCGAAAAAAAAAACTAAATATTCTCCATTCATTCACGCATGACCCATGTCCAAGCTGCACTTGTACATGTCCAAGTTGACCAAAGTGGTAACCAGACTTCTGCCGTCCACATAGAACACCTTGCGAATTGTTTTTAAAAAACGTGTACCCACCGTCTTTTGAAACACGCTTTTTGACTCCTTTGTGGCATCAGTGGTAATAGATAGTCCTGAGCTTGACTTTACATGTAATTAATTGCATAAGAAACATCTTTTCTAACCATTTCATTGCAGATCTTTCCAGTCAATTCAAGAATTTGGCTTGCTAGCCCACTGAGTTAGAATAGTACAATGTACTTTTTTCACTAGCCCAACAAAAACTTTCGCTAGCCCTGGGAGTCAGGCTAGCAGATTTTTCTGGCCCTGAATACAATATCAATCAATCAGTTAGGGCAGTATAACCATGCAAGGTCACGAAATGTTGTACTCAGTAGATGAATTTTGGTGACAACATGTATTACAGAGCCAAACAAAGTTGGATAATAAATAATTAATTATTATAGTTAATAAAAAAATGTAAATGAACATAAATCTTGTGGACTTGGCCATTCCAAAGCATAAGTTGACTTTTTGAAACAATAATTGTTTTAATTAAACATACCAATAAACAAACTGTGCATTGTAAATAACAATACTTTTTTGCTTTTAAAACAAAATGATTTATTTTATTCTCTGCAATTTTATTGCAAAGAAAAAAATTGTACTTTGACTATGGTAGCACTGTGTGGGTTAGTACAGTATATATGTTGTGGTTCACATTTTTCTTTGGTTTAAAATTTTTTAAACCAGTTCAATTTTTGTTTTCTTTTGTGTCACATCAGATGATAATGAATCTGAGACAAAGGAAAATCAAAATCAAACTGGTTTGAAAATTTTTAAACCAAAGAAAAATTTAAACCACAACATATTACATTGTGTGTATACATTGTACTGTATCTTCATGTACTTTGAATCTGTATTTACAGCTCACATGTTGGCACAGAATTATGTCTCCTCCCTTTCTTATTTTTTTTAATATTTACGTCATTGTGTATTTAATTGTAGTCATCTCTCTGCACAGGGTATCTAGAACATCTTCACTTGAAAGGTGATAGAGTTGTTTTCATCCATGCCTTTGATCCTCCACCGATGCAATCAGCCAAACACAGTGAGTGCATTAAAATAATTGAATTAAAAAGCCATGCAGTGACTATAAATCTAAAGCTCTTTGTCTCCTTTTCATAACAAACTTGGTTTCACAAAGAAACAAAAAATATTACATTTTATTAACTCATTAAGTACCTCTGTAATGAGTGGACAATCCTCTTTAACATGTAGTCATTACATGTATTAACTCATTAAGTGCAGTCATATAGCTCTGTAACAAGTGGACACGGCTTTAACGTGTACTCATTATTACGTTGTGGCTATGGTTTGAAAATTTTCAAACTACAGTAGTTTAATTTTTATTTAAAATTTGTCTTGGATTTATTGCCATAATCTGCAACATATGCAAATACAGGTACCATGCGAAGATTTCCACTTACTTCCAGAAACATATTATACAATGTAGTTTAGAGATTAGTCAAGCAAATAAACTACACACACAGTCAACATGCAGTAAGCTTAATTTGTATGTGTAACCTTAGTAAATTATTGTTTTCCTGTCATGTAATAATATTATTGTTTTGAATGCCTGTTTACATTGTAGATGAATTTATTCCTGTTGCCCATAGTTGGCATTATAAAGTGCCAAATGATCTATTGACTCCTACTTCTTTTACAGTGCTGCTACTGTTACCGGGGCCACCTCGACAAAGTTAACCAATCACAAAGCAGAACGGGAACAATAGTGTACTCAACATTTCATTATTCAAGTCGCAAATTTTAAAATCTATTGTTCCCGTTCTGTTTTGTGATTGGTTAACTTTGTGTAGGTGGCCCCGGTAACAGTAGCAGCACTGTAACTATAGTTCATAATTATGTATATTATGTATGCTCAGACAGTTCAATTTTACCAAGTTTATAACAATGTTCTTTTTTATTGGACAGCAAGTGTAGACTTCAAGAACAGTTATGATGAGTGGTGTGTTGTAATTCAAAAGGCACAAGATAAGGCCAGATGTCTCCTCAAGGAATATGACCAGAAATTTGTGTCACTTAAGGTACAGACAGGCATTCCTCAGTAAACAATAATTAATTTCATATCTATCGCTCAGCATCCAGCCATCTTATAATGTTTTGTAATACATTGTAATTAATTATTATTAATAATCAATAATTAAATACATGTATAACACACATGCCTTTCTTGCTGTGTCATTCATGTATTTCACCCTATTTTCACCAGAAATCAAAGAAAAAATTATTAAAAGATAATAATAATAATAATAATAATAATTATAAATACTAATAAAACCATTAAAGGACTGTGACAAAGTCTCCTCCTTTTTCCTTGGATAATTTTTCTTTATTTATTCCATCTGATGGACAATCATACAGTCTTTATAATTTTACTTAACTCTGACTGGGCTGCAAACACAAACTCGATTCTTCAGGAATTTAACGGCATTTATCAATGAAAGTGGGTGGAACAGTGATGCATATTAACATTTCACTCCATTTCATGGTTTGTTGGTTTTCGTAGAAGCTTTCATTATTTTGAACGGTCATTTTCAGATTTCTTCCACAAAGTCAAAGATTAGGACATGACTCAAGACTTGACCCTTACTGTAAGTCATTGACACCTCAAACGTCTAAAAACACCCATGACGGGACCATGGTCCTTCTACAGTTGTACCATTTGTGACGTCATCCCTTTTATGACAAAAGATTTCTTTTATAAACTAACTCACGCAGAAGGAAGCATTTTTTTCCAAAAGTGCCCAAATGAGAAAGATCTTGTGAATTACTCCAGAGTTATATACACACAAAAAAACCTGTCAGATTTGACTGGCAAAATTGAAGGACAACCTGGTCTTTTTACCACTGGCAACTTCTGATTAAAAAATGTCAGCTTTGTCAGCTTCTTCAGCATTTTCTGGGAAACTTTTACTACATAACTAAAGTCAAGTCCAACAATAAGGGGAGGGGGGAGAAAAAAAGCGAGAGTAAAATGAAGGAAAAAGAAAAGTCAAGCTTATTGAGCTTTTGCTTTATGCGCATGCCCGAAACCACAAATCGTTATACTTGCCCCAGAAAGGAAAGGAAGCTTACACAGACTGCAGTTTTTGTGTTGCAAACAACGTTTTGGGACAGTTTGCTTGCCTACACAGCAATGAGAAAATGGCATAATAGTGGCTTCAAATGGCCTTTTTTTTTGCTAAAACTCCGGGAGTCATTGGGTTAAAGGAGCGAGTGGGTTGAATTTACCCATTAAAGGAATTGGTTATCTATTTCTTTTTTCGACAGGATAAATTATCATACAAGATGATTCACGACACAGGACGTGCAGGAGACGTAATAGTGGACTATATCAAGAAAGAAAGAGCCACATGCATTGTGATGGGCTGCAGAGGACTGGGCAAGCTACGCAGAACACTTCTTGGTAGTGTTAGTGATTATGTTGTGCGGCATTCATCCATCCCGGTTATTGTAGTACCTCCTTAGTAATGTTGTAAACTGGTCTTCACTGTTTACATGTACATGTACAGCCTTTCTGTGGACAATTGAAAATCAATTTCTTGTATAAAATGTGTTGAAGAATTTCTCTGAGAGTTTGCTGCAAGAGTTTTCTAACCGTTTCACTATAGTTACTAAATGTACATTCTGTACGATCATATTGGTTTGTTAAAGCCGTTGCATAGAAATTGCGCTTGACCACCATAGGATACAGTGTTTAGCTGGATGATAAAATGAGATTGCAAACAATCATATACAATGTTCATAGCATCACTTACGTGTATGCATAAATTTAACACTATTCACTAGAACAGTGAGTGAAACTACATGTACAGTTATTGTAGTTTTATTGCTCCAATCTAGGAAAGTGTGTTGTTGTGTTTAAGCATATTCAGTTCACGTTTATGTTACACAGGTCAGCCATTGAAACTCAAGTACGTAAGGAATCAAACTCTACATGTATCACTTCTGCAAGCTTAATCACTTGTACTTCAAAATCATTCAACACCAGATAAATAATTACTTCGAATTCATACTTTTGTGCACTTTTTTTTACTTAATATTCATGATCATGTCATGCTTATAATTCCTCTTGCTATATCCCCATTTTCAATCATATCTTATAAATACTGTTACCCACTTGTACCTACAGTGTACATGTATTCATGTATCACCTTAACCACAACCATGAACCAAGCATTGACAGACTTTTTTAATGCCCTCTACATGGATGTCAACACAGTTACACCACAAATCAGTTTCTTTTAAAGTGGAGAAAAAAATGTTTGGATTTTGTAGTGGAAAAACTGTTTATCAGTCATGTAGCTGACTGTGTTTTCCATTATTTTATTTATCTGTGGCATTTATATGCATATTTTCATGGTAGCAGAAATTCTATTTTTTTTTTCAATTTAAAATGCAGTATGCAATAACTACATTTTATTGGTATTTATCATATGAAAAATGCAATTTATTGAACCTTAGTTGAGGCTGTGGATGAAATCCTAAAGTGTAAGCACTCAACTGTAAGCTACTGAGCAAAAAAGTCATTCCTGTATGCATGTGGTGCTGTTTTTTATGCTATACAAAGTGGTGCTATAGAGCAGTACTTTGTGCTGTTAGTCTATAAATTAACTCAGAACTTGGTCACCATTGGCAGACCCAAGTCCCCAAGTGTTAAGAAAGTATAGGGTGCTTGGAACGTTTTCTCTCAACTCACTACATGTAAATGAGTACATGTACGGGTTAGTTTACAATCGATCCAGGTAGCAGAACACACTAATAATTACATGATTATCTTGTATTGATATTCCCAAGAGAAACAGCCTGTTCCAGGTGTTCAGAAAGTGGATAGCAATTAAAGGATAGGTGGCACATGAAGAAAAATTATAGCAAATGCTAACGAAGGGAGATAGCTTTTTACTCCACTCACAATATTGCTTTTGTGACATTTCCGACTATCTGAACACTTCAACAGGCTACACACAAACTTGTGTTCAAAGTGATCCTAAAATTACTTTCAATTAGGAAAGTATACTACTATAACAATAACAGAACCAAAACTAAGGTATTGAAACTAAGAAAGTTGTAATAGAATAAAAATAAGTGATATCAACATTTCAACTACTCCATGCAATCATCTTTCAAATTCTAAGAGTAGATTAATTATGTGATTTCATTTTATAGTAACATATACATGTAGTATGAAAATTTACAATGTACTGTAGTTGCATGTAAAAATGATGGCATGGAGTCGCTGAAACATCATTATATTGCTTATTTTTGTTGTCAACTGTTTACCTAAAACTACTGTTATTAAAGTTGTAATAAAAATTATATAAAAATAGCTATTTGAATTTGCTAATGAGCTGGAAAATTTGTTTCAATAAAAGCAACATGTCTGTAGTTTGGTGCTTGAAGAGTGAATAGTAATACATCACATTATCTGTGAATTGTCTTCACCATTTTTCTAACAATGGGCTAATCATGATGGCACTTAAAGGGGCTATGTCACCATTTTTAGCATTACTTTAAAAAGCCAAAATACATCTTTATATCAGTGAAATTCCAAAAATAAGAATCCAGTTTTGTTAAAAATTATTCTACTAGTGCTCTAAAAGTAAAAATAAGTGTCTTGGGCTGCAGATGGCCAGGATGGAAATGGATTGCATCTTGAAAAAAATTGGGCCAATTTTTTCAAGTTTATCGCTTGTGTCTTAGAAAATTCGCTAAAACTCTGATTATGGTTTATTTTCTCTGCTAAAATTCACTTGATATCTTCCTGTTAGTGTTCTTTATGCATTTCGTGTACGACAAAGGTACTTAGTTTTAATTTGCGACGGTTTTGACCTGAAAACCTCAAAATCACCATGACATAGCTCCATTAAATCTTGACTGGCTCGTCCAACCGATCAGGAGCAGACCATGACTGGCAAATTATGTTTGAAAAACTTGGCATGAATTATAACTGCATTGAAATGGGCTGCAAATACAATACCCCATGACTTTTAAATGGGAGTCCTCATCCCCTCTGGATTAGACAATGAACACATTAAATGTACATCACTATAAATACAGCACAGGCCAGGCTATTCATTCAAAGTGTATCCATTTATTAACATGCTTTTCGTTTGGCTACAAATCATTGATTATTTGCATTCTTCCCATCAAGTATAACCCCACAGTGCAGAGACAAATGTAACTTGTTTTTTTGTATGTCTATACACAAGTTCTTTTCTAGTGTTTGTTGACATATCCGTGTTGCTGAAAGCGGTTTGGAGGTGGCACCACGGACACGGGAACACTGGCATGGTGTAGACAATAATCGCTCACACTGCCGACAAGGGCACGGTTGATTGTACCTAATCCCCTGGATCCCATCACCACATGGTCAACACCTCTTTCCTTGGCCACTTTACACACAGCCTCTCCTGCGTGACCTGTCTCTTTGATCAATCTACATTTCAACTAAAAAAAAAAAAAAAAAAACAGTCATGAGTACATGTACATGTTCAAGAAAGACCAAAACAGAAACACTAACAAAGCAAAAACCTCAAACATGACACTACACTTGTGTTACAGATTTTAAACAGTTTTTAATAGAGTGTATTAAGGTGGCTGAACACACTTTGCGCGCGCTCTTCAATTTCAGCTGCTTACGTGAGTCAGCGCGCGCAAAGTTTTGAGAAAAACAAACGTGGCGCCTATTCAGCGTTCATTTTATTTTGCTCAGCGTGGATCGCGAAAGTGTTGTTTTTCGTCTTAAAATGAAACAATTTGTTGTTTGTAAAAATGTTTGTTGAATCAATAGATAATATATAGAACCACTGAAGAAATACACTGCCTTTTTGGTCGTTTTTGTCTTCGGATCGAGAACCCAGTCAAATGCAACGCATGCGCAGTTGACCAAAAAATTGTGACTGGATGTTTTAGCGACTTTCCTCGGAAACGTGCTGATTTCTACGGAACCACTCATTAGAATTTCACGAAATTTGGCACAATAATAGTTCCGAATATGCCGAACTCAACTGCCACCAAAAATTTGAAATCTAACAGAGGAGATTTTTACAAAACGCAAACATATTAAACAACAAATTACGGAAGATCCCTCTGTCAAAATTACATGAGACTAGTGTTAACATGCGAATATTTTTACGAGTTTACTAGAGACAAATGATGGACAAAATCTAATGACTAGATTTTCTGAAAATAAACGAAACCAAATATTGCAGGCTGATTTCCAATCCACCGTGTTGCCATGGCAACACCCTAAAAGCTCAACAAAAATATCAAAATATAAAGCTTGTTGCTTAATCTTATGCCTCGCCAATTTTGAGCGCCCAGTCGTAAGTGATTTTAAAATGACAATGAATGATGCATAGGTACAGTAAAACTGTGTTCAGCCACCTTAAAGGGGCAGTATCACGAGGTTCCACGCGCGGCACTGTTCGTTGTTCTTGCACCAGAATTTTGGACATATCACTGTTAAAAGTGATTTTTTTCCCCTTAGGCTATCAAAACAGATTTTTTGATTCAACAAATACCTCCACTTCTCGAAGGCCTTTTTGGATTTGCCGAATCAAACTTGAAAACATGGCCGAATGTTTTCAAGTTTCGCCCTCATAATACTGCCCCTTTAAAACCAGAGTGATCACTCTGACCAATAACAACAGACGCAAACCATCCCATGAACCAATAAAATGTTGACGCAAATACATGTAGCAAGTCATCAGTTGGTATAATTTGGTTTTACTTCTGATTGCTTCAAAAAAGGAGGGAGTTTAAATTAACCAATACAAAGCATACAGTGTATGTTACAGTAATGTAAACTGCAGGGAGTTTTTAACCAATACAAAGCATACAGTGTATGTTACAGTAATGTAAACTGCAGGGAGTTTTTAACCAATACAAAGCATACAGTGTATGTTAAAGTAATGCAAACTGCAGAAAATTAAAGTGCAATTACTTTTGGTGCTCAAATGAAAACTCTATAACTGCAACTAAACATTGAATGGCAGTGACTAGAATTAAGATTCTTGCAAGATAAATCTTCAGGCTGATTAATTACACTGTGGGAAAAAGAAACCTTTCTTCCTCTATTTTACTCTCAGGAAATTCATTCAGGCCAAACAAAAATTATTCAGTTTCAGCATTACCCTCCTGGGGAGCTCATTTATTTTAAGGAAATTTGAAAGGGGTGTGGACTTGATAGATAGTCCAGGGGGCTTATCTAATTAAACCAAGTAAGATTTCCCCCAAAGCTTTTGTGTACTGTATACATTGACTTAGTGCCCAGATAAATTAGTAAGAATTTAACACTGGTAATGCTCTTAATAATTAATGTTTTGGTTGTGAAGGACTGGGGGAAGGCTTAAAATAAATTTCTAGCTTCATAAACAAGGGGCGTTTTAGAGAGGGGCACAATTTAAGTACCTCCTTAAAAGTGCTTCTTAGTGTTCATAAAATCCTACTTACATTTTTCTCTTGACATCTCTTGTAGTACGATTCTAGAAGATCCCGTGCTTTTCTATCACTCTCTGCTACATGCTGCTTGAATCCTTCAGAAAAATCAAATCCATCTGGGAAAGCAACTGTAGTCACATCAAAGCTGCTATTGATTTTATTATCAATGATATTCGCATTAATAATACCAAAAACATTGCAACAACAGAGGGGCAAAACGTAAGAACGGGCTGGAGAATAATAAATTCAAGACTTTTTTAGATGGCAAGACTAGCATTTTTTTCTGTGAGCCCGAGACTTTTATTTAATACACTGAGTTAGACTGCTGGAGGGCTATGGAAAAATCAAAACTATCAGATATACCCAGAGAACAGCTTAAAAAAAAACACTGTAAGACCCAAGAAATTTGACTACAATTTTGGCAGACCCATGTTTTTGTACAAAGCATTTCCCACCCTCCGAGAGAAAAGGGACAAAAGTGACAGGAGAGACGTAGGAACCAAAGAAAAATAATTTTTGAGATGCAAAGCAGCCAGAGAAATGCGAAAAAATTTCCATATTGTGAAAATCATATTTTGCAATTATTTACAACAATGGATTTAGAGGGCTTTAATTATTGCAGTTACATATAACTTTACACTTGAAAGCAAACACCCCTCTAGGACACACACCTATACATGCAGTTGGTTTCCACTGCACTTCATTCGCTCATACATGTATCTATCATTTAACTGAGCCTGACAATTTTAATAGGGATAAAGACAATTTCCGGTCACTTTGTTTTCCCAGTACCCTAAAAGGTACGACAATAACTCCAAGGGTGGTCATTTTTAGATTCATCACCCTAAGCGGGACCAATCCACCAATTTTGCACCCTAAAAGGTTTGACGAGCACTCCTGTCATTTTTTTATGGGTGTTCCCCCCCCCCCCCCCCCCCCTGAACTGAACTCTACAATTACAGGACAGACACCTCTGTAACATGGACACTTAAAGTTAGTCTCTACCACACCTCATTCACTCATTTCACTGAAACTAAACTCTCTTTATAAAGACAGTCAACTCTCTGAGATGGGACACCAGGACGGGACCAGAACAAGCTGTTGGTACGAAATCAATGATGTTAACAAATAAAATGTAAACTTACAAGGATATGGTGCAGCAGGCATAGCTGGCAACTCATGAGCATGAAACACTAGTATCTCATCATCCTTCCTGTAAAAGTTTTTGGCATACCCTGAGGGGAAAAAAAAAAAACCAACCAAGTGTTATGGTAAAACATGTTAAGTAACTTAAGTAATTTAAATCTTAAAGTATTAGCCATGAGGTCAACATTTCTAAAAGTGTTTTCTAAATTCCTATAAGATAGTGACACTAGAGGTAATAACTGGTTCCCTTGAGGGACATCAATCAAAAGTCTTGACAAGTCGCCACTTTACTACTATATAATATTGGAGTCCCCTGTCACCTATACTGACTTGGGCATTGGGGTAAACAACAAGCATACTTCTCCTCTATCTCTAAAGTTTTCACCTGACATGCCGTACAGATCAGACAAAACGTTCGAAAGTGAGGAAAATATTAAAATGCAAATTAAACGTGGCAGAGAGATTACTGCAATGGGGCCACATGTAGTCCCAATACATTAAAAGTTAATCTTGATCCAGGACAGGGGCTATCTGGGATAAGATAAACTCAACCTACAAACTCCAAGATATTAAAGAGTCAAACTCAGAATCTTTCAGTGGGTTTAAGTTTCTTATTTCTCGTTTGAAACTCACCGAAAATCTACTCTGAAATTATATTGTACTAGATTCATTTGCAAACAAAAGACAACCTTAAAATTTGAAACTCTGTAAACAGAAACGCCATATTTCGCCATAAAGCAACCACCTCACTGCTGATTAGTGTTGAAGAGAATAGATTCAGCTTTCCAAGTTGGAGGGACTAGTGCGAACTAGTGTACAATACAATTTTTTTGAGGTCACGTCAGGTGTAATACTTACAATCAAAAGCTCTCTCGCTGTGTTCACTGCCATCCACGGCAACCAACACTGTCCTCTTTCCTCCTTCTTGTTGCTTTGCCATATTGTGGATTTTTGGGTCCGCGTTCTCTGCACCTGAAGAACGATGAAACTAGCCCAACAAGGCACAATCGCTCGATCCGAATATATGGTATATCGCACGTGATATATCGCACGAAAGAGAGAACCTCGTTCTCGTGACTCGTGTCCGAAGTTCAACTCGCAAATTCTCCATACGTTACCGTGCGTTGAGTCATGAACGCCATATCCTTTGCTCTTGGACGCATGCTTACCCTATAGGCTACATGATATCTCAACTCACGAATTCTCACTGGGTTGTAGCCTGCGCCAGACGTCTCCACGCGTGAAGTAAAGTAACTAGGGCACGTCTGAACGCAAGCTAATGGGTTTCCTAACCCCAACTCTAACCCTAACCTGCCCCCGCCCGGAGGTGGGTACTCAACAAAGTTTTGTACAGGATGCGCTCCACCCCGAGGTCCGAACTCTTACCCTAATATATACCGTTTTTGACAGAAAAGGTACATATAACCCTTTCATTACCTTCCATAGTCACATTATACCCCCGGGCCCTGGGGTACTCTGCAAATTTTTGGGCGGGGGTGTGCCACTGGGACTGGATCGGCCCTTAGGTAACCTATACTAGACCATTTTAGCTGCATTTTGCAAAAAAAAAAAAAAAAACTTAACATGCAAGGCTGATCAGACAGCAAATTCGTTTTGTCCATCCGAAATATCGAGCAAATATTTGAAAAGAAATCGAACGAATTTGCTGTCTGATCAGCCTTGCATGTTAAAGTTTTTTTATTTGGTTCATTGCTGACTGCCTGATCCTCAAAGATCCAGCTACATTTCGCTACTGTTTGTTTAAGTGGTCCTTAAATTTTTACATAAGTTACTGCATTTTACAACCGATTCTAGACTAAACACCGAAAAATCCTACCCTATCCTAGACCTTTTCTAGACTCGCTATTTTCCAGAAACTCGTTCACTATCACAGTCAAAGATACCAGGGGTCAGTGAAAATGCCGTACTGCCCGCCGTACCGATTTTTAAATGCCACTGATTTGCCGACTTTGCCAGTAAACTTCATCTCGACTAAATTCTTCACGCAACTGATCAGTTTCCCGGGAAATGATACCCTATTCTAGACCAAAAATCTCTGATTACTATACCCTATCCCGAGATCCTATCCCAGACTAAACTGCTTGAAAACCATACCCTTCACAGCGGCACATACCTATATAGCTCAGTACAGCCCTGGCCCTGAGGAAGACTAATACTATTAGTCGAAATATTGGCCATTAATAAATCTGCCCTTTGCCGTAGTGCCAGCCTTGCATTCAGTTTTGTATTTTCACATTCAAGTGACGCCTGGCACGAGATCTTTCACAAGGAAGATCCGGCAACTACCAGCAAGTTTAATTTCTGCGTCGTGTGGACCTCTGCAAGGTTTTTCTATATAGCTCATATATGGGAGTATCCCCCCACCCCACCCCCCCCCCCCCCCCCCCCAGGTATTATACCCACAGAAGAAAAACGAATTAGTCGTTACGTGCGTCTGTTTGAGATGTTTTGAAGGGCTCTTTTATATGTCAAAAATGACAGTTTTCCCTCCCTTTTCTATTATTTAATTTGTGAAATTCCTACCCTTTTATATACCGCCAGCCTCAAAAGGTTCACTGCTCGATGACAAATAACGTTGCAAAGTTGGCATGCATTGCACACTTGCAACTGTATAATCCGTGACATCGTTGTGTGACATTAATGGTGCCAAAAGGCATCCGGGAGCCCGATAAAGTGCCTGCATGGTACATCAACAGCTTGCAGCCTGTCTTCTTTATGCCAAAATGACGTCTGATTCTCAAACTAAAGAAAAAGGAAAAAAAGTTTTAATACCTGTGGATGGCAGTGACAACAGCGAGAGGGCATTTCAATGTAAGCATCCATTCCATTTCTAATTAATTTGATCTAAAATATATAAATCGAGCTGGCTCCGAAGATCGATCTCCAATCACCCTGCGCTGGTCAAACGCAATCGATTTCTTTTTCTTTCTTCGTGAGCCTCTCAAGTTGTGTTTCAGGGCAAACGGTTTAGTGCTGACCAAATTCAGTAACTTAAAAAACAATTCCAACCAGACAAATCTATCGATCAAAGTTCTGTCAGTTCTGAAGCACTTGAAATTGCCGTCTCGTGTTTTTAATTATCGCTGGCTTTTTTTCTAAATAAACCATGTCTCCACGGGCAGCATGACATAAATATAAGAATGTCGATTTTATTTGTCGTTTGCTTTAAAAGAAAAATGCTTTAAAAACCGAAAGGATGGTTACCATGAATGAGCTAATTGTTTTCCATTTCAGTGAACAGAGCGGGAAGAGGAGGGCCCTGAGAACGAGGCTGTACGGAGAAAAAGAAACAAGAACGTAAACATACACGCGTTTTACAATTTCGTAAAAAAAAAAGAGTAAAAAAATTATTTCCCAGACATGCATCTTTTGTTCACTGAAATGGGAACAACGTTGATCTTCGTGCTGATAAACTGTTCTACGGGACGACTTTCAAATAGAGAGCTATTCGTTTTTCAATACGTGATATGTTGTGCCCTAACCCTAACATGCTCTCCAAAGTCACCAAAGACAACATTTTGAAGTCTACTGCTGTTCGCATTGAAGTTGTTTTCAATTTAATTTTTAGGGTACTGCGATAATATACATCAAACCGGCAACGAGGTGATGCTGGTGAACGCCAACGATCTGCCACAGACCACTGCTCCATATTCATGTAAGTGAAACTGAATATGAATGATCCCTGTCTTTTATCAGAGAATAGAAGCGCGCGAATGCGTGTGCATCCAGGTAAAGACGTCGCACACGAGCCACAGGCAGCCCACGCGATCGGAGTTTAACCCGGATTCTGTATCATGGAGCCACTAGGAGTATTATTTCTCCTGCCCCCCCCCCCCCCCCCCCCCCCCCCCCTCCTCCCTCTGGATTAGCGCCGTCTCACAATCTGTTGCCATCACCACGTGCGATTTGGTAAGGAATTGGCGTTCGCGCTAGTTTTTCTATCTTTTTGCTGCTACACCGTGCTGACGAGACCCAACCAGGGCGAAACAGCTGTCCACGGTTGCATTTTGGCTTCCAGTTTGTGCTCTATCGTGTCGTTGTCGCGTTAAATCTTCTATGTAGTATCAGCCTTGCTCTATACTTTGATCATAGGAGACCTCTGCGCGCAAGCTACCCTGGATGGTGTTAGTCCTTCGCAGGGTTACTCCCCGGCAGCATTATGACGCTGGTACCCATTTATATAATTTATCATTGGTTGTGAGAAAGACAATGTTTCTGGTTAATTGAAGGAAACAACACGACGGCAGAGTTTAGTCCTCGTACAACCGATCTTCAGATCTAAAGTTTAAAGCGTGAACCGCCACACAAACGCGCCAGGTTGTAGCCGATTTCACTGCAGGGTGCAGACATGCACACTCTGTC
The DNA here is from genome assembly GCA_024195265.1 of Dendrophyllia cribrosa. Taxonomy (NCBI): domain Eukaryota; kingdom Metazoa; phylum Cnidaria; class Anthozoa; order Scleractinia; family Dendrophylliidae; genus Dendrophyllia; species Dendrophyllia cribrosa. Next base: position 955,884 of record JAJLRJ010000007.1, read on the forward strand.
TATCAATTCGGACGTCATAACTTCGCCCAAGATAAAACAATGGTGAAGGAATTCGCCCATAAAATATGCTCAAATTAAAAGAGTAAATACTTACTTCCTGAAATAGAAACATCTACAAAGAACAAGATCTGTGAATCTTCTTCACTAATCACGACTGACGGATCACGACTGACGAATTACGACTGAGGAATCATGACACGCAAATCATGCCGGGCGAATCATGTTTGAAAAAAGGTCTGTATACTACACCGAAATCTTTATGGATTTTTTATATTTTAGGAATTCAGTATTTCCTCTATGAACTCAGTTTATGTGTAAATTTCCTTCACAATTTTTTGATCATGGGCCGATCATGACGGACGGGCGAATCATGTTTGAAAAACCTGGCGGTCTACACACTGCAGTGTATCTAACAAGATATGTTTCTCTTTGTCCAAACACAGATGGTTATCCATTTCCAGAGGGTTGGGAGGAAGCTGTGAAAAAGAGTGCTGCGGAATCTGAACGCATTCTTCAGTCATTTTTTAAAAAGTGCAAAGAACGAAACGTAGGATATCTTTTACCTGTTTCTCTTATCACATCTTCCGTCGCTGTTGCTAAGTATTTCGTGTCAATGGTTTTAACAATATAATTCATCTTAATGTTAACCCAATGTTTGCTTCTTTCTATAACACATGCTCAATGAGAACACGGATCATAAACTAGAAAAACATGCAAACATATTGAATGTGCAAACTCAGTATAGACCAACCTCGACCCCAGGGTCTTCTCCGCTTTTTAAATGCCGGGGCGGGCTAAGAAGCCCCAGGACAGGACCGCCGAAATACCCAAGTTTGAGTTTAGACAATTAGCAAATATCTTTGCAAATGAAAGAGTTAATATTCAGACGTATAATTGTACCCAATCGTACTTGGCTTTTCAGCTTATAAACTTTTAACTTCCTCCTATTTTGAGATGTGTTATTATAAGTTTCCCAGCTGACAAGCTACTCTTTTGCTCTTTTTGTTTTCATTCCAGATAAAGTGCAGAATGTTTATGGAGTCTGACAGCCCGACAGAAGCAATCCTTCGATTGGCTAAAGAGAAAAGCGCCGATCACATTGTAATGGGTTCAAGGGGGCGTGACCCCATCAGCCGCACCCTTTCCGGGAGTATCAGTTATTTTTGCACCCATCACTCTGATGTGCCCATATCGGTTGTCCCTCCAGTCTCCCCAAGCTCCCCAGTCCTCCTGGGCTCCTCAGATATTGATGACGCACGCGCACCTCCGGCACCCTTATACAACGATACAAAGGAGCTTTTAGAGAACAATATTATGGGATATATATGATGAACACATGCAACTTTTGTTTTCAATGTGCATGGTAGCAGTACTAATAATGTAATTGTACGTATTCAAAGCATCGTAAGCGGTTTAGATGCTCCTAAGATGCTCTTATAAATCAAATACAATGGCGAACTACTTTCAAAATCCATTTACGCTATTAAGAAAATTATACAAAAGAAATTGACTAAAAAAGCTAAAATAAAGCACAAGCTTATTTAATCGTTATTGTGCTAACCAGTAGAAAAAAGTCTCGCAGACAGGGCGCCATATTGAAAACCGTGGAAAACCGTCAAAAATTGGAATCCGAGCATGCCCGCTCTTCAGAATAAAAGCTTGTAGATCCATTTTAAACGATTGTACATGTTGAATAAAGAAATGATCTAGTACCGATGCGATTTACTGTGTTTATTGTGCTAACTTTGGATCGGACTTCTCGTAGACTGATATCCAATCAAATCACTTTATTTGACACCTTGAAGAGACGATCTCACCCACACCACCAAGTGTCATTTCTGTATTTTTTGCTTGTGCGAGTTTCTACTGAATTTGAAACATTCTATGAAAAATTAAATAACTGTTATTATTGTTGTTGTTATCAAATCACGTGATTTCATCTGCCTCGTTTCCAGTCCAAGAGAAAATTTCACACACGTTAAGCGCTCCAGTTCTCGACCTCTGCGAGGAGACTGTGGAGGAGGAAGTGATAACAGCTGGAAACGATATGAGACACATGACTATTGCGTGACTATTTCTTGCCACGTCTTGCGTCCTCTCTCGCACTTTCGCACTTCACTTCCTTTCGTCCATTCGATCCGTGGCTACGTTCGCACCAATCAATTCTGGGACAATGCCTGAAACCGAATTACAGAGGAAGGTAGTTTTGGGAGTGGATGGCAGTGAACATAGCGAAAGAGCTTTTGACTGTAAGTTAAAAATTATTACACGCTTATAACTGTGGCTCGTGACAAAGACCTATCGGGAGTATGAACGGGTTTCTATTCATGTACTGTCTGGTTTGATTGCTTTTGTGTATAGCTCGAATAGTGAAAAACGACGAATCGACTCGTAAAATGGAAAATTTGGTGATTTCTACTATTGTAGCCTTTTTTTTTTCGCATGTGACATATTTAAATTTGAGCACGTAGTTTGACATGTTTTCTCTCTTTTGCAAACTGAAAAGCGATTGAATTTTTGAGCTTTTGTTTCCACAAATGTGCAGTTATTTTGTCAATAGTGAACTAAAATTATCTTAATTGTTTAAAAACAACAATATAAAAAGACCAGTCCTTTCTGCTATCAAAAATATAGGTAACCGTAGATCATCGCTGTATTCGTGCTCTCTATCACGCTTGTTGATTTCCGTTGTACCGCTGTGCCGTGACAAACTCTTGTCCCGTATTATGTACCAAATTACAGTTTTATTAATTACTGATGAGAAAGAAATGCTAGAAACGACACAACTAAACGATAACCAATAGAAAGCAAGGAAAATCGAAGTAAACAGTTAACTGAATGCTTAGTTATGTCTTTATTTCGCTCAGTGTCCTCTTTATTTTTGATTCAATGACCGGAAAAAAAAAAAACGTGTAGGCGAACATGCGTTACATAGTTCTTCAGCAAAACAATGCAAAAGGCCGTATATATATAAAATTGTTTATTCATCTGTATTTTTAACTTCTCTTATGTTCAACATCAATTTAAATACCAGACCCAGTTATGTCTCACTTATATTTTATTCAGACTAACAGCGAAGAAGTCAGATTTATAATTAAATTTTACGTAAACTATTCTCGGCTGGGAACATCAGGTTTTTACAAAGTTTATAAACTTACTAGTACTAATAAAAACATTACAAATACATCTTTACTAATTAATGGGGCAAAAACGACTTTTTCACCCGACAAATTTGTTAGTACATCATCAATTCTTTCCTGATAAATACAAAATGTAGAGCAAAATCAGGCAAAAACAAAAACAACAACAACAACAGGCTCTGCACATGTCGAAACCAGATGTTTTGATCATTCGCCGGTTGGTCTATGACACATACCTATTCTCCCCTCCTTTGTAGGCCATGGAGCTGAGAATTCCTATTTGTTATTTTAACGTTTTTTGATTTACTGTTTCGTTATTTTCCTCCAGGGTATGTCAAGAACATGAGTGACAAAGAAAAAGACATTTTACTTATCATCCATGCACGAGAGATTCCATCCAACTCGGCTGCACCTTACGCTTCGTGTAAGTTCAGAAATATGCATTTTTTGGTCTTTCTAGAACTTAACAGGTATTTTTTTTTCAATTTTGATTTGGCCTTTGTTGATCGACAAAGAAGACGTTTCGAGCACTAGCTCTTCTGTTAGATTGGATTTGCTCTGCCAAGGACTTATAGTAGCGCTCGAAACGTCATCTCAGTTAACGGTGGCCAATTTAATTTATCAACCAGATAATAAAACCAAATTGTTATGTTTCACTCCCCACCGACACAGCGCCACAGTTTCTTGAGAAATCAACCCTCTATAATCAGAATCAGGCTAACCCAGTATTACTGAATATTGTCAAAGAAAGACATGTTTCAGCATAACTTATGCCATCTTTGAAACCGTCACAATAAGTGTGTGTGCGATAAAAATGCAGGGCTGCAAATAATGGCCGGGCAGGCGCCGGTCATGTTGTCCCGCCAAACATGTTTTTGCTCGGACACGACCCGTTTTTGGCCGGTCAAATTGGAACAGTCGTAACTCTTGCAATAGTGAACCCAGATTGCACAGTAAACCTTTTTTTAACTAAAAACCAACTGAAACCAAGTCGGTTTGGCAATAAAATTAGAAGTTAATAGTTTGACTACTCTTTATTGCAGAAGCAGCCTCGTATACGCGGTACGGTTACCCAAGATACAACCGCAACCGTTCGTTTACATCTGGGAAAATCACTTGTAATTATTAAAATATTACATTTTGGCAATCGCCACATCGTTTTTACAACTGAATTTAAAGTAAAAGGTGCAAAAAAGAAGCTTACTAAAATATAAACATAAACAAGAAACATCTAACTTAGAAGTTAAATTCATATCGTCTTCCGCAGCACTGTATGTATTAAATGCATGGTGTCACTTAGAATACTTGAAAGACAACCTTATTCTTCCACTTTTTGTGTTCTACAGCTGTACAGCTGTACGCTCCATGTTTTGGGGCTTTTGTTTGCTTTTCACACTTTGCAACAAATGAGCTAAGCGGGGTATTCTCGGTGCAGCAAGATTATTCTTCATGAGGGTGCTTTCCGATCAATCAATCATTAAATCAATCACTTTACTTAAGATCTAGCCGAAGGTAAAACCCTCTACTAATTGGGAACACTTAAACAAAGTAACGGAAGACACGATGACACGATGATTTGCGGTCGCGATAGGACTTGATGACATGGTGGAAATTTGCGACTACCGGGAATTTCTCAACAACTAATTTGTCTAGCTTTATATTCGTTTTTTTTTTTCTTTCGGAAACATGAATGTTGTCTCTCGTGATTATCAATAATTTAAAAATTAAAATTTCTTTGAATGAGTAAATAACCGGACAACATGTCCGGCAATCCAAAGATTTGTCCGGTCAATACCCAAATCTGACCGGACATTGTCCGTTGACCGGCCGTAGCGCGTTATTTGCAGCCCTGAAAATGTGTTAAAATGTTGAACTTGAGTGTTCAATTCAGGTTTCAAGCTGTTGAAGTAAATAGCTTTCTAAAAAGACTGTAAACGGTTTTAACGAATCTAAACAATTCAATGTACATACTGGTTTTTACAATTTGAAGAATTATAGACATGAGAATTGTGTCATTTAAAGTAGCGAGTCTTATTATACTTTTAGATGGCTACTGGTATTACGAGGAGTTGCAGCAGGCAGTGGAAAAAAGTTCTAAACAAGCAAGACAGCTGTTGGAAGCTTATGCCATTAAATGCAGAGAAAACGGGGTTTGTAATCCGTATTTCTGAACAGGTCTGGTAAAGTAAACACAGCTTTCTGTAAATCTGTGTTGCCCTTTTTCTGTCAGTTATTTTCTAAGCGAACCTTCGTGTAAACTAATTAAAAGATAATAATAATTTAATAATTTTAATAATAATTTATTCACTTAATATATAGCGCCTTTTAACATTAAAATGATCAAAAGCGCTTTACACAAATTTTATACTAATTCTAATTTAATCCTAATTAATACTAATTTTACACGAGTTTTATGCTAATAATAATTAATCCTGATTAATAATAATTAAATACTAAAAATGCACAATTGACCACTCCCAAAATATTACTCGTTGTAGGCTAAATTAAAAAAAATATGTCTTAAGTTTTTTCTTAAAAATGCTAAGTGATGTCGTTGTTCGGATATTTGCTGGAAGGCTGTTCCACAGTGTGGGGGCAGCAGCATAAAACGAACGAGCTCCTAATGTAGAAAACATACGCCCCTTGGGACGGTCCAAAAATAATGAAGAGTTCGATCTAAGGGAATAAACAAAACACAACTTAATAGACACTAAGTTACTAATATAGCTAGGTGACATATTGTATATAGCCTTAAATGTAATAATTAAGATTTTAAAATAAATACGATAAAACACAGGCAGCCAGTGGAGGTTATATAAAGCTGGTGTTATATAAAGCTGGTGTTTTTCTGCCATACAATGTACGGCAGAAAAAAATGATCAAAGAATGAAATAAAAGAAAATATTAAAAACATAAAACAGTATAGAAAATAACAACAAACACTATTAAAAATATACAAAATGATTAAACTTATCTATTTACACTTTTATACTTAAGGATATTGACCAGTGTTTATACTGTAATTGCATCATAGAATAATTAGTGCTGTTAGTCATAAAGACCGTAAAAAATAAAGAATTGGCAATTCCCCTTAGTAATTAACCGATCAGCTCTGTTCTTTATTTTCTTATAGATCAACTTCAAGCTGTACAAGGAACAAAACAACAGTCCTGGAGAAGTGATCTGTAAACTGGCAGAAGATGAAAAAGCTCATTTTATAGTGGTGGGTGCACGTGGTGTAAACAAAGTGCGACGCAAGTTCCTCGGCAGTGTCAGTGAATACTGTGTTCATCACACACCTCATATTCCAGTGGTAGCTGTTCCACCTATAAAAAATAATAACCAACTATAGAGAGCTATAATGCAGGGCGCTCAAAAGTGGCCATCTTAATTGTTCTCTTACTAGGGGTTGGCACATTACTTGCTCACTCACGCACTCACTCGCTCACTTTACTGTTCAGAATGCGGCTGTTACCAGTTATTATTTAGTGTGGTAAGCTTGTATTCTTAAGCAGTCTTACGCTTGTTTTCTGGACGAACATTCTTCTTGTCTTGCGGAAAACGAGGTGGAGAGAAAAGAGGATGACTAGACTTTTTTCAAGCATATTTAGGAGCATAATAGCTGAACTCGAACATATTAAATAATCCATTTGGGGGGGGGGGGGGGGGGCGACTCAACTTTAGAAGCGTAATGTGTCAACCCCTTAGAGGAAAGCGCAAAGCAACTATAAGTATGTGATTGCGTGTTCTCACACGTCATGGAGATGGACTATTCAACAATAGCGATGATAGCGGCTTCCGAAAACCAACCGCTCGAGTTCATTTCCGTCCTTAAGTTAGTTTTTCTAGAAGCCATCGTCGATTTTCATTCGATAGTCGGTCTCCATTACGAAAGGATGTGGATTTATTAAACGTATCCGGCTTTGGTTAGGTTACGCTCTGCTAAGCCAATCCAGTTTCCGAGTGATTTAACAATCAAGATGGTTTGGATTGTTTTGCGAGCCGGAACAACAATCGTTTAAAAAAAATCATACATTTTTTTAATTCGTTAAATGGAAAACAGCCGAGTTTCAAAATCAAATTAAGACATTTAAATTCGAATACGATCCACCTTTTGGGGTATTTCTTGGTGTTGCGGAAACTACTGTTGGCTAGCTATTGTGTTGTGGTGTGGGTATTGTTCAGTGTCTTTTGAACCTTTTGTTTTACGTCATTTGGTGATCACAACATCCGCAACACCAAGAAACTGTCACCTTTTTAGATTCCTCGGGTTCCAGATTTAGACTGCATGCCTAAAAAATGTTATCTTTGCGCGTCGCAGTTTGCACAATAAAATTTTGACCATGAGTACGACATCGATTGCGAGTTTGTCTTGAATTGTCGAGATATAAAACCGCGAAAAATTGGCGTATATTTGGCGTATAATTGGCGTATAAGTGGCGTATAATTGACACGGTTATTTTATTATGTTCTTGTTGATTTTTTTGCTTAAAAGTTCCAGTAGGGCCGAGGCCATACCACACTGGTCCTAAGGCACTAAATGTTCATTTGGCTGAAAACGACCTTCCTATTAGAGTGTTGTGCTTGTGCAATCGCTTGCAGTGGCAGATGATTTATTATAACTGAATAAACTTGTTCTGGATGTCGTACTCGAACACAAATGGTTTAAGTCTCTATTTAGTTCCTACATGTTGGTACAAGACATAGTTTTAAGGATTTGTGATTAATTGTAACTTGAAATGTCGAGCTATTTAGTGAGCTGGCTAATGACGCTGGATATATCTTAACCTGCTTTAAATCCGGCTACATTGTCAAAGGTCTAATGAGATTTAATAAAAGAAATGTTTTTAGCGAAAAAATTGAACAATTTTTGGGACGTTTCGATGTCATTTTACATGTTACCCAAGACTCGTACTCAATCACCAATTATTTCATTCTAATATATGGAAAAAGGGTTATTCGAAAGCTGACGTTTTCAGTGTGAACCATTCGGCACCTGGGCGAATCCAGGGATTATGTGGGTTGTGTATTTGTTGTAACAGGCAAATCAGTCCATCAAACGAAATCCCCTATTAAAATGAAGCAGGCATATTCTTCATGGTGTTCCTCAAACACTCCCAAAAACTGTCAACCATGAAAATCACATAACATCTACAGGCTGAGTAAAGGCATTTTCAGATTGCTTGAAACGTTAACGAGATAATTTCTACAGGATTCAGGTAAAAAGTGTAAAATTGGAATTTAACTGTTTTTAATTGGAATTTAATGTAAAATCTTGGAAGAATTCTTAGCTTCAAGTAGAATTCCTTTGAATTAAGATTCATCCCTGAAAAAAAGCTTGTTTTTCAGTTTAATCTTTGCTACTTTCGGACAAGTTTTAGCTTTAGAATTCCACTATCCACACAGAAAAGTGACCGCGGACAGACTTTGCAAATGGATACCCCCCTGTAAAGCACTCAAAAAGTTGGTGCAAAAATTATGAAAGAACGTTTCTTGTCTTGCGTCTTGTAGTGGTGTTTTAGGCGATTTTTGAGAACCTGTTCTTTTTTTCCTGAGCAAGCCTTATAATTCGGTTTCTTAACGGCCCGGGGGGTACTCCCTATAATGGTTTATACGGGGTTGCTCCGCCCGAAAAGGGGTACCTTTTTGAGGCTGGAGGTATATGGAAGGGTCGGGATTTCACGAGTTGAAGTATGTGAAAGGGTAGGGATTTCACGAAGAATAGGAAATGGTAGCGAAAACACGAGTTTTAGCATAAAAAAGGTAGGGAAAACTGCAAATTAAATATTATAAAAAGGACCTTTCAAAATATATCAAACAGACGCACGCAAAGGCTATATGAAAAAGGTACCATTTTCAACGAAAGGTATATGAAAGTGGTACCTTTTATGTCAAAAATGGTATATGAAAAAAACTTTGTTGAGTACCCCCCCCCCCCCCCCCCCCCCCCCCTCCCTCGGGCTCAACGGGTGAACCAGTAGTCTTACGTAACACTTACCGACCGCTCGATACGTCAGTTTGGGCTGCCTGTACTACACAAAAGCTCACAAAAACAACTTTTTCTCGGTCTAGAATAACAAGTATGACTAATTTCTAAATTTTGGAAATCAAAATTGCAAAAAATACACATACACAAGGCGACGCGAGTGAAGTTAGAACTATAAAATCCAAGCAGGATAATCGATCCAAGTTTTGTTTTGTTGACATAAAACCGCTTTTCAACCTATGTAATGAGCCGAACAAACACATAAAATTGGAAAACAAAATCTTCTTTCGAAAAATTGTATTCAAATATGTCAAATATCTATTAGGTTATGTTTAAAAGCAAAACGCGTACCATTAGCGCATCGAGGAGCTGTCCTTGCAAGTAAAATTGGCTGAGCACATGGCGAAATTCAAGAAGTTAAAGGGGCTGTCACCTATTTTTAGTACAACTTTGAAAGATCAAAATACATATTTGTTTCAATGGAAACCTAGTACCAATAATGTTTCAGTTTTGTTAACAAATACTCTACCAGTACACAGAAGCTAGAATTCATTATCTCTGGCTGCGGATGGCCAGGATGGAAGTGGATCGGCAACTTAAAAAATTGGCCAATTTTTTCAAGTTTCTTCCAAGCGCAGCGTCGTGGAAAAATCGCAGAAAAACGTATTATGGTTTGTTCTTCTTTGAAGAAATTACTTGATATTATCTTTTTGGAGTTCTAAAAGCAATTTTATGTTTGAGCAAAGGTACTTCAGTTTGTCATATATTTAGTCTATTTTGACCAAAACACAGCAAAATCTGCGTGACAATGCGACGGAATTTGAGCACGTTTGATGAATATTTCTAAAACCATTAACGAGGACATACCGGAAAAAGTCGATTACAAATTGATATCAACATAAATTCCCATTCTCTTTTTTCACGATCCCACAATGCTTCGCGCCTTGGGGGGTAAAGCTGAGTCGGAAAAACTAACATGGCGGCCAGAGTGGAGGACTCGCGTCTCACAACAAACTTAAAATCGTTCAAAGACGTGTCGAAATTAGGGAAGATCAAGTTGAAGCAAATTTGTAAGAACTTGGGTGTTGACATAGAGAAAAGCTTTGGAAAAAAAGCTCTTATCAATGTTGTTTGCAATGCACTGGGCATCTCAACATCAAGGACCGAGAATGACTCGAATGGTGTTGATGAGGTGAAGGTCGACATTTCCACTTCGAAAATACCTTCGATTGCCGATCTCCAGAAGCTAAAAGACTGGAAGAAAAGCTTGATTTCTATCCCGCAGCTAATGGATGAAGCACTTGTAAAGGAATTTTTGCTTGGTGTTGGATACAGCCAAAGAGATGTGCGAAAGTACAAGACTCTTCGAGCTTGGCAGCACAAACAGGGAATTCACTCAGTAAAGTAAGCAGTAACTTAAGTGTAACAAAACTTAATTGACCTTTCATGTGCATCTGATATTTGTACAAATCACTTGCGATACATCTTGTACGACTCCCCGGCCCGATTATCACTATGTGGTGAGTTTTGTTTTCACTTGTACCTGTGTCATCTCAGTGTCAAGGAAACTTAAGCTTATTGTTTTTATTTTAAAGTCTGTAACGCAAGCTTATGTTTCAGTTTCACTTTAGAGTTTGATTTAGTTTGATTTAAGAAATTTGTAAAGTTTGCTATCTAGAGAAGTCTACAATTTTCTCCAGCCAGAGTTTAAAGTTGTCAAATTTTGATCTGATATTTCAGGGTTTGTTCTTTACCAAAATACCCCAACATGTGGGCGTTAAGGGGATGCTGTAATCCATCATTTTCCATGGATCCGGAGGAAACAAAGATTGTGTATATAGTGCTAGAGAAGGATACAAGCAAGCCTGTGTATGCTTACTGCACTTGCACTGTCGGGCAAGTAACACAAATAATTTGTAAAATTTAGAACAAATTTGTCCTTTTAGAAATTTACTGTACTCAATTGAGAAAAGTATAAAAGTATAGCAGATGCCAGTCAGTCCATTTTGTTATCTCTTTATCAATTTGTTACAATTAAGCTGGTTTTTTTATTCTGTGGAAACAATTCAGCTGTTTATTTAGTCAACTCTCCCTAAAAAACACCTCTTTAAGACAGACTTCTCTGACACAGATGATTAAAGTTTAAAGTTAGTGTCTGGGCACTTCAATCACTCGTGTTAATAAAACTGAACTCTCTACCCAAGGGGGCGGGGGGGGGGGGGGGGGGGTACTCAGGTGTTACAGTGACAGGGTTTTTGGGTTTGAAATTTGCGATCCAAGCAATTTTCTTTTGGGTTAGGAATTTTGCGGTAACATTTTTGGGTAAAAGACTTTGGTGTGGACTTTTCTTGACGTTGACAAAAAACGTAACTCAGAGTACTCATTTTTTAAATTATATTTTTTTATACTCATCGCTATATTACTTCTTCAGATTACGAGGTGACTGCAGCCATGCTGGTGCTCTGTTGTTTGTACTTTGTGACATTGTTTCTGAGGGTAAAACCACCTTACCACCCGATGCAACCTGCACTGAATTGCCTTGCTACTGGACAAATCCTAAAGGTAAACAAAACTTAGTTGATCTGTCACCTTTATTACTTCTGGAATTAGTTTATTGTACCACCTGAAGTTTCCTGAATTAGAAAGAATGAAAATACTTTTAAATCAGACGTCTTCTTTTTACATGTAGGTGCCTCTGTTGATCCAGTAACCATTGAACAAATCCACTTTTATAAATCAAGATTTGGTGAGCAGCCTCGAACAAAGAAATTTAGAGCAACCCCCTCGGTCTCAGAGCAATTCTTTGGAGTTACTTGTAATGATGTAAGTAAAGAAGCTTATGAACTCAGCAAGCAACACTTGAAAATGGCAATACTTGCAGCCAACTATGGCAAATCCATGCCACCTGTTTACTATCTGCTAAAAAGCAAGTGCTCAGAACCTGAATGTGCTTTTGCTGAAATCCATGAGCTACCAAATGAGATAAAAGAAGATGACCCCAGAGTGCTACCCAGTTATGTTACTGACATCAAAGCCACTCATTCTCCTGCCTCAAGATCCTCTGAAAATGTTTCTCTCTCACATCTCACATTAGCTTCATGTGAAAATGCACCTGAGAAGGAGAACACAAGGCCGTTGACTGTGATTAAACCAGCTGAACAGTGTGAATATCCCAAGGAAAGCCACCTCCCCTTGCAGCCTGTGACACTAACCTGTGAAAATAGCACATTTAATGAAGAAAACATGTTTCAACCCCCCATTATCTATCCAGTACAAGTTCCCTCAATACCTCCCCTCAAGGAAAGTGCTTTGGAATTCTACAGCAACAATGACAAGGTTTCAATTAATCAGTGCTGGGAGATTGAAAAAGCAACTCGGTCTCAGTCATGTAGTAAGCCTTGGTTTAAACAAAGACAGCTAAGATTGACAGCTTCAAATTTTGGAAACATTATTAAACGTAAAAAGGCGGATGTGTCAAAGCTCACAAACCGCCTATCTACCACTTGTAATTCTTTGTCTCATTTGAAGGCCATTAGATTTGGTAATGAAAATGAAGATGTGGCTGCTCAGCTTTACATGCAATATCAAAATTCACATGGTTCTCCTGGAACTAAGGTTTTTAACTGTGGACTTTTTATTAATCCACATTTCCCATGGTTAGGAGCTTCTCCTGACAGGCTGGTTTATGATCCCAATGCCAGGCCATCAACTGGTGGCTTGGAAGTGAAATGTATTGAATCAGCACAAGGCATGACACCCATGGAAGCATATCAAATGAAGCAAACTCCTAAAGAAGGCAAGAAAAAGTCTTTCTGCCTTAAAATAAAAGATGGCAATCTGCAGCTTGATGAAAACCATAATTACTTTTATCAGGTCCAGGGTCAAGAAGGAGTATCAGGAATGGAATGGGTTGACTTTGCTTTGTTGACAGATCCTCGTATTGGCTTAAATGGATTGTTTGTGCAAAGAATTTACTTTCAAAAAAGCAAATGGGAGTCTGAGTGGCTGCCAAAGCTTACAGAGTTTTATTTCAACCACCTCCTGCCTGTTTTACTAAAGGATCACTCTACCCTAACCCAGAAGTGATTTGCCTTGTGTGTATACAGCTATTTCAATTAACGTTGTCGGATGAAAGCTTAAAGCCAAGACCGCAAGGTAGTATGGGTAGCTGTGAAGCTTTGAGCTTTAGGATGCGACGACATTAATTGAAATAGCTGTATATAAATACTGTAAGTATATGTACAGTCAAACCTCTCCTTACGTACACCTCTTTATCAAGGAGAGTTTCTTTGGTCCAAAGGAGACCAAAATTCATAATACAGACACTTATCCCTGTGCCCAAGTTCAGGAGTTGCCATAAAGCCATTATGGTAACAACCAGGAGGGCACATTGTATACATACACCTTATTCGATGGTTTAACAGATAACACGCACGGATATTTTACGAATTGTGTAGTATTTTTTGGAGCCCCACAGGGGCAAAAAAATGCGAGCAATAAGTAAAATATCCGCAAGTATTATTTGTTAAACCATCGAATAAGGGATTTATTAATCGACTAATATTTATTTATAATAGCTTGCGTCTTCAAACCAGGACACTAAGGTGTAACACAGCAATCCACTATGTAATACGCTCGGATATTTTGTGTGTTCTCTTTTCCTTATATGGTAAAATGACGTCACAGTCGAGTAATAAATAATTGTATATATATATATATATATATATATATAATCCAAGAAGGAAAATCACTCAACTTTGATGACCATAAGTTTAATACAAACTTGTTTCGTAGGTGTTGCCACCCACTCCTCAGTTAAACTTACAATCTTAAACTTACAAAGACTTACAAAAACTTAAAACTTACAAAAACTTACAAAAACTTACAGTTAAACTTACAAAGATTGTAAGTTTAACTGAGGAGTGGGTGGCAACACCTACGAAACAAGTTTGTATTAAACTTATGGTCATCAAAGTTGAGTGATTTTCCTTCTTGGATTATTCTGCTCCTACACTGTAGAGCACTTTATTGGATTCGCCGGTGAATCTTCAACTTGGATATATATATATATATATATATATATATATGTTGTGGTTCAAATTTTTCTTTGGTTTAATTTTTTTTAAACCAGTTTGATGTTTGTTTTCTTTTGTGGTAGGTTATGGTAATGAATCTGAGACAAAGAAAAACAAAAATCAAACTGGTTTAAAAAAATTTAAACCAAAGAAAAATTTGAACCATAACATATATATATATTTATATCTTTTATAGTATCTGTAGAATGATATACATTTTTATATACACCAGAGTTCAAAATATTGTTCTTGGTAAAATGTGACCAAAAGGCATGTATAATATAATTTTTTTTCGTGCAGCAGAGTTTTGAGCAGGTTATTTGCTTCTGAACAAATATATGTAAAAATAGTTAAAATTTAATTACTCTTTCTAACCTATATGTACCATGCATTTACAATAATAACACTGGAGTGATAACATTGGAGTGAAATTCTGCTGTCAATACTTTTCCTTTTCTAACATTTGAAGGAGCCCCAAGTGACATCTGATAAACTGCTAAATTCTCCTTCCCATTTACCTTATTATATGCCTGTGAATCAAAGGGAGAATTTGGTATTAGATCAGGAGTCACTTAGGGCCTTATTCCAGGCACCCCTCATTTATTGAAATTGAAATAGTTAAAGGAGTAATTGAAGTAGCAACTGCTACATGTATGAATCGCAGAATAGCATTGATTGTCAAATAAAACGAACAGAATCTTGCTGTTAAGCACAGGAGCGGTATCCTCCATATAATGAGCAGGAAAATCATGGAGTGGTATGCTTCAAATAACATACATGAAAATTATTTTCCTATAAAGATCCCGCTCCCCCCAATTTGCCTTCTGAGTTTTACCAATTTACTGTAATTTTTAATATTATTACCATTTTCCCTACATTTCTTGTTACTAGTTTATTTACTAATGCTACCTGCACAGGGCAAGCATTTTCTCTTTGTATTTTTATTGAATAAAGATTTGTTGTTGTTGCAATGTGTTGTTCCTGGAAATATCCATACCACTCACAGCTTAATTTTTGGTTTGAAACCTCCCCCGCACACAAAAAAAAAAAACCCAAACAAACAAAAACAAACAATATTACATCCCTTTGGTAATTCCAGTTTCATCTTCGAGTAGATGGGGGGGGGGGGGGGGGGGGGGGGGGGGGGGGGGGGGGGGGGTGGGGGGCTGGTCTTAACAGCCAACATTTTACAGGAAAAGTATTGTTTTATAAAGACCCTCTCCCTTCCCCTCTCCCCCCCCCCCCCCCCCCCCCCCCCCCCTTTTTCCCCTTTGGAATTTTCAAAATCCTTCCTTGGGTAGGTATGTTTTTTTTTCATGTTTATATTAAAACTAAGGTAATGTGTGCCTAGTTAAAAGAAGGCACTGCCCAATAATCATTTACTGCTGTAAAATTGGGCTTTGAAAATTAACCAAGTATGCACAGACTGTAAAAATTTGCTCAGCCAAATGAGCCATGCATAAGCGGACTTCATTGTCCAAAATGTGAAATGTTTTAATTCGCTGAATTGCCCTTTCCACATGAATTCTTGCCTCTGCAATTTTTTCTGATCCTTTTCCTTCAATTTTGTTTAGTTGAGATCTTCCTTGCCCTTTGAAATCTGGAATAGTCACTTTCACACCCACGTCAGCAAACAAATCATGTACGGCAAATCCTCTATCTGCCATGAGCTCATCACCCCTGTTTAATTTTGTAGTTAATCCTGGGGAATTTGCTGTGATATGTTTGTCAGAGGTACGTCCACCCCAAGCTTGTGAGACATACACAATAGCCCCATGAGGGTCTATTCCAACAAGGAATTTAAAAGTTGTGTGACCCTTGTAATTAGAGTAGATTTCCTTGTTTGCTTGTAGGCAGGAAGGCTTCTGAGTGAATATCTCAGTACAATCAATGATTACTTTCAAGTATGGAAACTTGGAAAACTGCCTTGCCTTTCCATTTGATTCACTTTCTGGCATTTCACACAAATATTTCAAATGAAAGTGCAGAAGATTGATCCATGAGGTAAAGATCTTGCTGACACTAGACTCACTTATTCCAAACCTTAATGACAGGTCAGTTACAGTTAATCCTACTCTCAGGCGCACAAGAACCATGAATAGTTCTTCCTCTGGCGTCAACTTGGCCATTCTAGTTCCAGTTTGTTTGGGGGCACGATTCTTTGAAAACATCTCACAACCTCTCCAATGTCTCATTCTTCCTAAGGCTCCAACACTTTCAAGGTAATTAAACATTGCTTTAAAGGTTCCATGGTTGGGAAATCCAGTCCAGAATTGAAATTTCTTGTCATCGAGTCTTAAGTCTTCTAAAAGAAGGCATTTTGAACGGAGGTTTTCATTTTCCTCTTCAAGTTCTTTAACTCTGCAGTGAAGCTGTGATAGTTCACTTACTATAGATTGTTCCACATTCAGTGACCCTAAATCTACCTGGCCCTTGCAGTAGTCGTGCTCTTTTAAAGGATGGTCCGCAGGCAAACACCGACTCCACAATTTATGTTTCTCTGGGGTACAAACATCTGGTTTTGGACGTCCTTTTGTAGTTTCAACCCGCTAAAAGAAACGAAAAAAAAAATCAGCTCAGAATGTACAAAATTCACACAAGTCAAATTACAAATCCTTACCTTTTTTCTCCGGAAAGGTGGAGTTGTTTTTGATTCTCTGGTCGTCCTTGAGCTAGTTTTTGTTGACCTTGAAAGCTTTGGTTTATCGTGGCTGTGTTTAAACACAGAAGGGTTGTAAGATACACTGTTTATGTCATCGGACTTGTGACCTCCAATGAAGTGCTCTGAGCAGAGGCGTGTGTTAACAGTCGGCGAGAAGTTTTTTCTACGAATTCTCTTCAACCAAACTCGTCTTCGGCTGATATTCTTTGGAATACGGTAGTACTCCAAATCTCCTCTTGTTTTTCGGTTGTTTGAACAACCAGGGGCGCAACAAAAGTCGTTTTTCCCCATATTTTCACGCCACTGCGAAGGGAAAGCTCATCTGTTTACCCCCCAAAGCGTAAAGCATTATGGGATGCGTGAAAAAAGAGAATTGAAAAATGTAATTTCATAATGTTTTAGTTTTGTCAATCGCAGTTTCCCGAGGAGATTCGAGAAACACCCGAAACGTTTATCGTGGACTTTTCGGGGGACTTCAGTAACGGGTCCGATGAGTTATCGGGTCTTTCGAAAAACGGGTGACTCGTTTGTGAGGAGACTGTGGAGGAGGAAGTGATGCCAGCTCAGACACGTGACTATTGCGTGACTATTTCATCTTGCCTCCTCTCTCGCACTTTCGCACTTCACTTCCTCTCGTCCATTCGATTTGTGGCTACGTTTGCACAGCTCAGTTCTGAAACAATGCCTGAAACCGAATTACAGAGGAAGGTAGTTTTGGGAGTGGATGGCAGTGAACATAGCGAAAGAGCTTTCGACTGTAAGTTTCATATAATTATTATACGCTTAAAAACTAACTGCGGACTGATGCTCGGGTCAATACTCGGTGACGAAAACCTATTCGAGTATGTACTGTCTGGTTTATTGCTTTTGTGGCCAATCTGTGCTCAGATAGTGAACCAAAGGCGACACCTGAAGTGGAAAATTCTGCGATTTCTCGTGACATATTTAAAATTCAGGTGCACACAGTTTGTTTTCATCTTGTGCAAACTGAAAAGCATTTGAGGAGTTGAACCTTTGTTGACTGTCTTTGTTTCCACAAATGTTTGATTATGTTCTTAATAACATCTTGATAGTTTTAAAACAACGATACAATAAGATCAGTCCTTTATGCTATGGAAAATAAAGGTTAAGGAAGGTCACTGCTTGCTATACTGCTCCATTCGTGCTCTCTATCACGCTTGTTGATTTCCGTTGACTTCTACCGCTGTGCCGGGTGACAAACTCTTACGCGGCGAATTACAATTTTTATTCGTTTTCGACTAAATATTTCTGATGAGAAATGCTCTTTTCCTACTTAATTTCGCTAAAAAGGTAAAAGTAAGTTTTTATTCATAACGTTATGTTTAAGAGAATTGTTTTAGCTATTTTTCTAAGAGTGCTTGGAGACAACATAACTGATATTCTATGATGATGTTACAAACTCCCACCTGCAGAAACGACACAACTGAACGACAACCAATAGAAAGCGAGGGGAAAAATCGGAGTAAACAGAATGCTAAGTTATATCTTTATTTTGCTCAGTGTCCTCGATTTCATGGTCTTCATGATTTTTTTTATTTCAGTTTTGTTTTTGACACTTCAATATCGCGAAGGGCAAAAGCTTTAAAAGGCTAAGTGCAAATGATACTTTATAGTTTATTTATAGATTCAATGACCGGAAAAACGTGCAGACGAACATGCGTTACATGGTAATTCAGCGAAACATTGCATACTTTCATGCTCAGATCTCCGCAATAATCAAATTATCAATCCAAACTGATGTATCTTAATTGTACTTTGTCTTTCTTTATTATATCATTGTAATTTCATTTTTTATTTGTAATGTTACTGTAATGTTTTTGCAAAACTGTAAGGATTTAATATAGTCATGCAAATAAAGCTGCTTGTTGTTGTTGTTGTTGTTGACATTGCTAAAGCGGGCCCTATCAAAATTGCTTATTCACCTGTATTTTTAACTTCTCTTATATATGTTCAACAACAATTTAAGTTCTAGGCCCAATTATGTCTCATTTCTCATCTTATATTCAGACCAACAGCAAAGAAGTCAATGTTTATAAACAAAATTGACTATACTGTACTAATAAACTGATACTAATCCAACTTTTCTAATACATGGGGAAAGATCGATTGGCCAAAAAGAAGACTTTTCGCCCGATAAATTTATTAATATATCATCAAGTTGGAATTCTTTACTAACAAATAGGGCAAAATCAGGCAACAAAACAACAGGCTCATGCACATGTTGAAACCAGATGTTTTGATCACCTATTTTGCTCCCCTGTTTCTTAACTCCTAGGCTATGTAGATGAGAATTCTAATAGTTTTTTGGTTTACTGTTTCGTTATTTTTTCTCCAGGGTATGTCAAGAACATGAGTGATAAAGTAAAAGACGTTTTACTTATCATTCATGCACGGGAGATGCCATCCAACTCAGCGGCCCCTTACGCCTCGTGTAAGTACACAGATTATCATCATCAACTAGCGCTTATGCCGCGAAGCGTCGCGCAGGAAACCTTCCCTTAATAGATCGAAGACGTTTATTGTCATGTCTTCGGTGTTTTTATAATTACAGGGTTTTGTTAAAGAAAGAATGAACCCTCGCGTCATACTTGAGTCATGTAATGTGCTTCTATTAAACCGCTTTTCACGGACATCTCGCGGCTTCGCACAGGTGGCCCAAGCTCACTCACTACCAATAACCTGAAGACCTACCCTGTTACTTTTTTTTGCATTCGTTGTTGTTTGCCCGGTCCTCAACGCGATCCGGCGAGTTATCGTTATTTGGGTTTCCACTGTTAAGAAAGTGAAAAAAAGAAAGAGTGTGCTCGCAGATTGAATCCCATAGTACCCTTGTGACCATATTTTACAAAGAAAATGTTTGTATTTTTAAAGAATTTTGATTGTGTCCGCCGCTTTTCTCAGTAAGAATTAAATGTGTTTTACTACGGCTTCAGATGGCTACTGTTATTGCGAGGAGTGGAAGCAGATGTTGGAAAAAAGTGCTAAACAAGCGAGACAGCTGTTGGAATCTTATGCCATCAAATGCAGAGAACACGGGGTTTGTAAAAGTCTTTCGTATTTATGTACAGTTTGATCCATAAACAGCTTTCTGTAAATCAGTGTTGCCTATTTTCTGTGAGTTATTTTCTAAGTGCACCTTCGTGCAAACTAATCGAAAGATAATTTGTATGGCAGAATGAAATGAACGAACACATTAAAAACATAAAAACTATAGAAAATAAAAACAAACATTACAAAATATACAAAATGATTAAATTTATCTATTTACACTCTCTTGACCAGTGCTGTTAGCGATAAAACAATCCCCTTAGTAATTGATCGATCAGCTCTGTTCTTTATTTTCTTATAGATCAACTTCAAGTTGTACAAGGAACAAAACAACAGTCCTGGAGAAGTGATCTGTAAACTGGCAGAAGATGAAAAAGCTCATTTTATAGTGGTGGGTGCACGTGGTGTAAACAAAGTGCGACGCAAGTTCCTCGGCAGTGTCAGTGAATACTGTGTTCATCACACACCTCATATTCCAGTGGTAGCTGTTCCACCTTTAAAAAATAATAACCAACTATAAACAGCTATAATGCAGGGCGCCCAAATGTGGCCATCTTAATTGTTCTCTTACTAGGAGTTGACACATTACTTACTCACTCACGCACTCGTTCACTCTTTATTGTTCAGAATGCGGCTGTTACCAGTTATTATTTAGTGTGGTAAGCTTGTATTCTTAAACAGTCTTACGCTTGTTTTCTGGACGAAAATTCTTCTTCGTGTCTTGCGGAAAACGAGGTGGAGAGGAGTAGGGGATGACTAGACGTTTTTTTCGAGCATCTTTTTAGGAGCATAATAGCTGAACTCGAATAGTAAATCAAGCATATTAAAACTTTAGGAGCGTAATGTGTCAACCCCCAAAGAGTAAAGCGCAAAGCAACTATAAGAATGTTGTCGTGTGTTCTCACACGTCATGGAGATGGACTATCCAATCAAGTTGCGATTCATGATAGATTCCAAAAACCAACTCAAGTTCAACTGCGACCTTACTGTCAGTTTTTCTAGAAGCCATCCTCGATTTGCATTTGATAGTCGGTCTCCATAACGAAAGGATGTGGATTTATTAAACGTATTAGGCTTTGGTTAGGTTACGTTCCGCTAAGCCAATCCAGTTTCCGAGTGATGTTAAGTAATCAAGATGGCTTGGATTGTTTTGCGAGCCGGAATAACAATCGTTTGAAAAAAAAATAATTCATTTTTTCTAATTCGCTAAATGAAACACAGCTTTCAAAATCAAATTAAGACATGTTTAAATTCGATTACGATCCACCTTTGTAGATTCTTTGGGTTCCATATTTAGACTGCATGTCTGAAAAATGTTATCTTTGCGCGGCGCAATTTGCACAATAAAATTTTGACCATGAGTACGACATCTATTGTGAGTTTGTCTTGAATTCGTACTCGCTAATAATTGGCGTGTAATTGGCACCGTTATTATATTATGTTCTTGTTAATTGTTTTGCTTAAAAGTTCCAGTAGGCCAGGGCCGGGGCCAAACCACACTGGTCCTAAGGCACTAAATGTTCACGGCATTTAACTGATTACAACCTTCCTATTTGAGCACCGTGCTTGTGCAATCGCTTGCAGTGGCAGATGATTTATTATTAAAAATAAACTTGTTCTGGATGTCGTACTCGAGAACAAATGGTTTAAAATCTCTCTGTTTAGTCCCTACATGTTGGAAAACAAGACATAGTTATAATGATCTATGATTCATGCGAACTGCACATTAATTGCAACTTGAAATGTCGAGCTGTTTAGTGAGCTGGATAGTGACGCTTGATATATCTTAACCTGCTTTAAATCTGGCTACATCGTCAAAGTTCTAATGAGATTTAATAAACAAATGTTTTTAGCCAAAACATTGAATGATTTTTGAGAGGTTACGATGCCATTTTATCCAAGACTCGCACTCAATCACCAATTATTCCATTCTAATATATGGAAGAAGGGTTGATTCAAAAGCTGATGTCTCCAGTTTGCACCCTTCAACAGCTGGGCGAATCCAGGGATTAATGTGGGTTGTGTATTTGTTGTAACAGGCAAATCAGTCAATTTAAACGAAATCCCCTATATATCATGAATGAACTAGACATGTTCTGCATGCATGTGTTTCTATTATTTATTTTTTCTAAATTTCACAAATCCTACCTCTTCCCCACCGTTTTATCATTTTTTTCTCAAACAGTCCCAACCAAAACTGTCAACCATGAAAATCACATAACATCTACAGGCTCAGTAAAGGCATGTTTTAATTGCTTGAAACGTTAATGAGATAATTTCTACAGGACTCGTGTAAAAAGTGTATTTATTAAAATTGGCATTTAACTGTTCAGTAATCGTAATGAAAAATCTCTGAAGAATTCTCAGCTTCAAGCAGAATTTCTTCGAATTAAGATTCATCCGTGAAAAAAAGACTTGTTTTCAGTTTAATCTCTGCTACTTTCGGACACACTGAGTAAAGGCATTTTTTAATAGCTTGAAACGTTAACGAGATAATTTCTGCAGGACTCGTGTAAAAAGTGTAAAATTAGCATTTAACTGTTCTGTAATTGTAAGTCTCGGAAGAATTCTCAGCTTCAAGCAGAATCTCTTCGGATTAAGATTCATCCGTGAAAAAAAGACTTGTTTCCAGTATAATCTCTGCTACTTTCGGACATAATTTTTTAGCTTTAAGAATTCTACTATTGGACACAGAAAAATGACCACGGGCGGTGCAAATGGATAACCCCCATGTAAAGCATCAAGAGAACATAAAGCTGGAGAAAGCATTCATAAAGTTGGTGATGATGAAAGAACGCAAGCATACGCAGAACCAGAAAGGGTGAAACCACTGAACTTGTTTACTACTAAATAAAAACAACAAATTACAAAAAAAGTTATTGCTACGGATAAAACGTCACTGCTCTTTAACATAATCTTGCACTCACCTCAGATTTTTATCGTGTATTAACCAATTGAATATTATGTAATTCTATTATTATATTTTTGCCCAATAAAATGTTGGACTATTTAGAGGAAAATATTCTTCGGAAATCTGTCGAAGTAAGAAAACTTAAAATTTTTTTATCATCATAGGGCGATGCTTGCAGAATTCTGCTCAGAATCAAGAGCCTCTAGTTTGGTCAGCGCCACATATGAACTAGGCGCTGACTAAACAGCTGCACGGCTCTGGGCAAAAAGGTATGACGCTTACCAAATTAAATCACAAACCACCTTAGAAACCATATACAAGTCAAGACGAACTAACTGCTTTCTATGTGAAATATTGGAAACCTGAACAACAAGACCGAATAAACGCAAAAAGCATTGCCAATGTTATCTTTGGTTCTTGCATTTATGGGTTCCATAACTTCTTTACTTAAACTCTTGAGTTTTTTTCATCGTCGTTGACTGCCCCATACACCGACCCAGCAGGATTCAACGGCTCCTTTGATTCACCGCTTCTCCTGTGCATGCCCGAAACCTTGTGACGGCGCCAACCAATCACCATGGCAGCAATTAACAACCCAGCCAATGCCGTGACGCCAAACGTAACACCAGCTGCGGCTCCAGCACTCATACTTTTATCTGTGGCTTCATGCGCATGCGTGTTGCTTTGGACTCCGTATTCAGCAACAGAACTAAACAAAAAATAAAAATACTTTCAATAATGCAATCAGATTTTCTTTTCTAAAGAACAGGGGCATACTCAGAGGAGGGTTCAGGGGCTGCAGGGGGGAACTGGGGTGAAAGATTAATGAGAATTGAGAACAGTTTCCTTACAAAAAAAAAAAGAAGAGAAAAGATCAGACTATTTTAATGTCAAAACGAGAGACAAGAAGTTGATGCTATTTTGGGAATTGGGTTAAAAGAAATCGGTTAGTGCATGGACTGCGTGTGATTTGCTCGCCCGCTCGACCATCTAGAGAGGGACTGCATGCTAGCAGTCTAGTTAGTGCAGTGAACCGAACGCGGACTGACTGGGAAGGGGCGACTCGCAATAGGAGCCTGACTGGGAAGGGGCGACTGTATAACCAATAACCCAATACCCCCAATAGGAGCCTATTCACGGAGCGGTTTCATTTGAGTGTCGAAAAAAATTCACGATTGTCTTGATTAGTTGCATTGCTACGCTTTGTGATTGGCTAAAAAATCTCGCGCCACTTTCTCAGACAATCAGAAGTAAAACCAAAACCAGTCGTGACTTGCTCGTACGCCCTTTCTTCTCTTATTCTGGGCTTTCGAAAGCAGACTCGCTTTAAAATTTGCCGCTTCATTGGTTATGAGTAGTTAATGATGTCCAGCCATTCTGCCCGCTATGTTTTCCCGCGCTTGGATTGTCTGCGTCCGGTTTGATTGACCAGAGTAATAACTTTGGTTTTCGTTTGACGACACTAAATTGCAAACCGTTCTATTCAATCCTTGAGGTATTTACCCTTATCACACTATCATCATGAACTCTTACTACGCAACATGATGCCACGTGGTACCTTTTTGTTGCCAGTAACCACTGAGGAGAGTTGGGACTTTTAAACCAGATCTGATTAGTATCTTGGTTAGCCAACATCAAGGGCACAGAGTAGTTGCGCATATCAGATGCACTTATAATCATGTACGGAGGTCTACTAACAATTGGCAATCCATGACTGTTGAATACATTGGACTTAACACAGTAGTGTATCTCACAGTTATTCTCAATAGCCCCAAGGTGTTGAGAGTAACCGGTTGGACAGGTTTGCGGCCAATCAGGTCGACCGGGTTTGCTGATAAACTTTTCCAACTTTGATTGACCTAAAAAGTTAAAAAAAATTAAGGTTATTAGAGCAAGCGTTTGGTTATGTCTGTCTTCTTCTATGAATCCTTGCAAAGTTATTTAGCTAGTCTCATGTTGTCTCATAGTCAATAAGTCAGTCACACAGTTCACGGTCAATTTTATTGTATTTATAATCGGCAGAAGTAAAATACAAAAGAAATGAAAGTTTAATGAAGGTTTGTTATCCTAATGCAAATCAGCTATCAAATGCCAGGAACTTAATAAGCTCCTGCGAATGCTAATTAGTTACAGCCACAAGTGGATGTATACTATGGTTGTAACTAATTAACATTTCATTTTTATGTCATAAGTGGTCTTCAACATTCGCGTCTATGTTGTATCAGATTTAACATGGCCGCTCATGGCCGTTCATGTTGTAAACACCACTGAAAGGAAAGAAAGGCAGGTACAAAGGGGCACGGAAAATAACGCGCAAGCACTGATGGGACATTACAAAAAAATACCCCCCCCCCCCCCCCCCCCCCCCCCCCATCACGTACTTTATTACTGGTCCCCACAGAGTTGACAACTGCAATACTGGGGGGCCCTAATTTGTCAGTTTCCTTTAGACAGTATGTAAGTTAGTGGTTAAGTAAACTTAAATAATAAATAGTAAGTTAGTTATGAAATTAAAAAATAAAAAAATCATTGCCGAATAAAAAACTACTATTACCTGCACCAAGAGGATTTCCCGATCTGCAGCTGAAGAAACCACCAAATGGAACAGACTGCTCGAAGCTCAGCTCATAATCATCACTCACGCATACTTTCATTTTGGCTCCAAAGGGCAGAGGATAAAACTTGAGCGGACAGCTGCGAGCTTGTGTGACGGGATTGTTCAATGCATCGCTGTACAGTCCCCCAAACAGATAACCGGCATTAGGGGGCACCTCACCCCTGGCTACACACCAGTACGTCGAAAGGTAGACATATCCACCGTGATCACTACAGCATTTCCATAACCACGGTAAAAATATCACCCCACGGCAATATCCGCATCTACTTTCGTTTGTTTGAGGCGAATAACCTTCATGAATCAGAACAGCTTCGTAGCCATCACTGCATGAGTAGTCGGATGTGAGAGGGTTCGGTTGAGACAGAGTCTCGCATGGATCACCCACTTGCCAAAGGCCGTCTGCTACAAATTGACATCTTTGATACACACCTCCGAATGTGTAGTTGTTTGTTGTTTTTTCACAAGATCCATCATCATAGTTGGCCTGAAAGCTAAAGTTTGGAGAATCCATTTTTGTGCATCCTTTCAGTGTGTTCTCTGTGTAATACCTTTGTATAGCTTTTTCAACAGTTTCGGCCACCCCAAAGATCAGTTTGTCTGATATCTCCGGTAAACTTCCGGGAGTGATAGCGTAGTGTAACGGATCGCCTGACCGATCAACTGCCACAAGTTCGTCTAGGAGTTGGTTTTCCCACTGAGCGATGGTAAAGTCCACCCTAAAAGGCGGACCGCCGAAAGTATACACAGTTGAATGAACAATGTTCTTTGTGTACTCATCCAAATTCTGATTGCTGGATGTCTGGCTGTAGCTAAACTTGCCACTAAAGTTGCCTCCAAAAACTCCAAAAAAGGACGCGCTCGCCGCTGCAGTAATCTTGCTTTTCTCTCCTGAAAAACTCGCAACGAAATTTTTGGTTAAATGGTCAACTTTAGAAAGAACCGCACCAGCGTTTACACTTGTTATGAAGTGTGTTCCGAAGTCACGGACCAGCAGTTGGGCGAGATAGTTTTTATAGTCGGTGTTATTATGCTGCAAATGGGACGCGATTTCAAGAAGACGCCATTTGAACTCGGGTTGAAAAGCGCTGTCGGGCTGGAGTCTAACTATATACAGGTCATGGCGAATTTGAACTCGAGTCGTCACAGAATTGTCTTCGACCTGATGCTTTTTCACGGATTCAAATTCAGACGAAAACGAACCGCTTACACTGCAAAATCCGAAATTACCTGCGGCCTCGGCGTTAATAGATTTTGCGGTCGCCGAAGAGTAGTTATTCCAATGATCGTAAAGTTCTGCAAACGTTTCCACTTTGCTGTTTTTCACAGGATAAAGGTTCACATTATTAGGGAGAAGAAACTTGCCATCTTCTGAGGTTTTGCACTCGGAATAATTTTTCCCAAAAACTAAACCCATATGTTGATTTCTGAGGTTATCCCAGCCGCCTCCTGGAAGGACCTCGAAGCGATAAACCTCTTTCGCAACAGGGCAGTTTCGAGGGTCGCCAGGAGGAAATTTTGGGAGCGAAGAATCATTTTGGGCAAATGCAACGTCACTGTAGTAGATCAGAACTGCCAAAATCAGTAAAAGAACCAGAACGAATCTTGCTGCGAATGCCATTGCTGAACTGAACCTTCAAGCACTACCTCAGTTCGATATCGGATTAAATATTCTGCAGTTTATCATATGATTTCCGCAGAACAATTGGGATTTACCCCTTGTGTCAAAATCTTTTGCTTTGTCACATTATATTGTGGTCAAAACAAACACAAACTTTCAACATTGCGAACGTAAATAGTTACATGGTATTTGTTTTATAATTATCAAAATGTTTACCAAGGAAAACGTTTTGCCAGCTATTTTCACTGTGCTTTATATAGCAATCGCGAAAATGTTACAAAATTTGACGGGTAAAATTTTCGCTATATTTGATAAATTTTAATTTTCAAAAGTTTCATTGTCAATAACAAGTTTTACAACAAAGCAAGAAAGAAAAGAAAATAGTTATCGGCCGTCACCACCACACACTTGTTTTATGACAAGTAACAAATCGTTACGGTCAAGACACGTTTCCTTAACTCTGTTGTCGGATGAAAGCTCAAAGCCAAGACCGCAAGGCAGTGTGGATAGTTGTAAATAACTATCCTACTAGATTCCGGTTGTCAGTGCGGGCGCGACGGAAAATGGGTGATGTACAAAAGACGTTTGCCTCCCTTTTTAAAGGAGGGAAACAAAAACCGATATGAATCATATTGCCTTCATGAAAGCGTTCCTTTATTTGACTGTGTGGGAAGATTATAGCTACCTTAACTTTTTATTGGACTACAAGTACGAAATTGAGTACGAGTACGATTTTTCAACCAAATTCGTGTGCCTCATGTAATTACTTATCAGACTCTTATCACACCAATCTTATCCCTAACGTTTATTTATGTGTTAGTCAGCAACAGGAAAGAGTTATAGTTCGGGAGGATACAATTATCTCGAAATTCCAAAGTCGTACTCGTACTCGATTTCGTACTCATAGTCAAATCTAAAGGTGGAGGCAGCGAGAACGGCACAAACAATAGGTTTAATTAGCAAAAACAATGCCTTTGCACGTGCGTTTTACATTTTGGTACCTTTCTTTGCCGTTCACTGCAAAGCAACAACGTCAAATGATCAAATTTCCATTTGAACTTGAAAGCCGTCCCTACAAATTATTAAGCTCCTGGACAATCCAGTCACGTTAGACAAACTAACCAATTTGGAAGAACTACAAAGCAGTTTATAAAGAAAGAATCCTCGGTGGTGTTGTCGTAGTTGCTTTAATTAGGCCCCTATTGTTGATTATGGTGAATTTTTTCATAAAAATCATATACCACCTTGCGGTCTTCATGGCTTGTAGGCTTAAAGCTTTCATCCGACAACGTTAATTGAAATAACTGTGTATATAGTATATAACTGCAGACAGTACTTTTTTAATTCTTTTATTTACGAAATCAGAAGCTTATTTACACACATAGATAATCTACAGTTTACTGAGGTGCCTTGCGGCTACCTATGAAATAATTACTTGTAATTACCATGTTGAAGGTTGTCGGGTCCCCCGAGCGCGGGAGGCCCCGTAAACGAAAGTACTCAGTGCTAGGCCCTCCCCGCTCCCGGGAGCTAGTATTGAGTGAGCCGTGTGGCCCATGCACAAGTTGAAATTTGGGCCTCTATTTAAATATTGATGTGAAGTTTCCCGTGCTCGTATGAGCACAGGACTTCTTTGACAGTCCAGTACTTGATAAAGTCCTGTCGCGGACTGTGGTTGAAAGCCCCTTGAATGCGGGGACGAATTTTGTATTTAATTCTGCTGCAGATCCCGGGGGGAGGGTACTCGATATATCCTTGGGTGGGGAGGTGCGGCCCGGCCCCCAATACCCTGACCCTGTTTAAGAAACTATACCCTGTGAAAGACAATAATAAATACCGAAACTCTTTCTTATTTAATCCATTGGCAATCACAAAACTATTTACAGCTTGATCAACAGAGTCACTAATTAATTAATTATATTCCACTTTTATTCCATTTGCTTTCTGCCGTTAGGACCTTCGCAATATATCGCGTGACATGTCACACAGTCAAACCTCAAAAAGAAGGCACATGATTGGCCAATTATTGACGGTTTGTCACTCTTTTGTCTCTTCTTCAATTCACGCGCGGCCAAGTTCATGCGATTCATTCGCATGAGAAGAAGCAATGGCGGACAGTGAAGCAAACCACAGAACTGTGGTTTTAGGAGTGGATGCCAGTAAGCATAGCGAGAGAGCTTTTGATTGTAAGTAAATCCTTCATGTAGCTAGCCATAAATAATTTAGCGATCTATTGTTGAGATGTAGTCTTACGATAAAATTGAATAAAACACACTATTCGTGTCAACATTCATGATCCATCGTCCTCACAGCAGGAGGCTGATCTAGAATATTATACTTAGTAAGGTTTAAGTGGCGGTAAATTGCATGCAACAATTTTCTGCTCTGCCACTCATGGTGTGGGCTGATATTTGACATTAAAATAGGATATTTTCATGACAGCGTCTTAAACTTACGTCTAACATATACAATTGCCAGAAGCCTTCATTTTTGTTTTCTCATGTTAATCAGGACTATTGTTATTTAAGTTCCACTGGGATTACAAAATTTAAATAAGAAAGAAATAACGAAATGAATTCTGGTAGTTGCATTACACTGAAATGATGCCACTGTGAAAAATGCCTAGTATTGATTTTATGTTGAGTAATACAAAGGAATTAAAAATAATGGCATTTTTTATAACGAATAGTATTCAACTGAATTGTGTTTGAACAAAAATGCAATATATATTGTTATATTGCTAGAGTTTTTTTCAATACAATGCGTGCATTTACTGGTTGATTCATGGCCGGGGGTGGGCGGGGGGGGGGGGGGGGGGGGGGGGGGGGGGGGGGGGGGGGGGGGGGGGGGGGGGGGGGGGGGGGGGTATGCCCATATATGAGCTATATAGGTATGTGCCACTGTGAAGGGGATGGTTTTGAGGCAGTTTAGATAAGGTATAGTTATCAGAGATTTTTGGTCTAGAATAGGGTATCACTTTCTGCAAAACTGATCAGTTGCGTGAAGAAATTAAGTCAAGACAAGCTTTACTGGCAAATGGCATTTAAAAATCGGTACGGCGGGCAGTACGGCATTTTTACTGACCCCTGTCTGGAATAGGTCTAGGATAGGGTAGGATTTTTTGGTGTTTAGTCTAGAATAGGGTTGCAAAATGCTGCTAAAATAGGCTAGTATAGGCTAAGGGTCTCAGAGTCCCAGTGGCACACCCCCACCCAAAAACTTGCAGAGTACCCCCCCACCCCCCCCCCCCCCCCCCCCCCCCCCCCCCCCGGGATTCATGGTCACATCTAAACAAGAAACTGTTTCCCGCCAAATGTCCATGAGCGGGCAAGGCAACATTTTTTTTTACGTCAGAGGGTAACAGTGTACTGTATGCCCACTAGCGCATGTGATCAGACCGTTAACCCATTCACTCCTGACAATTTTTACGTTTTTGAGCGATTTTCTGCATTCACACGCCCCATAGGATTTCGTGACTCCATATTTAAAGTTACCATTGAAAGTGCTGCTGTTCTAAAACACTGAAGGCTCGAGTTTACTGGAAACGTCATTGTGACGATCTCATTTTGCTTGGTTGATTTGCAATAAAGGGTCCAATATGAATTATCTACGATTTTTGGTAAGTTCACAGCCATGTTTCATCTTTAGTAGCTGCCTGATGAGCATCATTAAGCTTGGAGGTAGTTCAGAGTCCACTTCTCAATGAAGCGAGTTAGGTGTTGTACTTCGTTTACGAATTTGGCTCGTTGCTCGTTGAACTGGAAAAATGGCCGCCTGGAAACGAAGTGGCTTTGGGACTCGACTCTGGATGAATTTCTCGACCTACCGCGGCATATTTTGGAAGTTGCGACCACAGGAGAATACAACAAGCGCGAAATTTTGGCGGTGGGTCGGAGTGGCTGTGGACTTAGTATAAATATGAAATGTGTGCGGAAAGAATCGTTCACTGTCAAAATTTTTGGCTTTTTCCCAGCATGCAGTGCGGTGGTGATATTGAAAATCGAGGCAAGGTCAGTATGCATTAGAACGAGAGGTTAGAGCTCGGCCCGAGCAACGAATAAGAGCAAAAAAATTCACTGCTAAGCTAGGACTAGGACTGAATTTTGCTGTGAATGTTGACTTTTGGGTTTGCCATGATGATTTGAATTAAAAAAAACTAAAGGCAAAAACGTGATTTTTGTTGTTTTTCTATGACGTTAAAAACGGTCATTTTTGTTATTGTCCAAATTCAAACGCTGATATTCTGCAAAAATCGCTGACTTTTTTGTGTTTATTGGGTATCTCAATTTGAGGGACTTTCTAGTCAATGCTCAGAACTGCTAGTTAGGGCAATGTTCGCGCGATTGAGAAAGTTGCAATTTTTTAAAGCAGTGGAGTATTGTACGGCCGGTTTTGGCCGGTGTAGGAGCGAATGGGTTAAAAAAGGTGGCATGATTTTGATGCAAATGTTTACCTTGAGTGTTTGGTGCTTTTTTCAAACTGTGTTTTTTATTTCCACAACAAAGAAATGACTGATCCAGGAAACAGTGAAATTTTGTTTCCTGACAGACGAGACAAAATTCACTTGGTTTCTCTTGGGACCGGTCATTAAGTGTTTAATATGTAGATTTTTCCCTATTCTTTCGCCAGGGTATATTGAGAATCTATGTGAGAAGGAAAGAGACCATGTATTCGTTATCCATGCCCAAGAATATCCAGCTGTTCCGGCTGGTGCCTTTCCAGCTACTTGTAAGTAACTTTATATCTTAATTAAACAGTAAATAAGCTGCCACAATTATCGTATCAGACATCTCGCAGAAAACAAGGATGTTTACTCAACAGGCTAAAAACTGGGGTTGCACATCCATTTTGTCAGTTTCTGTTTTGAGGGTTCCAATGTTTGTAGCATTTTAAACCCTTTCACTCCCACAGTCAATCATGGAGACATGTTGTGTAGAGTCTGTGGATGAAATCCTATGCAGGGCCTCTGATATTACGTGATGGTGCGATTTCGCATAATCGGCCTCAAATCGCATCCGATCGCATAATTCACGAAAAATCGCATAATTCGTAAAAAAGCACACAAAATCGCATAATGTGAACAAACCACACGATACACTATCGCTTTAGTTAAGAAACTTAAGCTAAAATTTGTTTTTTGTATTGAATTATCCTGTATCAAATTAACAAACCGCCACTTTCGATCGAAACTGTGTTAGTTCTTGGCCACAACAAGCTTGGTAACTGCGTAAATTTCTTGAACACATGTTTTATTTAGCCTGGTTACTAAGGTTAACCAAGATGGCCGCTTGTTTACAGACTCTTTTCTTGGATTCTGTCGTTCGTTTTGGATGTTCCTTCATAGCTAAAAGCTTCAAAATGTCCCACAAAGATAGCGAGCACCGTTTTAAAACAGGTATTTTCGTTTTCTTCCTCTGAAACCTAGCAAAACATGCATAAAAAAGTTCCAGAAAAAATAGCATAATTTGCATAATTTTCCGCATAATAGTCCTTGCTTATCGCATAATTTGCCGCGAAAAAATCGCATAATTTCCATTTTTTTATCGCGTAATATCAGAAGCCCTGCCTATGGTGTGACCATTCACATGAAACCTCTTCAGCAGTACTGTTGCATGGTACTGTACCATTATAAATGTTCTAACTTTTGAGTCTGTGGATGAAATCCTATGGTGTGACCATTCAAATTAAACCTCTTTGGCAGTACTTTTGCATAAGTACCATTTGTTTTTCAATATTTAATACAAAATGAAATTTGGGATTTTTCTTGAATTTTGATGTTTGGCATTCTTGGGAGTGAAAGAGCCGGGGAGAAGGGGTCCTATGTAGAATTGACGGGTGCTCGTTGGAAACTTTCAAAAACGCCCTAAAATGTATCTGAATCCCATTTAAATTTGGGCATGGCCTTAAATGCATTTTTACCCCTGTAGGTACCAATTCTAAAACAAAAAAAAAACTGTCACCTTGACAATTTTTTAATATTGATAGAGACGATTCTTTTGAATACTTTTTCCAGTCATGTTTTTTTGCTCAATACCCTAAAAGGTACCAGGATAGTTAATGTAACAGTGGTCATTTTAGATTGTAGCACCCTAAGTGGTACCAATATACAAATTTTGAGCCCTAAAAGTTATCATGAGCACCGTCGTCATTTTTATATGGTAGTAACCCCCTGTAGGCTTCAGAGTTCGGATGTCATTGAAAGTCACAGTAATTATACCAAAAAATAGTCTGCATTAATTAAGGGGTGGTTTCACAGTAACTGTTGCATTTTTTGATTATGAAGTTAAAAATTAAAACCTCTTTCACATGAAATTGATAAAAAATTAGATAGGACAAGATAATAATAAAAGTTGCACATGACAGCCAATCGATTTAACCCCTTCACTCCCAAGGGTAAGTGCCAAATATCAAAATTCAGGAAAAATCCCAAATTTCATTTTGTAAAATATTGAAAGACAAATGGTACCATGCAAAAGTACTGCTGAAGAGGTTTCATTTGAATGGTCACACCATAGGATTTCGTCCACAGACTCAAAAGTTAGAACTACACTACATGTCTCCATAATTGACTCTGGGAGTGAAAGGGTTAAGAATATCATTGCTACTACCCACCAGGTGGATGACCTCAAGTGCAGGAGTTGGCCTTCAATGGGTAGACCTCAAAATTCCAAAAGAAATAAGATGAATTACCAATTTCCTCAAATAATAGCTGTTTCTCAACAAATCACCCCACATGAATAATCGCCCCCTTTGGTGGAAATATTTAAAATGATCCCATCCCCTCTCCTTTCTTACTTTTAAAAATTTTCTTCTTGTCATACCTCAGCTGGAAACAAGCTTTGATTTAATTGTTACAACTACATAAAAGTTACAAAAACATACAGGTTTCATAAAATTATAGTTTTTCTTTAGTGACGTTCATGTATTTGACTCTTTCCTTCATTTTTTGGAGCTCACTTAAATTTGGAATAATCCCCCCCCCCCCCCCCCCCCCCCCCCCCCCCTCCATCCTCCTCAATTAATTGCCTCCTCAAATAATCTGCTCCCTGTTGGAGTGAAAAAATAATAATCGCCCCTCAGGTCTTTATTTGAGGAAATACAGTACGTGCAACTATGTACATGTATACTGTCTAACCAAACATTTAGCAGCTGATACAGTACAGACACATGCTGATCCCCAAAGCAAGCCTATTTTTATATGCGATTTCAGTGTCTTTATTTTATTTTGTGTAAAACCTTCTTAATGATAACTCGAGGTCGTAGTGAATTGTGATTCTTTTTACATTTTAGATGGCCCTAATTTTGAGGCATGGCAGCGTGCAGTGCAACAAAGTGACAAAGAAGTAAAAGAGCTTTTGGAGGCTTATGGAATGAAATGCAAACAACACGAGGTATGTGAAATTATTTGTTTTAATTTCTCCTGACCATGAAATTAATTAAGTGCAATGGTTATGAAACCTGAGAAATGTCTTTGTTCAATGTTTTTGTTATCGTTTTTCAGCCTTGCCCCTGCACAACACAATATATGTTGATCTTTTGTTCGAGCAACTGACCAATAGAAATGGTGCTATTAAGTTATTCTCTAATCAGTCATAGCGTGTGATCAAAAAACAAAAGATGTGCAGGGTCATAAGTTATAGCTCCTTGTTGTTATCGCTATTGAAGTCTGCAAGGTTTCATAACCAGTCCCTCGATTAACTATGTCCAGACAAAATTCCAAGTAAGTGTTATCACATTTCTTAGTCTTTAACATCTTGTCTGTGCTAATATTTCAATTGTCTTTTTGTAGGCTAGTTTTCAACTCTTGGATATTTTTGGTGGTGTTTGCCTATCTTGAAGCCTTGTTACCCGTTTCCGGTTCAACAAAATTATGTGTTTTTGCCTAAATGTCCTGTTTTCAGACCTTAACCCTTAAAATTTTTGTAGTCGGCAAAACAACCCCATATTCAGACCAAAAGTTTGAATTTTAGATCAAAATAGCTAAAAAACCATACCTCTTGGGGCCATAGTCATACCTTAACATTACTAATATAGGTGTGTAACCCCCTCCCCCCAGTAGTCTGCCTGGTGGGGTGTGGGGGGACTCCATTGTGAGAGGAGTGGGGATTCTGAGTGTCTCTTTTAGTGGTGTAAATTATGGATTTTGGTATTATGTAGGATGTTCAGGGTGGACTGCAATATTTTTAGCTTTTAAGGTATCATTTTAGGGTTGCATACAAAGAAATAAAAAATGCTTTCATATACTGCAAGTTTTAGTGGTCTAGACTGATTAGTTAATACCGGTAGATGAAATTATTCAAGATGATAACAATGTCTTTAATCATAATTTAAGTGACACTGCATGACGTACCTCTGACATTTTTCTGTCTGTTTATAGAATGGTATCCGTTCTAGGTGTCAAATAAAGCTTGAGCCACACTTGTTTTTTATAGAAAAACTTTTGCAGTAAAACTTTTTTTTCAATTTTCATAAGCTTAAGTTCAAGTTGTACAAGGAAGAACATCACTGCCCTGGGGAAGTGATCTGTAAACTGGCCAAAGATGAAAAAGCACAAGTCATAGTGATGGGTTGCCGTGGCGTGGGTACCTTGCGCCGAACATTTCTTGGCAGTGTCAGCAGTTACTGTGTACATCATGCCCATATTCCAGTGGCAGTTGTCCCACCTCCAAAGCATCATAAGTGCCATGATCATTCAAGTTAATAATAATATTAAATTCATACCAGTGCAAAGTGAAAACCTGTATAATTCTAAGAACCTACATTTTTACATTTTTACATTTTTCCAAGAAAGTCAGCCTGAAAAGGTTCTTACATGTACATAAATGTATACAGATGTATATAGGTTCTTTTAGCCTTGTTAGTTCTTTTAGTTCTTGTTAATGCAGGTTTTCACTTATTTAGTAATTGTCACTGAGAAAATTGTCATTTAAAGACATTGACTTTAAGTAACTACTTTGAAAATTTGCCTGCCTTTAATGGCTTTAAATGTAGGTTAACCTGTACGTATATGTAGTATGCTATTAGCTGATATATAAAGGGGCAAGCTGGTTCTAATGAATAAACTTTAGAAAGTGAAACACTAAAATCTGTTTCCTGAATATTTAGTGGCCACATAAAGAGCTTCAAAAGCTTGTCAATTGAATGTTACCCCTTCACCCCTTTGTCAGAGCAATTCCAGTCAATGCCAAATTTTAGTAAATTTTATTTTGAAATCATAAATTTATTTATTCTTAGAAAATATAAATTAGTGAGTGTTTTAAAAATCTCTAAATTTCTGTGAAACGCAGTTTGCCTTACTAATGGGACTTGGGATGTTTGCTTAACCCAATTAGCTTAACATGGAAGCAAAGCTTCATTTTAATTTATAATCCTATTCTTTCACCTATTGTAAATGTTAAATTTCTGGTTGGTGACTCATCACAGTAGCGCATCTAGGGGACGGGTGGGGGGGGGGGGGGGGTTTGGGGGGGGGGGAGGCCCATCAGTCTCTACTATTTTTACTCCCCCCCTCCCCTCCCCCCTCCCCCTTCCCCCCTCCCCCCCCCTCCCCCTTCCCCCCTCCCCCTTCCCCCTGTTCACTTGATGTTGCCCCCTTACCATGGTACTGGATCCACCATTGGGTCATCATTTTATTATGGGGTAAACAGGTAAAGATTTTATTTGAAAGATAAATTATAATCACGCTCCTGCCCCTCCACAAAGTCTAAACATTTCAATTTACTATTGCCTTATTCAAGTTTAAATTTAATGATGCCCCCTAACTTCAGAATTCCCATTTATTTATTAGTATTTTGAATTTTGTAAAACAATGAAGCCAGACTTGATGCAGTATTGTTATTGATAGGATGCTCCTTGTGCCTTTAAGTTTATCAAAATAGCTTTTTTTCTTCTTTATACATGTAAGTGCTCGACATATTAGTTGTAGCTGTAGTCTTTTACATTTTACAGTAAAGAAAGAGCCAGCGCGATAAGACAGTGAAAAGTAAACCACAAGAAAATTAAAAACGTCAGTTATTGGGGTGAGCTGTCAGTCACTGAGTGCAGGTAGACTTTACTGACAATAATAAATAGAGTAAGCTATTTTTAGGTGTCAATAATTTATTGATGTGTGCACAATCTGGGGACGGGCATTTTCCTCTCAGCATTTTCCCATTGTAACTTACTTTCAATAAAAATTACGAATTGTTTGTTGATTTGTTGTGTTGGTAGCTCTAAGGGTAAAATAAAATTGTAGCCACGCCCTGATTATAATCATAAACGAGCATTCTGTCACTTATATACAGCTATTTCAATTAACGTTGTCGGATGGTAATTGGGCATTGGCATGTAGGCATACGGAACACAATGCAATGCTTTGCTTGAGTGACCCCCAAACAATAGCTTCCCAATGCCCAATTACCAATTACCATCCGACAACGTTAATTGAAATAGCTGTATCCCCGGATGCTGGAATTGACCGAGGAAGACCATAATGTACATGTAGACCACAGGAGTAACAGTCCGTCAAACTTTATACAAATAAAACATGTAACAGTATTCTTATCAGCTTAAATAGAACATGAGTGTCAACTATAATAAAAAACATTAGAAAGTCAAATGCCGTAGCTCGCGTGACGTTCACTTGAACATTTATTCTTAAAAGAAACTGACGTTGAAAAGTTGGAAATACTGTCTTATTTCAGAATTCTCCGAAAACATGGAAACAATGTTCAGAGTGACAGACGAAATCCGATGCGCTTATCATCTATTTTCTCTTTTAAATTTCCCGCACGCCGCCATATTTAATTTTTAATACAAGAGGCAACTATCTGAATTCACCTGAAGCCTTAGTTTTAATAGATTTTCCATATTCCAACTCTGCACACTTTTGTATGTGACTTACACTGTAATATATCGTTTTTTTTAGCCAATCAGAAGGCGCTCAACCTCCCCTCTACACTCTTTTTTCATAAGAACCTTTTTAAGTCTATAATGGATATAAACTTGCTTGTATGACCTGACTGCACGTTTAGTCCCGATAGCGTAGGGATTTTTGGTGCTTGGATGCAAAATGCAGCTGAACATGGGCTGGAGTCCCAGTTGCAAACCACGTGACCCAAAAAATGGACATAAGCCGTCATTCAAAAACGTCTGGTGAAACTCTTAACAAGATATCGCGTGACATATCACGCAGTTAACCGACGACAAAGACAACACCTGATTGGCCAATTCCATCAGCGGTATATCGCCGGTCCTTTATCTTCAAATTCCTTGTTTGTACACATCTTGCGGCCAAGTTCACGCAATTCAGTTCTCTGCGAAAAATACTCGGGAAAAGGAGCGATGGCTGAGAGTGAAACAACCGGTAGAAAGGTAGTATTGGGAGTGGATGACAGCGAGCATAGCGAGAGAGCTTTTGATTGTAAGTAAACAATTCAACAAAAATAAATAGCTCGTAGCTAGCGGTAGATTTGGCCCAGAGTATTGCGCGGATTTAACAGATTTAATGCGCTAGTCAAACAATAAAGATTTACATGGTAAGTGGTACATCATTTTTTTATCACACGAGACTAACGTAACAGTGTTGCTATAGTACCTGGTTTTATACGAATTCGTCTTATTTCACACACGTCTTCGGTGAGACGTTAAATTGCTCGCCCAATATAATTGAATTGATTTCGTCGCACCAAACGTTTGACTGATTTTACTCGGAGGACAAAAACAAAAAATCGAAACCTTTTGTCGTAATTTTAAATGTCATAGGGATAAGAATTTCGGGGATCTAGAATTAAACTAACAATACACACGCTGTAATAAATATTTTTGCCAATATTCACGAGATATCGTCCTCCCAACAGGAGAAATCAATGTATTATTTATTACATAAAGATTGCGGTAAGCAATTGTTTTTTTGGGAATATAAACAAGAATAATAATTCACAGAATTGTTTGTTGCAATTGGCCCAAAGTAATAACCAATAAAAAAGAAAATATAGAAAACAAGCTGTTTTACCTTCCTTTTTTTTTAATTGCAATGTGGCTTTCTTTTCAGTTTCTGTCGTTTCTATATGTGATTTTTTTATTAGCATGGATCAATCTATTTTGTAGCATTCTGTTTTGCATGGATCAATCTATTTTGTAGCATTCTGTTTTGCATGGACCAATCTATTTTGTAGCATTCTGTTTTGCATGGACCAATCTATTTTGTAGCATTCTGTTTTGCACGGACCAATCTATTTTTTGTAACCGGTGAAAAGGCGCAATGTTTTTTCTCAGGTAAAAAAAAATAGTGGTTTTCATTTGAGTGTCGTAAAACCAAAGAAACAAACAATCTCAACAGACTCATCCGACAATAAAATAATTATGAACCAATCAGGACTCGATGCAAATATATTAAGCTACCAAACGCGGGAAAATGTTTCCCGGTTTCCTGCTTGGTTAAAATTTTGGCGGAAGTACAAGAGTGTTCTATTTTTGTTTTCGATTACAAACCAAAGTAAAAGCCGAGGAGTCACATGAAACCAAAGCAAACGCGAGTTTAATTCAATTTAACATAAAAAAATAATAAAAACAATTCACACTACTAACATTTAGCAAGGGCTATTTGAAGCTAGCTTCAAAGGTATTGTGATACTAAAGGAAAAATTACAACTTGCTTTTTTAAAGTAAAAATTGAACAAAAACTAACAATAAAATAATAACAGCCGTGATAACAAAAAAAATTAACTTGCCAAAGTATACCCTGACTACGACACAAAATCGAAAACTTAAAAATTAACAAACAATAAACTAACAACATAATATTAACAGACATAATAAGGACTGAGAAATGCACTTGTTTGCTAAGGCAGAACTAATTAACTTACCAAAGAGAATGAGAAAGTGAATTACTGAGAGCCGACGGCATACATTGTTGAGAGTAAGTACTTTTTGTTATCTCATAGCCAGAAACTTTCAACATTACTCAGTTTTATTTCAGTTTTAAACTTCCGGCTGTGACGTTCTCAATTATGCTTAATTTGGCGAGATAATCGTCTTTCGACTCTCAATTAAAAAACTCTCTATTAAGAAATAATGTAATGTTAACGAACTAGTTTTTCCTTTTTTTCTGTCCTAACTGTGAATGCATTTTAGGGTACATCAAGAATTTGTGTGACAAAGAAAAAGACTACGTCTTAATTATCCATGCCCAGGAGAATCCGCCCCTTCCATCTGCTTCCATTCCAGCTCCCTGTAAGTACGAGAGAAATACAATTCTTCCTTATGAACTCACAAAATTCTATGATCTATAATATACATCCCCGCAAAAACAACCACGCTATGCAGCAAATTGCCAGTTTCTTGTTCCCATGTCTTGTACACTCACTTTAATATTGAAATAATGTCATTCTAAATAAGGTTTCATGTACCTTCAGATGTTGATATTTTTGACGCATGGAAGCGTGAGGTGGATACAAAGGACAAACAAGTGAAGAAGCTGTTGGAAGCTTATGGAATCAAATGTAAACAACACGGGGTATGTGTAATGTTTTCTAAGTACTGCTGCATCTGCCATGGACCCATCATATTGTTGTTTAAAGTAATTGTAAATTAACCGAATCGTGATTGAGGACTGTAATTGGCCGCTGATGTGAGCGCTCATCAATTTTACTTGGATTATTATTATTTTTTTAACAACAACAACAAGTTTTATTTCAAGTTATAAGTTTACAAAGCTTGTGCCCGCAATTAGCAAGGGCTATTCGAGGCGGCACAAGAGAAAAAGAAATTTTATAATAAATATATGTATATGTATAAAACGAACAATCCTAGAAGCAATCTAGTTTGTCGTGTGGTAGTAGTAGTAGGTGATTAGATTTAACCTTTTTACTGCGTTCCCTTTGCGTTCCGTATGCGTTCCCCTCATTAGCTATGCCTAGTCAATGACGTCACAATATGCCTTCCTGCATACTAATTTGGATTTCCCTGTTTAATAAATGAATACTAATAAACGAAATGCCTTTTCATGACGTCAACTACCTATTCCTTTTGTGTTAATAAATGACTAGGGATAGTGCCTAGGTAAATCATTGATATGTACATAATTACCTTCCGCACCCATTTCAAAACAATAGACATGCCCAAACTTGCCCGCTCTATTCCAACTCACTTCAAAACAAAACACAACTGACACAGATATCCTTTACATGCAGACATAGATCAAAACAATATGCCTTGACCAGGACTTGAACCTGAGTTATTGTGGCCACAACGTTAGACCATCAAAGCTGTGGTTGATATTATAGCTGAATAAACTAATTAGAGGTTTCCGAAACATTCAAGTTTAGAAGCAATAAAATTGCACAGTGTAAAAGAAACCACTTCTTATTCGTTTCTACCGCAACATTCTCATTGCCGCTTCATCGCTAGCTTCTACATCGATTTTCAGTTTCCCAGCCATCACCCACTTTAAGTTTTAATTTCTTTTCCGGTAGCTTCAATGTTCAAACTTTTAATTATGCGAACATACACTGAACTAAATTTGCATGAAAAATTAGCACCTCGGAAAAATAAACAAAGCAACCAATTACATGCGTTACTCAAACAATAAACCCACGGTAACTACACGGATGCTTATCAGCCAAAATATACTGCTAGCTGTCCCTTTTTCAGTCAGTCGAGCGGGCGAACTAACCACGAAAACAAGCTCGACGAGACTGGAGCGAGCGAACGAGCCGAGGGGAAACTGGGGGAGAGGCGGGAGGAAAAGCGCTTTCTCTTCTCCCTCGTCCCCAGCGCCCCTCACCGCTCAGATCGACGATCGCGTAGTTGCTCGCCCGCTCGACTATTCAGAGAGGTACTGCTAACAGTCTACGGCCAAAACTGTGCGCGGGAAACAAAGACGAATTTCGCTTTTGAACAGCCAGTCAAGGGGTAAAATTACAGCTGAAATTAAGCAACATATATTTTGTTTTAATTTAAAATAGAAAAACTCTAGCAGAAAAATTTTGGTTTTGATTTGCATGTAGGTGCAGTTTAAGCTGATCAAGGACTCTGAGAAACACAGCAATCCAGGAGAAGTTATCTGCCAACTGGTAAAAGATGAAAACGCACAGTTAATTGTGACGGGTTCTCGTGGCATGGGCACCCTGCGCCGCACATTTCTTGGCAGTGTCAGTGATTACTGTGTGCACCATGCCCATTGTCCAGTAATTGTCGTCCCACCTTCAAATCGTCATGGCGATCAAGCTCAGTCAAGTTAACAAAATTGAACTTTTTTAAAACATGTTTTTTTTTAAGAGATGAGAACTAAATCATCAAGCACCGTATGAGAATTGTGATTGGACCAGAATTGAGTCTACTGACGTTGAAACGCTACTTATTTGTTAAAGCGGTGCCTACACTGTCCAAATGAAATGTTCCCTGAGATCTGTGTTGCAATGCAACATACCTAGTAAATAGGAATATCGTTGCCAGGCAAGTTGCAGATACCGTTACAGAAATAATGGGGGATCTTTGTTTACGTGTTAATTGAACTCCGTCAATCGAAAGAGCTTCATCAAACTTGGTTGTCATGTACTTTCTCCGAATTGACTTGTTATAAAACAAGTTACACAAAATTTACACAGTAACACGGGCTTGGAAGCTGTCATGCCGCAAAAGGCTGAAGGCAAAAGGCTATGAATAAACATAAATGCATATGAGTGAAATTTTTAGAGATATCGAAACAGCTATAAACGCTTTATTATAAGTACTACCATATAACATGGCACTACCAAATTGAATATAATGATGAATAATAATAAAATATATATAATAGAGCAGTTTTCAATTGAGTGTGAAAAGTAATTACACAATTGCTTTATTTTTTCATTGCTACGCTTTGTGATTGGCTAAAAAATCTCGCGCCACTTTCACGACCAATCAGAAGTAAAACCAAAACCAATCGAGACTTGCTCACACGCGTTTTCCCGCGCTTGGCGCCGCCGACATGTAATTGCTTCGAGCTCTGATTGGTTCATTGGATTGTTTACGACTGCTGTGATTGGTCAGAGTAGTAACTTTGGTTTTGGTTTTACCACACTCAATTGAAAACTGCTCTATTATATATTTAAATATACTCATTGATTTATTAGAGAAGTTTTCAATTTTCAACCAAAGTAATTACTCTGGCCAATCACAACAGACGCGGACAATCCAAATACATGTAGTCGCTGCCAAGCGCGGGAGACGCGTTCGAATAAGTCGTGAATGGTTATTACACAGGTTACAGTATATCACAGGTTTGATATCCTTTATTCCCAGTAATACATACAACTTTCCTTTATAATAGAAAGTACTTTCTTATTCTTTCTAATATATTAGCTTGTTGGATCTTTCCGAGGTCATTTTCAAGTGAAAGTAAAATACAAAATTAAATCAACAATGCGTTGTGTATCATTTTTTAAAGTGTGAGATGAACACAAGGGATCGGTAGTTAGAAACCACCTCACAGAGCAGCATGATATGGACCCAGATGACATGCGCGAAGCTTTAAGATTTTAAGAAAGTGCCAGAACAAATTTGACTGTCTTATTTTTGTAATGCTTTTTATCGAAGAACTGAAGCCAACGCAGTAACAAACAGTGCGATTCAATTCGCGCCAAATTATTTGTTCACACTATATTTTTTTATTATTTATTTATTTATGTTTATTGTTGTTTTCATTGTTTCATTGTTTTATGCCCTTTTTTAACTTCAAAAATTTGTATCACTTATTGTTGGCACATTTTATCACATTTAGCGTCCGTGACATTCTTAACTGTTAATATTTTACTTTCACTTGAAAATGACCTCGGAGATGTCGAAACGTCTCGACTTTTTATCGTTAATTTTTATCACAAAATCTATTTCCAAGATACCACTTATTAGGATGCTGGATCTTTATTTAACAAATAAAAGAGCCTTAACCATGGCCTGATTTATTTTCTATGGAACTGAGTTGTTGAATGGATTCCTTAATTCGACAAAACTACGGCCGGATTGTTATTCCTTATTAAAATCTAGATCAGCAGTGCTAACCAGTTGCAGAATAGCGGTCAGTCTCTTGTATCCAAGGTTAGAGGTAAAGGCACCGATCGCGCGAACTGACAATCTGGAAAAATAATCCGTTACAACCTACCGTTAAGATTCAGAATGCTTATAACTAAGACTCGCCCGCTAATTATAAAGGACAAGAACGTAAATGTATCTCTTTTTTTACCTTGGGTACTCAGAGGTTCTCTCGCTGTATACTTTCGTGAAAAGTCGGGGTCGCGCGAATGGCGGCAATGCGTGTTTAAAAAGAAACAGAATGCACGATCACTGCAACAAACCGTTGAGAATGGCCGGATCTGGGTTTCCAGACCTAGATCAGGATTAATACTTGAGGTGAAACAAAAGAAACGGCAAA
The DNA here is from genome assembly GCA_024195265.1 of Dendrophyllia cribrosa. Classification (NCBI taxonomy): domain Eukaryota; kingdom Metazoa; phylum Cnidaria; class Anthozoa; order Scleractinia; family Dendrophylliidae; genus Dendrophyllia; species Dendrophyllia cribrosa. Next base: position 1,000,351 of record JAJLRJ010000007.1, read on the forward strand.
CTTATCAGTTACGGCAGAAAAACAGAAGCACAAGCAAATAAAATAAAATAAATGTGAAATACAGTAGTGCCCAATATTTCGCTTTGCAAAACAAAACTTCATCAGGTGCTAGCACTATAAATGATTACAACTGTAAAAACGTTATACAAGTAGTTTTGAAAAAAAAAACACCAAAGAATAAAAAAAAAAACAATGAATATGATTGGTGAAGGGCTTGACGGGTGATCTAAACTGACTAGTGATGAGAAAGTTAATGAAGTTCGTCGCGTCTGTTGATTCCAAGTGGTTCTAACGTCTTTGCTTTGTCTATGAGATATGCTTCACGCGCTTTTCGTACAAAGTCTCTTCTATTACGTATTAATTCCAGTGGTATAAGTTGCATATCCTTAGTAGAGTGTCCCGATAGATTAAAGTGTTCTGATATAGGAGTAGGGCAGCAGAAATGATGTGGATTCTCTACAGAGCGGCGATGTTGACCAAAACGTTCATTCAGTTTGCGTTTCGTTTCTCCGATGTATTGACACGGTGCATTACGTTTAAAACGTTTTTTACATTGGATCATATAGATCGGGTTTTTAGAATTACATGTTATGTGATTATAAATACAACGTTCCTCTTTCGTGGTAGAAAAAAGTTTATTTCTTTAGGCCTGCCTTGTCAAATAAACTGACAGGTCAAACAGCGTGGGTGGTTGCATCTGTAAGATCCTGCTGGAGGCACTATCTGATCTCTCTCGCTGGTTGGTTTCCTTAGTTTAGTATTTAGTTTCCTACCTCCTGGTTCATACTATACTAAAGCCAAACCAACCAGCGAGAGAGATCAGAAAGTCCCTCCAGCAGGAGCTTACAGATGCAACCAAATGAAACCTTTTCGGCAGTATCTTTGCATACATGGTACCATTTGGTTTAAAATTTTCATAAATCAATCCGATTTGGCATTTTTCTTGAAGTTTGATAATTGCCTCTCTTGGGAGTTAAAGGTTTGAATACTGCAGGTCACGCGATAGAACCTCGTGGCGTAAAGTGGCGGATATAGCGTGATATATCACCCAGTTGAATTGACCTACACAGAAAAGAAGGCACATGATTGGTCAATTCTTGCCGAGGTGTAACTCCTTTGTCTTCTCTTCACGCACTCCATTTCCTCTTTCACCTCTCGCAGGCGATACAATTCAGATTTGATTGTCAGTTCTGTACTGAAAGATCAATGGCTGAGAGTAAAAATCACAGAACCGTGGTTTTAGGAGTGGATGCCAGTGAGCATAGCGAGAGAGCTTTTGATTGTAAGTTAACATTTCTTTTTTTTATTCTAGATAGCGGTAATGCATTTACAGCAGTGTGTGTGTTGCCTTTTTAACGACAGTATTTATTGTATCAATAAGGCTAAAACTGGATGCATAGGTATCATGCATATGGGTATTATTATATCGTTCGAGTCTTATACAAGCTGGTTTTTTATACTTTGTATTGTGGATTCGAGGCCAAAGTTTTAAATTGATCTCGTTTCAAACTTGTCTTCTGTGAGCTGTGACGGGTTCGATTTCAGTCGACACTTTTAACAACGTTTGAAGATCCAAATAATACATAACGCTTGACTTTGATAATGAAGGAGTTAACATTAGAACTTTTTGAGAAAAACAGCCATATATCTAATGTCTGATTGGAGATTTTACATTTGGGGAATTGGAAATATAATTGGATTTACAAAACCTGTAACATATATGCCAGTATCCACGGTCGATTTTACTCGCAGCGGGGTAAATTTAAATATTCAAGAATAACAGAACATACACTGTACCCTCGGGAACACTGCAATGAAACGAACAAACTAGAAATTATTATGTACATTTAATGAAGGGTATGAACTAAAACCATGCCATCTAGAAACACGAATAAGCACGGAATTGTCGTAGCGTTGCCCAGAGTGCCGAGAAGAAATACAAATATCAAGTACAAACAATAAACTTTAACTTCTTTTGTTAAAAGTGAAGGTGGCTGTTTTCATTTGAGACGTGAAATGTTCATGATTTGCATATCACAGCATAGGTGGTTTATTTTGCATTACATGTTATAAATGGTGCAGTTTGAACGAAATATAATAACAACTTGTAACTGCCTTACGAACGCAAGACCAGAATGGTCTTACGCCATTCATCTATGCCCCCAATTTTCCGCTTTCAAATATGAAGCAAAACCTTGCGACATGCATTCCATAATTTGCATCCATTCAATCAAATACAACTGCTGTTAATTTTGCTTTTTTTCTCCCATTTTAATTAACATTCTGTAGGGTTTATCAATACCATGTACAAGAAGGGAGACTTTCTAATGATTATCCACGCCCAGGATCCAATCATTCCAAGCTTTTCCTACCCCTGTAAGTATCATTTGTCTTTACAGAACTCTGACAAAATTGACTGTTCAGATCATCCCCGAAATTTTTTTTTTTTTTTATAAGAGGGATTTTTTTAAAAAAATCTAGGAAATTAGTTTTGTGGCAGTCTTTATTAAAAAGGGAACAGAATTCAAGTTTCCTGTTCAACTGCAATAAATTTAGCGCTGATTATTCAAAACTTTGTTATACAGTAAACTGTCTTAAGATGGACACTCCTGTAAAGCGGACACCTCTCTAAGACAGACATCAATAACTAAACTCTCTCTGAGGTGGACAGGTAAAGCTTTGACAGAGCTCCCAATATCCCATGCTAATAGAGCAACTGTTTACGATGGCGTGTCAATTCAAAGGGATCATGAAACGAAAGATTAAGATAAGTCAATGTTAAATACTGATTTTCAAGTTTGTTTTCATAATCTATATTCAGATTCTTATGGGTTTTATGAAGAAGTACAGCGTAATATGGAAACAAGTAACGAAGATGTAAAGAAGCTGTTGCTAGATTACGGAAACAAATGCAAACAACACGAGGTTTGTTAATTTTTTCCTAGTGGAATTACTTTGACTCACCAGGCGACCTTAATTAATTTGAGTCGACTTAAACTGTAATTAGGTTGGGCTCATGTGAAGTACGGCGTTTGACCCGGGCCTTAATATGGTGGATAGTGTTTGTCTTCTTTATAGCGGCTGCCCCATATCATGACTTATTCTCAAAACCAAACCTCCGCTATTTTTTTTTCGAATGAAACAACACTGATGTAAATTACAGTCTGCACCAGGGGGATAGGGGTGGCGCTTACTCATCAACTGGGAACCCTTGTTATTGGCTAACTTGAACCAATCATCGAGTTAATCACGAATAAAATCATACCTACGGAAAATACAAATTGGCAAGGTCGCTCAGTGGCGAGAGCACTTACTTCCCATCAACGTGTCACAAACTCGCCAATCCCAGACTACGTTGAATTTACAGGTTACTAATGTTTTAGACTATAAAAACTGTTACAGAACAATCTTGTCAAGACTCAATCTGATTGACATTGTAGATCAAGCGAGAGTCATTCAAGTTGTACAAGGAGGAAAGCAACAGGCCTGGATACGTGATCTGTAAACTGGCAGAAGATGAAAATGCACAGTTTATTGTGATAGGTTCTCGTGGCATGGGAACCCTGCGTCGCACCCTTCTTGGCAGTGTTAGTGATTACTGTGTGCACCACGCCCATTGTCCAGTGATGGTCGTCCCACCTCCAAATCGTCATGAAGAACATTCACATTCAAGTTAATAATCAAACTTGAATTGTTTACTCGTGCGACTCTTTTTATTTTGTTTTTGCCTTTTTGTAAATTATAAAATTGTTATCAATTTCTGACTTTACTAGAACGGACTATCTTGTCAGGAATGACTCATTGAGTATTACTTTGAAGAATTTGTCTACCTTGAATAACTTGTAAGCTACCTATAAACTGAGCTAATACTGAAATACTATAAATAGTTTTATTGAATCAAAAATCAAAGGCTTTGATTCATGACGTTTGCCATTGTTATTGACTGTAGCCCCATCTCCAACCGGAAGTCCTCTTCTCCTTACTACCGATGACTCTTAATATAAGGCCCGTTTACACGGACGATTTTTTTGTACAATTTTTGTCGCACTTGTCGATGCAATTTTTGTCGCGCGCAACTGAGTTGCATTTTCAAATCGCATGTGTAGACGACAGGAGGCGATTTCAGTGCGATTTGGGCGCGATATGTCGCGCAATGTCGCAGAGGTTTCCTGATGCAACTTGGCGGGGATTTTTGGTAAGTCACAGCAAATGTCGCACCCGAATCGCACAGAAATCGCCGCTAGTTGACACTTGTGACAAAAGTTGCATTGGAGAGCGCGACAAGAATTGCACAAAATATCGCCTGTGTAAACGGGCCTTAAAGGAGAATATTATTCTGAGGTTAACTTGGTCCCCTGCTTTCATTTATAGACCGATTTATTCTTAAAGAATCTTAGGACCACGGTTGGGTACCGCTAATCTTACATTTTATATGATATACAGATGAGTTATAACATTCATGAAAGAATGATTTTTCATTAGAAAAAAAGATAGAAGAAGAAATATACCCTGGATTGAAGTATAAAGCACACCCCCCCCCCCCCCCCCCCCCCTCTTCCCCCCACTCTCCCCCTTTCCCCGTATCCACCCTCCCTCCCTCAAAATTTTGCATGATATGTCACCCACAAAAAGAAGGCACCTGATTGGCCAATTCTTGTCGAGGTATCAGAATCTTTGTGTCCTCTTTCCATTCCGCCGAACATTTTTCGCGGGCAGTTCATGCACGAATTCAAGCCTAAGAAAAGAAGCAATGGCTGGGTGTGACACAAATCATAGAACGATAGTTTTCGGGGTGGATGCCAGCGAACATAGCAAAAGAGCTTTTTACTGTAAGTATTGCATTTAGTTAGTAAACGATTCTTTATCTTTTTGGCTTACAGCTATTACAATAAGACGTGCAGTAAACTGACCGCCAGTACAAGTATCAATTGTACAGTGGAGTATCCGGCCTAACTCTATACATGAAAGTAGACAAAAGTTCTAAGCTTTTAGACACTTTCAATAAGACGCGAAATTGTTCATATAAATAGCTTCGACAACCAGATCGATATCGCCTAAAGCCACTCAAACAAACTTAACGTTTATACACCCACAAAACTGAATAACTGAACTGCCGCCACACGTTATTTAATAGGAAAATTCAATGGGTAAAAAACCCCCAGGCTTAAAATCTAAAAATGCCCTTGAGATAGAAGATTTTGACCATCTAAAATCAAATTTATATGTTTGTGTCACTACAATCTGCGATCTGTGATCAGTCGTCCTCGGTCCCAGCAGGGGGAAACTAGAATATTTTAATATATGTAATTATATCCAGAGAGAACAACGTCACACTCACACAAACTGCTGTTCAGAACGATGCAATGGAATAAACAAATTAAAACAAATTAGATATAAGTACATTAAATGTAGAGTAGGAACATAAAATAAGTGTAATCATAGAATTGTTTGTTGGTCCGTAGAGGGAACGAATAAAAATGCCAAGTAAAAACAACCAGCCAAGTTTATTTCTTTTGTTTTGTTTGTTATTTTAAATATCGTTCTATTTTGTCAAGTGCCAGACTGTCCTTTTTAATAAGGAGTGCTGTTAAACGAACGAGCGGTTTTCAATCGAGAGCTTTGGTTTTACATTTCAGCTTTGTGATTGCCGCCTTAGAAAACGAATCGCCATTTTTTTAATCAACCAGAGGCAAAACTAAAATTGACAGTCGTGACTTGTTTGTACGCGTTTTCCCGCGGTTGGCGCCAGCTTCGTGCATTTGCTTTGAGTTCTGATTGGTTCGTTGGACATGACTGGATTGTCTGCGTCAGCTGTGATTGGCCAGAGTCATCACTTACGTTTGTTTTTATATAATAAAATATAGGTTGTTAATATTATTATATTATTATATTAGTGTATTTTTTCCAGTGGATAGTACTGTATTTTCAGCGCACTCTGATTGGCTACTCAACTCGGGATATTTAACAATTATTCACCGAAATGGACGTGAATAGCAAATACTATTAAGTAGCCAATCAGAGAGCGTCAAAAACATTATCTTCTGGTTTGGTATATACTATTATCTGATATTCACCTCCCGGCTTTGTCGTGGATTTCGGACGCGAGGTTTTAGCTAGTTTTTAATGGTATATTCTGCAACAATTATTCACCTTCGTGTCGGTGTCATTTTAATACATTTTTCTAGGGTATATCGATAATTTGTGGGACAAGCAAAGAGATAATGTAATGTTTATCCATGCCCTGGAATATCCAGCTATTCCAACCTCTCCCTACCCATGTAAGTATATCATTAACTCTATTATCATATCATACAATTAAGTTGTATATTCGGTGGCATTTAGCAATGTAACATGGAAATAAGGTACTTATTTACTTTCCGCAGACGGTGGTACGTATTATACTTATGACGAATGGCAGCATTGGACTGAAAAAAGTAACAAACAAGTCAACAAGCTTTTAGAGGCTTATGGAAATAAATGCCAAGAGCGCGGGGTTTGTGAATCTGTTTCTTGGAATTATTCAAAACAAAATAATATTATTCAGTTTGTTAAAAAGTTTGTTTTTCATTTGCTTTTAGATTAAGTTCAAGTTGTATAAGGAGGAAAACAACTGTGCAGGAGACGTAATCTGCAAACTGGCAAAAGATGTGAACGCGCAGGTCATCGTATTGGGTTCCCGTGGCGTGGGTACCCTGCGCCGCACATTTCTTGGCAGTGTCAGTGATTACTGTGTGCGCCACGCCCATATTCCAGTGGCAATCATCCCACCTCCAAAACATTATAAAGACCACGCTCATTCATGTTAACAACTAAACTTGCTTCTGACTGTCATCAGTGTGACGTTTCCTCCAATGATCATAGCCTGTTTCAGACTTTCAGACAGTGGGAAGCGAAGGAAACTAAACTTCTCCGGAGCGTAACTAATAAAGCAAGGCTGACTGTACGACTGGGAGTAATCTAAATTGATAACCGTATCAATCTCCCATGCGGGATATATAAGGAGTATAAGTATATTCTATCCAATATTTCGTTAGGCACGGCCTGACTTCTTCAGGGAATAAAATGACTACAAGAAAAACGTTACACTTTAAGCTGCTCCAGTCCCAGGCTAAAATTTGATCATAGCAAATTATCGACTACTAAGACCAGTTATAAGCCTACCCGCCCATAGGTCCACAAGTTTGGCAACAAATCGTCATATCTGGTTATACAGGGACTGGGACCCTTCTATATAGCTGAAAATACAAAACTGAATGCAAGGCTGGCACTACGGCAAAGGGCAGATTTGTTAATGGCCAATATTTCGACTAATAATATTAGTCTTCTTCAGGGCCAGGGCTGTACTGAAAGAAAATATTGTAACGGCTCCAAAAATTTGAAAATTACATGGTTATAAATGATTGGCTAATACATGACATGTAGACAGCGCACTTGTAAACATAAGATAAAAATAATATATGACATATATAGTGTATGATACAAAAATGAGTTCAGCGTTCGTTCCTTCGGTTAATGCCTTCTGGTGACAAAGTGTTCCCTCTACGAATTAAAAAGGCCTCGTAACAACCTGATATGTCACGTGTTCAGAAAAAACGTGTTTGCCGGTTGGCCGCCATTTTGATAATTACCCAAAAGACCCTGATCGGGGAGATCGAGGTTTGCCATGCGTTGGCGAACAAAATGGCTGCGAGGAGTGCATATTTAATGAGAATAATAGGCAAATTTTAGGAATAATCCGGGGAATAATAGGGGGTTACAGAAAGAATACAGGAATAGAATAATAGGCAAAAAAAAAAATAATAACGTAACGGTCCCTACTCGTGACATGTCAGGTGTCACGTAATCTCATATAAAAACGACTGCGTGGAGACAAGGTGTCACGTCTTTGTCTCCTCTTGGTCACTCCAGTGTCACTCTTCGTTCTTACTCGGTCCTCTTCTTCTCACGGTGTTCTTACCGTTGGCCAAGTTCACGCCGTCCTTTTCGGTAAAAAGGAGCAATGCCTGAGGGTGAAACAAACCGTAGAACGGTAGTTTTTGGGGTGGATGCCAGCGAACATAGCGAGAGAGCCTTAGATTGTAAGTACATGTGTATACAACAACAAGAATAACTTTTTTTGAAGACCTCTTTTGAAAATAACTCTTTTACACCTTAAATGGTCATCAAATAAAAACTTTCTGAATTTTTTATAAAGCAAACCTCATTAAATGGGATCTAGAATATAATAAAATAGACCATTGTAACATTCGTGCTGACCTCCACGATCGTTGATTCTCTGTGCCTGACTGCGCTGCGGGAAACTAAATTTAGTACATTTAGTACGCACGTATTTCTATATCGAACACAGCAATTAAACGGACAAACAAGATTGGAAATAACTTGTTAAGTAGAACAGGGAGTAAAACCATGCCATTTACAAAGTTTAACATAAAAAGGTGAATATTTATTACAGTTGTGTGCGGTGAGTCACGAACTGAATGAACAAAACATGGTTCTGACTTCCGCTTCCGGTGTGGCGGGAAATCACTGGAATGAGTAAGGACTGGGGTCCATCTATTCCCTCGTCTGTCAAATATTTAAAAATAATGTGTGTGTTTTACAGTTTTTATACATTTATTTTTTCGCAGGGTATATCGAGAATATGTGGGACAAGGCAGACCATGTAATGTTTATACATGCGCAGGATTATCCGACCATTGCAGTCCACCCTTGTAAGTATGTCAAAAGCCTTAATTAATATGGTATTTAAATTACTGTTTTTTTGTTCTTTTCAGAAAGGCACTGAAATGGAATAATTAAGTAACTGTTGAAATACCAGAAGGCATGTGCTACAGTATCTATGATGGCTTCTACAAATACCCAATATTTAATTGCATGTACTGTGTGGATTTTATGAGCAAATGGATAAGGCAGTGACAACAGTGCCCATGTCCCTCGGGCCAACCCCCAGGCATTAGGATTTTGGCAAATGTCCCACAATGGCCACAGTGGAGACAATAAAAATCTGTTGAAATGCCACAGCATGCCCCACTAGGATAATTAAGAGAATAAAAAGGTCAATAATTCAAATCAAGGCTCACCTTCAAGTCCATTTAGGTAAACTGACATCACTAAGGCACAGAGAAGTGTTTTCCCCCAGTACATTTTCTAGTGATCAATCTTTCAAGAGCTTGTAAGAAACATATTTCTTATCTTTATCTTCTTTTGCATTTAGCTAGATTAAATTTCAACACCATTTACAATTGTATTTATAAAAAACAATCCCATAATTATAGTATTATATTTATAATAATGACAACTACATCAGTCCACATAAAGTTTATAACTGATGTTTTACATAAACAAATGAAGATGTTTAGGCAAATTTGAAGACAAATTTAATTTTTCCTCTGCCCTCTTGTGAAACACACAGCATTGCAAGCAAGTTGTTAGCATTTTGGTAGATATTTGACTCACTCGCTCACTCGGCTGTAAACATTGAGGCCGCCATATGTAATGGTCACCTGTCTTACCCATGGCAATGGCATTGGAGGGAGGGGAGGGAGGGAAACTAGACACAGGGGGTGGAGGTCGGTGGTGCAAAACTCTTGTGAGAGGGGAGAGTTTAAAGATATGCAGAATCAGTACGAGTTGGCTCCGATAGGAGCCTTTGATTTATACACTTCAGAGGACCCACCTTATGACCAAGGGTCTGGGTACGAGAAGAAATGTTATTCTTTTAAATTCCTGCAAAGTCCATAAATGTGTTTTATGTACCTACTAGATGGCTCTTATGTGTCTCTTGAGGAATGGCAGCGTATGGTTGAAAAGAGTGACAGAGAAGTGAATGAGCTCATGGAAGCTTATGGAAACAAATGCAACAAACATGAGGTTATAGTGACAATTGTGCTTTTAGTGAAATTTCTTTAAGCAAAATACATATTTTAAACCAAAACGTTTGCAAAGAACCTTGTCTCTATTTACAGGTGAAGTTCACGTTTTACAAGAAAGAACACAGCAGTCCTGGAGAAGTGATCTGTAAACTGGCAGAAGAAGTTAATGCACAATTGATAGTGACGGGTTGCCGTGGCATGGGTACCCTGCGCCGCACATTTCTTGGAAGTGTCAGTGATTACTGTGTGCACCACGCGCATATTCCAGTAGCAGTTGTCCCACCTCCAAAACACGTCTCACTCAACCTATAAACCGGCAATTAATTATTATTGAACTTATTCAGTATTGTGTAACTGTCACCAATTTTTAAATACAAACTGATTGTACTTGCACCGTCTTGAGAGAGAAATTTGAATTAGACCAATACGTTTCGCCATTGTCTTGAACAACATACATTGTCCACCTCTTGGACTAAATATTAATAGAACTGGGTGATGGATCTTAATATTCTCCTTGTCTAGCTGGTTATAATGTTTAAGTTGTGATCGTTTTCAAGAACGGATGAAATGTAATGCGAGCCGATCATTAATATTAAACTGAATAAAGTTTAAACAACAACTGTACGTGCACTACATATCCGTAGTAGAAAAGTACGATAACTTCCCATATTCTTAATACCCCCCAAAACGTACTAAAATCAAGCTACCTCCCAAAAAAATAGTTGCCAAAATTTTCTTACGGAAAAATCACGAAATCGTGAATTTCAATCCCCAAGAAACTCCTTCGCACCTCGCCCTAGCACCATATTAAGGCTGGTTTTCATTAGCGCATAAGCATAAGCATAACGCTTGTGAGGACAGCAGCAACATAAGCATAAGCAGAACAAACCACTTTTTTTTCTTATGTTGTCCTCACTAGGAATCACCGCGACATAAGCACAAGCATAAGAATATCAAAACCATCCGTTCTTCTTATGCTTATGCTTATGTCGCGGTGATTCCTAGTGAGGACAACATAAGAAAAAAAAGTGGTTTGTTTTTCTTATGCTTATGCTTGTGATTATGCTTATGCTTATGCTTATGCGCTAGTGAAAACAAATCTAGAGTAGTACCCCTCCTGGCCCCGGTTGTTCAAAAGGTGGATAGCGCTATCCACCGGATAAATCACCATCCAGTGGATAAGCATTAACAAAACCAATTGTGTTATCCACTGGATAGTGATTTATCCGATGGATAGCGCTATCCATCTTTTGAACAACCGGGGCCTGGGGTCCGGATCCGTTAAAAAGCGTTAAATACACACAACATGTTCATATGCCATGGTACAGACTGTCATGCTCGAGTTGCTCTGTAGACTGGCTGAGCTTTGCATTGATCTGAGTTGTAGAACATTTTCACGAGAACCTCCTTAATTAATATAGACAGAATTTGGTTTCTTACCATGGAGCTTGCAATATATCAAAGGGATGATGTATGTAATGTTTCTTATAACAACGCAATAGCTATGAATCTACAGTGCACACATCCACAAAATGGAGGTTTGATAGTTTTAATTTTTTTAACGTCTTCCAACCAAGTGCTGTTAATAGACGAACAAATTGTAACCTTAGTCTGATAAGTTTCTCAGTGGTAGTCGTTTACAAGAGCTTAAAAACAAACAAAAAGCACAGTTCGTAAATCCCAAAGTGGTCGCGACGCTTTAATGACCTTTAATTCAATAAATACAGAGTTTAACCGAGAATATAAACGGGGTTTCGTGAGCGTGGGTGGTGAAGGGAGCTGGTCAATTGCAAGAGTTAGCTTCAACCGTAGTAAACAATTATATCGACTATAACACCTGAATCCGTATTTTTAAGCGACTCCGCCAAGCAAAAGATGGTAAATACAAATTCTAAAAATACACCACACCTCGAGGTGTTGCCTGCAGATAACTGGCAACAACTGTTCACATTTTTAGCCGAGTAGATGTTATGTGAGGAATCAGTCGATATTTCAAACAACTGTTACCATGATGGATAGAAAGTGTACAGCAAAAGCTGTTTTGTGGACGTTATTTTTTTTTCTTTTTCACTTTTATATATCTTTTTTATTGACGCAAAACAATAACTTCAAAACTGCATTAATATTAATTGCAAAATCCGTCAGTAAGAAAGTAGTGTTTACAATATTAGCGGTCGTGTTGTATCAGACCAGTTACAATCAACGCGAATACGAATACAACACGGCCGCTCATGTTTTAAACACCACTACAGCGGGCAATATATCAACATATCTCGAGTTATGGTTAGTAAGTACGGTCGAACCACCCTGTTGAGCGACAATCTGTCGTAAATAACCACCACCCATGACGCCGATTTTCTTTCTTTTTTCGTTCACATGTTAATTCAGTCCTTTTATAAGCGATCAGGGGCCGTATTCACGAAAGCATCCTAAGTCCAAAGAGCCTCCTAAGATATAACTTAGGAGATAACTGGTATTCACGAAGACCTCCTATTTTAAGACATGTCTTATTTTTTCTTCTAAACTTAGGACCTCCTAAATTTTTAAGGCATGTTTTAACTGGTATTCACGAAGACCTCCTAACTTAACATATGTCTTAATTTTTCTCCTAAACTTAGGAGGTCAAAATTGACCTCCTAACTTATTAAAACATGTCTTGACAGGGCTAAATTCGATTGTTGACGAGTTTTACGTCGATTTTCAGCGTGATTATTGTGTATCACAATAGTTACCGATTAGATAAACATTTTAAAGCATTATATTGCGAAGAAAAATTAAATATTTTCTAGTAATGTCAAACAACACGGTTAGTTTTATATAGGCCTTCGTGTCATTAACGGGTTCGACATTTCTTTCTCCTTGCAGAGTTATATTTCCGTTTTTCGTGAAAATAAGCCCTTGTACAAGAAATATCGAAGTAGACCCTATTAAAATGATGATGGATTTGTTTGTTGCTTTCGCTACTGACCATGAACGAAGATATAATCACGGTTTTGCTATCTTAAATTCGAGATGAAATAAACATTATTGTATCGTCATTGTGATTACAACAACAATTTACACAATACAAAATATTCATTCATGTAATTTTCATAACTTATCAGTATTCATAAGATCGCGCCATATAAACTGTCTCTGATTGGTTTACTTTTACTACTATCGATCTCAGACGTCCTTGGACAAGGGATTTTTTTCGGCCCGCTTCACGGGCCGTTGGTTTCAGTCTGCGGTTAAAAAAATGTCGTCACGTGATGACATTTTTTTGGCTCTGCGGTTTCAAAAATGTTGATCACGTGACGCCATTCGGTTACTCGCGCCAAAAAGAAAACCGGCAAAGTGATCAAAGATGTTGGGGAGTAAAACCGGCCGAAGCTATCATCCAGGGAAAGCTTTGTCCAATGACATAAGAAGCGGAATAATAGATACGATAGTACAGGCCGGTGGCGACTTTACTACAGGTTTCTTTATGGGTAATTACAGTGATGTGGCAAGGAAATTTAACGTGAGCAGACAAACCGTTAAAAACGTCTGGGATAATTCACGGCCGTGGGAAGTCGAAATAAAGCATCACGTGATCAACATTTTTGAAACCGCAGAGCCAAAAAAATGTCATCACGTGACGACATTTTTTTAACCGCAGACTGAAACCAACGGCCCGTGAAGCGGGCCGAAAAAAATCCCTTGTCCAAGGACGTCTGAGATCGATAGTAATCGATAACTGCCCGCGACCATTAAACTTAGGAGACTGCTAAGTTACGCTTACCTTAGGATGGTCATAAGATATCGTTCGTGAATAGCACTTAGGACATATCTTAGGAAGCTCATAAATTTTCTCTGAAGTTATATCTTAAGATATATCTTAGGTAGGATTTCATGAATACGGCCCCAGCTCTCCTGACCTGTATCAGTGTCCCCTGCAATTATTTGATTCTTAACAACGTGAGCGAATTTATAGGGTGACTTGAAAAAAAACAACTTTCCCCTTTTTTGACTTCAATTTCTCAACTGCTGATTGGTATTTTATTCAAATCACATAATATATTCCGCCGCAAATAGGAAATTGCTAATCAAGTCGGGCGGTAAAAGGAGAACTAAACAGGGCCAAACAGAAAAATGATGTCTTGTTATATAGTTGTTATTGACAGAGCTTGTTCTGTCAATAACAATAACAATTGTTCTGCGCTTTTCTTTGCTCACATGGATTGAATAAGCACAAAGCGCAGTCTTTTCTTAACAAATAAAAACGCCATTTATGGAAGGGTTGACGTTCGCAAGATGACTGGATATAAAGCAAGTGATCCAGATTACCGCGCGATCAGCCAATCAGATTGCATCCTCAATTCATGTCGGCCGCCCACTTAGCAGAAAAATAGCATAGCAAGGAACGTGATCGGACGGTAACAGGTGTAGTTAATGGCCGCACTTACCCAACTAAGATAACAATCACTTTTACATGTTAAAAACAAACAAAGTTTACTTCCTTTTTGTGAAAACAAAATGATAACTTTTTTCAAAAGACAAACCCTCTCATTAATTGACTGGATTCAACTGCCAACATGTTATTTGTGACAGTATATATCTTCATTCCAATACGCTCGGCTTGCCATTAACAAGTTGTTTATACCGACTTTAAAGTTCCTGCTGCGTTATATTCTGAAAACACTAATTCAAACAAAAGCAGCCAGACGTTATATTAACTCATAGCTTTTTTAACAAATATCTTAAGGAGAATGGCAAACGTCACTGGATATGCCGATTTTCTTTTTTGCTCTCTTTTTTCTTCAAATTAACTTTTATTTAGTCCATTTATAAGCGATCAGTTCTCCTGGCCTAGACTGCATGCCCCCTGCAATCATTTGATTCTAAACAACGTGAGTAAATCGAACAAGCACATTCAATAAAATTTCTAGACTTTTTTTAACAAAGCCGAAAAAACGCCATTTATGGGTTGACGTTCGCGAGAGGCCTTGATATAAAGCAAGTGATCCAGAATATCGCTCAAGCAGCTAATCAGATTGTACTCTTCAATTCATGTCGGCCGCCCACTTAGCAGAAAAATAGCATAGCAAGGAACGTGATCTGACGGTAACTAGTGTAGTTAATGGCCAACGAGACAAATCCTTTCATTATTAACTGGGATCATTTTCCCACATGTTATTAGCGACACGGTATATATCTTCAGCCCAATGACAAACCAATCTTTAACAAGTTCTTTATACCGACTTAAAACTAAAGAAGCCAGACGTGATATTAATTTAAAGTTTTTTTTAACAAATATCTTAAGGAGAATGGAGAACTTCACTGGATATGAAAACAGCACAAACACGACAGATATAATAACACTGAGTACGTTAACAGCAAGCATAGGAATTATTTCTGGCTTCAATGTTTTTCTCGCCATCACCGCAACTCTGGGAAATGTTCTGATCCTGATTGCTCTCCATAAAGTGTCGTCCATTTATCCACCAACAAAACTGTTGTTTCGATGCCTTGCAGTCACCGATCTTTGTGCTGGACTTATATCTCAGCCACTCTACGTTATCTATCTCATTTCCATCATTCCAAACATGAATATACATCACCTCCATACAATTCTTAAAGCAGCTGTTATGTTTTTCTGGCCCCTGTTAACTCAAATGTCAGTCCTCACTTCGGCTGCCATAAGTGCGGACAGACTTCTCGCCCTGTCGTTGGGGTTGCGATATAAACACGCTGTTAACCTAAGGCGAGTTCGTGTCGTCGTAGTTTGTTTTTCGTTAATTAGTTCTCTTACCGCCGCTGTGTCGACGTCCTCTGTCATTTACATTTCTTATCTGATAATCTATGTTTTAATACTTTTTTCTTTGGTAATCTCAATGTTCTCTTACACGAAGATTTTTCTCAACCTTCGCCATCAACAAGCTCAAATTCAAGAACATGTTCAACCAGGACAACCAAACGGAGGAAGTTCACTGAACATAGCACGATACAAGAAAACAGTTTCTAGCATAGGTTGGATTCAGTTAACATTATTTGTTTGCTATGCTCCCTATTTGGTGACAGTAATAGTAATTTGGTATAGAAAAATACGCCATTCGACAGCAATAGAAGTCGCGTTGCAATCATTCGTAACTCTCGTTTATTTAAACTCTTCTCTAAATCCAATACTTTACTGTTGGAGGATTAGAGATGTGAGACAAGAAGTGAAGAACATGATCCGACAGGTTTGGTGCTAGTGACAGATAACCAATGAATTAAGACGATACGCTATCTTACAAAAAATTTAAAATTGTCAGTTGTCATTGTAATTCACATTTCGTTGGAACATAGTCTGATCGTCAAGTAACGCCGGAATTTCCTCGTTTCCTTATTAAAGTAAACTAAGCTAAAAGCATTTAGCTTAAAATTGTCGTCTCCAAGATAATTGAAGAAAAACATAGATTATGCATGCAATGTTCAAATATGAAACATATTAAGAAAAAGAATGTGATTCCATGGAAAACTTGATTCAGTGATTTATGTGAACTGAAAAGAGCTGTACCTTTTTAGACTTTTTAGCTAGTGAAAACTATAACACATATTAAAGGATATTCGCATGTAATGAAACTTCTAGATATATGTTCATAATATTCGCTGTAGGATTTAAAATACTATTTACAAGGCTAAAAATAATTTTTTCAAAGTTAAAAGAAAAAAAACCGGAACGTTTTCGACTAATTAACCTTAATCCTATATCTTCTGAAACTAAATACAGACAACTAATGTCATGGGGTTTAGATTTAATTGGGACATCTCGTCTCCAAAGTCGACACTAATTTTTCTTTCTCTGATGTATTAGCTTTTAAAAAGTGCTATTGGAGTTTTTATTAATTAGGCACAGGGAACTTTAGTTTCCCTAACTATCTTTATCTTCAGATGGTCTTTGAGGCAGAAGGACAACTCCTAGAACTGAGTTTGCTCCAAATTTCGCCACCACAAATTATTTTGTTCATATTTATTTGATAATTCTGACCTGATAGTGGAAACATTTTAAGACTGGTTTGTTCTAAACTGGGGTACCAGCACGTGACTGTATATGTTTTGTTCTGTAATCGGGTTCAGGATCAAACCTCTGGGCGGCATGATCTCACCCAAGATACTGATAGATCTAGAGGGGTAGTTGAAAAGGCAAAGACCGTCATTATGGATGGAGGGATCTTGCGTCTGCTCTTAGTATGTCTGCACTATTGGGCATACAGGCTTGATGATGTTGAAATAAACGTGAAATCTGCAAAGGACCGCAAACGATAATGCTGCTAACGGTGTACGTAGGATCTGCGGAAGACCTAACCAGCCCAAAAATGAACAAACATACAATAAACTGCAGGGCTGATCTGACTACGTAAAAAAGACTTTGCGAGACACCATCACGACAGAAACCGATAAAGTAGGATTGCAACCGTGGACAGCCGTTCCGTTGTTATTGCAACTCATCAGCACGGTGTAGCGAACTAAATGTCGCCAGCAAGAAGCCAGCGCAAATAGATTTCACAATGACCCGTTCACCATATCAGGTTCCGTACTATGTGCTCACTTGTCACTCGAATCACGCGCTGCCACATCACGTGTTCCGAGGAACAAAGAGCCCATAGTGTCGCAAAGATGTCATTGCAAAGAGAAATGTAGATGGACAAAGCCGATCTGAACATTTAAAAACGCATGGACAAAACAATGCGTTTAAAAACTTTGCCGCCGGCTCGCGCAACCTCCTCCCCAGGGCCTTTCCCGCTTTTCAAAATGGCAGGCCACCCATGCACCTAGAGGCTCGGCGATTTCCAGCCCTTTTGTTCGCCCGCGTTCCTTCGCGCACACCACGGCTGGATCACTGGTCGGCCCTATTGTATTTTCGACCAATCAGAGACTTGCCTGCTGGAATCGGGCAGGCAGGTCTCTGATTGGTCAATTCAGTCAGCAACAAAGATTTTAACACGATAGGAGTTAAAGCTAAAAAGCTTGTGGGGTCGTGTAATCTTATAAGCTTGTGGGGTTGTGCAATCTCCGTGGATTTCTTTCTTTCTAGCCTGCTGCTTGAGAAATCCGTTTCTGAGCTGTTCAAGATTGGCAAATTTGGGAAATACATCAAGAAGCAATAGTTAACGTGTTCAATGGAAACTGGACGTGTTATTAACACAGCCAGCGCGACGATCAGGAAAGTCCATATTTTCTGTTGTTGTTATCCGACTGCTTTATATCCTAAGAATTGTTTGTAAACCAACTACTTTCTCAATTTGTGATTTGGCGATCTCTCTTCTCACTTCCTTGATGCGAGATCAGGCCACATTCTCCACATCAGTGGGAAATGGAGCAGCATTTATCGGTGACAAATGACGCGAAGACCACGTAAATTAAATAAAAAGTATAGAATTGTTTCCGCCAAGTTGTGAGTCCGTTTAATTTTGGGCTGTACATGTCGTGAATTGACGAGTGGCGAATTTAATAATAATATTAATAATAATTTAATTAAATTTAGGTCATGATTTTTAGGCTCTTTAATGACTTGTTATTGATGAAGCTCACTGAATTTAACATGGTAACATTGAAAATTATTTTTTCTTTGTCTTTGGCTATAATAATTATGGTGAGTGTTTCAGATGTTAACATTATGTAGGTTTCATCAAAAGCAAGTCAGGTAACCAGTCACAGTGTTAGACACTTTCCTTGGTACTTGACACTGCTTTCCTGATATAAATATATGGAGCAATTAAAACTATTTTGGGTTCCAAATTTGTATCAGGAACTCCCTTTTGTGTGTTTCTAATTTTGTAACCACCTTGAATTATTTTTACAACACTGGAAAGTAACATAAGACTTTGCCGATTTGCTTAAACTGGCTTTTGTCACCAGTTAGCGTACAAGTGTAATAGATTTTTATAATGAATATTAAATACAAGAGCTGCTCATTATGACCAAGAGAACATAATTTATGTTCTCTTGTTATGACTAAACAGACCAGTGCTCACCTCAAGTTTTGAGTTGGTTAATTTTATTTTGGAGATGTTTAACCAAAAAAGGAAAGCAAATTGTCTGCAAACATTCTCTGCCAATAAAATATTAATGAAACAAGATCTCATTTTAAAAGTGTTCTTCCTGGTTGCCAGTTGTGAAATAAACAGAAAATAGAATAGCGCTTTCTTAAAATCTCTGGTTCTCACCAGAGATTTTGCAAAACCAGATGACTATTAAAATGATATAGTTTTGAGTGAAACAGTAGCACATGGCATGGGCATAAAAAATATGTGCTCACAAAAACACGATGTTAACAACGTCCATGTTATCTCATTTTTGAATTTGTGAGGCAGAAAACCCAGTAGTTCATGACCGTAGAATGTGTGTCAGTTGGTTTCCATAACCGTTTAAAGGAAAGATAATTATTCTCTTGCCGTAAGTCATCATTTCCTGCAACAATAATTTCCACAATAGAGGGGATATCACCAACTGCATTTATTTATTTATTTAGTTAGTTATTTATAGTAGAGCTTTACAATGATTCTAATCGGCATTTATTATACGTACACAGATACTTACAATAGCTTAATTACTTTATTACATTTATTTATTGTGTACAGTTATACTCCTTGGTTATATTGGTTATTAAAGATCCAAACGATAAGTAAAAAACCGTCGGAGTCTTCGTAGGCTTTGGTAACAAGGAAGCAAACAAAACAACACATGTTGATGGTATTTTCGAACTGTTTGATCATCAATTCAGACAGACGGTCGCTTGACTGACTTGACTCACGCGGACCACACACCGGTCTTAACTTTAATTTATTTATATGTTCGATTGTCCTTGTAAAATCTGCTGCATGCGAGAAAGATATTTACAGATGAAAGTATTTGTTTACCGTCAGATGTTATTACAACTGACTCAACAAACCTTCCAGATCAATGTTTTGTTGTTGGCAGGTTAAAATCTTCCGAACTTTCGAACTATTTGAGTTTTAGGACCTTAATAAACAAAATTTTAGAAATTTTTCAAGATATAACAGATACAAATTCTAGATCTTTTTTCGTGGAAAATAGTCAGAAATCCATGAAATATTTCTTAAATAGAATTATTAAGAAAATAGAATCAGAATTTAAGAAAGCTTGTTCAACTAAACATCAAACTTAATTTTTATTCTAAATTCACAAATGACATAGGAAGTTCTAGTAAGGACTAGTAACTGTTATGACATAATAAAAAATATGAAACCTGACAGACGAACACTGGCTAAGTTTCGAACAGGAAATCTTTGCCTACGTATAGAAATGGGTAGACATGCAAGACCAAAAATTCCAAGAGATCTGAGGCATTGCGAATGCTGCTTATCAAATGACGTTGAAGACGAATTTCATTTCTTTTTCGACTGTGGAAATTCACTATTTAATGAAATTAGCAAACATTGTAAAAGTTTTTTGAATCTGCAAAATACAGATAGAATTAATTTTTTTTAATAATGTTGACCCCTTTATATGTAAACAGCTGGGTCACTTTATATATGAAGCCTCAGAGAGACGAAACACTCTGTTAGCACGGACTGCATGACTGTATTCTAGTTTAATCTGTGAGTGTTATAGGCAATACCATGCATGTATATGGGAATGCTCATCAACTTTGATTTGATTTTTAACTCTTCCTGTTATTTTGAAGGAAATTTCCACCAAGAGAAAAATTGTTTTCTTGCAAAATTCCTAAGAAGTGACAGCTCTTTGTGAACGGTAAACGATATCTCTTCATTTTTGCGCGTGGGACAGACCAGCCACCAAAATCTAATTTGCATAAAAAGCGGATGTGACGTCACGGAAACAATGGACCAGTGATCCAGCCGTTGGGAGGAGGATCTGGAAACCGGACTCCCTCAAACGGCTGAAATTCTCATGGCTTGCGTGATCTGTCACGCAGCTGTTCATCCACAAACCTCTTGCTATTTTTATAGGTACGTGTCTCCTCTTGGTCGATTTCACGCTATCCGTTTCCTTTTCCTCGTCTTCTACTACTTGTCGATCTGCGAGCAAGATCAGTTCTGTAAAAAGAAGCGATGGCTGAGAGTGAAACAAACCGAAGAATGGTAGTTTTGGCGGTGGATGCCAGCCAGCATAGCGAGAGAGCTTTTTACTGTAAGTAAACATTGAAATAAATGGACTTTTTTTAGCTTCCAAAAGGGGTGCTAAAATAAAAAAAAGTAAAATGTATTTAAATTATCATAAGGTGGGTGTTGTTTTGGGGATCTAGAATATTATGAAATAAACCACTGCAGCATTCCTGTTTGTGCTAACGTCCGCTATTATCTATCGTTTCACTGGGCGTTACCTGCTTGCGCTGGGCAGAATTGCGGTAAACAGTCTATATTCATTGCTGTATGGAACACAGCGATGAAATTGTAAAACTACATACATACATACATACTTTATTTGGTGAGTAGGTTGGATAAAAGGCAGCCAAAGGGCTGATGTGGACCTACTATACTAAAAGTTAAGAATTACATTTAAAAAATTAAATTTACAAAATTAGAACTGTATACAAATTAGATAAGACTATATACAGACAAGTAAAATTACAATATATCGTCAGATAATATTGACATAATATTTACATTGAAAATAAATCTATTTTTAGGTAGATCTGTAACTGAAACCGTACCATTTTAATATAAAGTTTCTTGACGCAGTTATAAATGCTTAATATAAATGGTGTCTGCAGTTGTCATGTCAGACCCAAGAATTTTTCTAAATTTGCATACATGAAACGATCTATTTTTACATTAAATAACCTGAATAACGAAATAATCTGTATGGCGGGGGGGGGGGGGGGGGGGGGGGGGGGAGTACTCACCATATACCGGATGTGGCTTTCAGGGAGAGAACACGAATAAAAAACTTTAAAAAGCTTAAAATGTAAGGTGCTTTACAAAATAATATAAAACTTGAAACGTGTATATGGGGTGCATCTATCAGAAAATGTTACTGTCAATAACATAATAATATTTTTTCTCCAATTTTAATGCATTTCTCTAGGGTATATCAAGAATATGTGGGACAAGGAAAAAGACTATGTTTTGTTAATCCACGCCCATGAATATCCAACACTTCCATTAGCTACCTACCCCTGTGAGTATATCCAACAGCCTTCGTAAAAAGGGTTATTTGCAAAAATATGATACGAAATATGCTCCAAACTTACCCAGTTTTTGGTATGTTTTAAAGATTTTGTGTACTAAATGCTGATCATTCCGGTATTTTTTTTAATGAAATACAAAAGGGGGCAACCCCAGCCGGAGAGGTACATCCTAGCTCCGCCCAAAGGGGCATCTTTTTGGGAGAACAAGGAGCAAAGGACCGCGAACGAAAATGCTGCTGGAACACGTAGGATCTTCTACGTGGTATCAGCTTTGCTCACTATGTTTGTATTACCTTTTTGGGGTTTGATTAGAGCAGTTTTCAATTGAGTGTCGAAAGTAATTACACAATTGCTTTGGTTTTGCATTGCTACGCTTTGTTATTGGCTAAAAAATCTCGCGCCACTTTCTCGACCAATCAGAAGTAAAACCAAAACCAATCGTGACTTGCTCGCACACGTTTTCCCGCGCTTGGCGCCGCCGACATGTAATTGCTTCGACCTCTGATTGGTTCATTGGATTGTTAACGACTGCTGTGATTGGTCAGAGTAATTACTTTGCTTTTGGTTTTACGACACTCAATTGAAAACTGCTCTATATAAAAGGGTAGGGATTTCACAAGTTGAAGTATAGAAAAGGGTAGTGAAAACTGTCATTTAGGGATATAAAAGGGCCGAAAAATCACTGGTATCGCTTGATGTTTTTCGTACATACACTGGAGCCCATTGATGGAATTGATGGGGTCCTGGTGAATATCGTTTCATAAGTTTATTTAAAGTGCCGCTACGACGAAAATCTTTGTATTTCTTTTCCGTTTTATTTAACGCAAATGTATCTAATAGGTTTAGACAAATGCGAATTGCAATAAATTTGATTGATATATTCTTACACAGCCCAGAAAAAGCTGGCCGAAAATTCACGAAAATCACGTAAAATCCGTCCGCCATTACTCCGTTCACAAATCCGAGCCCATGTTCTTCTGGTTTGCGATCTGTGTACACGTGACTTGATTTGTGACGTAAATGACTCAATGCGGTTCCCTCCGGGTCACAGAAAACAAAGCCAAAGGACACGTGTTGACTCTTTGACGTCACAAAATCTTTAGGCCAACTCGATCCAACTCTCAGGGTTCGGTCCCGGTCATTTTTCAATTGAGTAATGGCGGCAAGCCGAATTCGAAATGTAAAGTTAAAATAATGGCACTTCCCGTACGAGTTTTGAGTTGAAACTTCGCGAGGTAAGTAACGAGTACTTATATTTTCAAAATATGAAGAGAACAGAAAATGTATATTTTTTATCATAGTGAAAAAAATATTGCAAAACATCTTTCAGCAGCATGGTTAATATTATGTTTTATGTACCTATTACCACTAGATGGGTATTACGGGTATGCAAATGAATGGCAGCAAATATTGAATAACATTACTTACAGACACATTGAATCAGCAGCATGGTTAATATTATGTTTAATGTACGTATTACCACTAGATGGGTATTACGGGTATGCTAATGAATGGCAGCACATATTGAATAACATTACTTACCAGACACATTGAATCAGCAGCATGGTTAATATTATTTTTTATGCACCTATTATCACTAGATGGGCATTACGGGTATGCAAATGAATGGAAGCGCGTGATGCATAGGAGTGACAAAGAAGTGAAGGAGCTCTTGGAAGCTTATGGAAACAAATGTAAACATGAAGAGGTTAGTAAGACTAGTAACATTTCAATGGAATTAATCTTCAAGCCGGAAATACCAAACTAAAATGTTTGTTAAACAAGTTTGTTTTTGCTTTTAGGTGAAGTTCAAGTTGTACAAAGAGCAACACAGCAGACCTGGAGAAGTGATCTGCAATCTGGCAGAAGACAAACAAGCACAGTTAATTGTGATGGGCTCTCGTGGTATGGGAATCCTGCGTCGCACATTTCTTGGCAGTGTTAGTGATTACTGTGTGCACCACGCCCATTGTCCAGTGGCAATCATCCCATCTCCAAATCGTCATGGAGACCATGATTCAAGTTAAAATACTAAATAATTATTGATCTTGGCATTTATTGTCATTTATTGCTTTTTGTGTCTACTACTGCCTTTGCGCAAGTGGACACTTTGCTAAAACTGAAAGCTGTAACAAATAAAAGTTGTAAGGATGAAAGCTGTAATGATAAAAGCTGTAACAATGAAAACTGTAACTGTTGATGCCTTTTCGCATCTCCTTTGGAAACTTTGAGACGTTTTGATTATTTTAGAAGAAGACGAAGTTTTTCTGCTTTTACGCGAAGCACGCGCGTTTTGATTGGTGCATATTCACAAGCGGCGCGCGAGCATTGGTTAATTCGAATTTTAAATTCGGGTGACGAATTGTATTGCCGCGCAAGCAGAAATAAAACTCGATCACAGTTTTTTGTTTGAAGACGAGTTGTTGTTTTTGTTGTGAGACTTTTTACGAAATTTAAGGAGACTGTTTTCGGTCAGAAATATTGGAGCTTACAGTCCGAACAGTAACAATGGATTAATGTAAACTTTATAGGTGTTATGTAGATCGTAAATCCTTTTTATGTATATGGTTCACAAACAAAGTGGCTTTAAAGAGAGGTGTTCTGGCAGTTGACTTCATTTCATATTCAACAACAGGGATCAGATTACAAGCTCTCATTCAATTATTTATCTAGACACATAACGCCTAGGAGTTAAAAACTCATTAAAACCCGCTGAAGGACCTGTTAGTCAGAAGCAGCCTATTGCGGGACCTTCCGAACCACCCAACAGGTACTTTCCCCTGCAACAGGACCGTTTGCCGTGCATGTCCACATGTTAATTCATCTACTACAATTAAAACACCCAAAGGGCATGTCAATATCACATGGCATTTTGCCAGCATCACGGACAACGTGGTTTACTGTTTGACATGCGACAAATGTCCATCAACTGTCTACATTGGAGAGACTGGGCGCAGGTTGGCTGACCGTTTCAGAGAACACCGCAGGGATGTAATCAACGGCAGAAATGACCTTTTTGTACCTGGGCAAATTAACCAACCAAATCAGTCACTGCAGGATATGAAAGTCGCTGTACTGAACACCCCCAGGCCTGGCCAACCAGGAATATCGCAGGATGAAGGAAATGCGTTTTATTTTCAGGCAAGGAACCAAGGCCCCGAGTGGTCTGAATCAAGACTTTAGTTTCATGTGAATTCACTTTTTCACCCAGTCGCGCCGGCGCGCGCTGCCACGTGCGTTGTCATGTAATTGAGCATGTGAGCTAATTTAACGAACCTTTTAACATTTTTCTCTTTTGTACCCTGAAGAAGACAGCATTGCCGAAACGTCGCGAAAAACAATTATACGAACAGCGTCGAATTTTACACTTTTTTCATTTTAGCATTCAGTATAACGCTCCGCAAGTATTTTAAATCTTTATCTACTCTCTGAGATGTCGCGTGACTTGTCACACAGCTTTTCTGGCCACAAAAAGAAGGCACATGATTGGCCGATTCTTATCGATATGTCGCCTTTTTTTGTCTTGACGCCATTTACCAAATTCTCTCGTTGTTTATCAGTCCGGGAGTATGCCAGTTTTGGCATACGTCTACGTCACCAACCATAACATGATCACCATGGCGATGGTCTTTTTCAAAACATTCAAAATGGCGGACAAGTGAGAGGAATCGAAGAGTATGGACAAAAATGTTCGTTTAATCGTGCCTTTTTTCTTGTCTTCTCGATGTACAAAACTACATGTGTGTAAACCGGCTAAATTACACATCAGAAAACAAATACAGAGCAGCTCATTTGCTTATTTGTTTCCAAAGCATTCTTTCTTCTAACAATATGAAAATAAAACGAAATAAACAGGCGCAAACTTGTTAGCGTGCTTACCTATTTTTTTTTTCGAATTAGAGACTACCCGAGACTACGTACGTAGTGCCATTAGCACTATAAAGTGCACGACAAACTAAGAGTTCAAGCGCAAGAATAGCTTTTACCCTCGATGGGTTTCCCAATTCACAGACATCGAGAAGACAAGAAAAAATGCACGATTAAACGAGCATTTTTGTCCATACTCTTCGATTCCTCTCACTTGTCCGCCATTTTGAATGTTTTGAAAAAGACCATCGCCATGGTGATCATGTTATGGTTGGTGACGTAGACGTATGCCAAAACTGGCATACTCCCGGACTGTTTACTTCCTAATCCTCTCGTTGTTTATACCGGTAGTCTACTTCACGCATTTTTAGTCCAGTGAAAGAAACAATGGCCGCTAAGGGTAAAAAACCCCGTAGAACGGTAGTTTTGGCGGTGGATGCCAGCGAACATAGCGAGAGAGCTTTAGATTGTAAGTAAACAGAACCATCAGCTTATTTAAGCAAGCTAATTTACAATATTCCTTTTACTCTTAAAAGAGAGTTTTTACTGAGTAAGCTTAAAATTTAACAAATGTCTTGAAGTTTTATATTTTTGTTTAACCGTGGAGAGTTGTTACATGTAATTGAGCAACAGCACAAGAAAGAACTCAGTTTCAAATGCCTTCCTTTTAATGTGAACGCCATCGCATGAGTGATACTTGAGTACAAAATACATGTTAACTTTCACAATGTTCAGCTTTGATTTGCCAGATGGGATAAGAAATTTTAAAGATCTCGGAGAAGATAGACCTTTGTACATTCTTCTGTGCCAGTATCCACAATCGATCGTTCTCAGCTTTCAGCATTTTTTAGTATTCTTTATGCTGTTTGTAATATTTTCTACAGTTATTATCACTATCATTAATATTTAATAACATTTTAAAGTTGATATAAAAATTACCATCACTATTTTCATTTTACTGGTGGTTTGCCTTGTTTGGGGTCTTTAATCGTTTAGCTAACTATTCAAATCGTTCATATTTAATTGTAAAATAACTGAGATACGCGTGTTCTGATTGATCGAGAACCTATTAATTATTGCCCTGATAAACTCATAGAAAAGCACGCTTTAACATGGCGTCACCAAGCGAACTGCCCAACCTGAATATTGTGGTCCGTTAGAGGATGAAATGCAGAAGTCTTTGCAAACAATATCTTTCCCCTGAAGCCTAAAATAAGGATTTCCCACGTTATGTGCGAATAAAAAAAAGAAAAATACCCCAGCCAATTACCACTACAAAAATAATAAACACAGCAGGCAGTGTTCGCTTTTACTAATAAACATTGAAATATTGTTATATTCGACAAAACCATTATTGCAACGATAAAAGACAACCAAAGCGACCTCGATATACTTGGAGATTTTGAAGTTCAATTGAAAGTTTAATATAAAGCTCAAAAGTGGGATCTCAAAAAGCAACTTAGTAGCTGTAATAATAAGACTAACCAGATTTTCGCTTAATTTTGATTTAGCTGAACTTGTGACAAACGTACCTGTTTCAATTAATAATTAATCTAAATATGATTTGCACAGCTACTGCACGAAAAATCGCCTATACCAGACAGCTTTGACATATGTTTAGCTGTATGTTACAATTCAATACAATACAATACTTTATTTAAAGTAGCGTGTTAAAAACGTCAAAGGCCGTCTTTGCCAAATCCTTGACACGTGTGTGGCAAAGGTAGTGCATCTTTGCCGTCAATCATACCGAGAAACCGACTTTGTATGGCTTTGCTCCCCGTTTGAAAAATGTTGAGTAGCGCTTTGTTCCTCCTGGGATTTTGTTTTCGAAGCTAAAACTGAATGGAATAGACCAGTTTCGAATTCGCTATGGTCGCTGAATGAAAGCATTGAAGGCGCATTTTTACAGGGTTAGCCTCAATCTGAAGTGATAAATTCACAAATTCATGCGAGAAGATGACCTGTTTAGAGCTCTGTCTTTTGTTTAATTTTCAAATTTCACGCACCTTCTGCCGGTATTTGTGAATATTTTACATCAGGATGAGTCTAACCCTGTATTAATGTGTCATTGGTGTTTGAATTCAGCGGTAATTTTAAATACGAAAATGGTTTATTGCTAGCAAATGCAGCAGCATTGTGATGGTCTCGGTCAAGTTCATTTTTACAAAAACTGCTTCCTTCTGTTAAAGATTATTTTTTTCGCACGGAAATCGACAGACAACCAAACATCAGTTGATAGCCACACAATAGTCTAATATAATATATAATAATATTTGGTGTGTAGCCAGGCATGTTAAAAAGAAATATTAAAAAGTTGACACTGGCTAAAAATGTTGTGTTGGACGTTTCGGCAACTACTGTTGCCTTCTTCAGCAAAAGATAAAATGCAAATGTCTAACGGCGTCCTGATGGTATACGATATATGCAAATATTAAATAGCACCTCGAAAGAACACTTTGAGGTGAAACAAAAGTCTCTAGAGCATTCTTAATTATTTCTACAAATTCTTAATGTTGTTGTAAACATTTGGGAGCGCTATGTGTTCGTTTATAGCGTTCGTGTTACGCACGGAATTCCAAGCCTCAAGAATTAGTCTTTGTCGCCATGCCGATGATCTATCAACAATTTCGACGTTCGTCAAATCTATTTGGTGACTGTGGAGCATGTGGTGTTTGGCCAACAAAAAGTTTTTATTCAATGTTGCTATAGCCTTTGCGTGCTCTTTCACGCGTGATTTTAACGCGCGCGATGTCTGACCAATGTAAATTACATTTGATCTTATACACGATTCCTCTGGTGGCCTCTTTCTCGATCTTGTCTTTTGGCTTTTTAAGTATATTTGAGCAAAGAACATTCCTTCCACCGCAAAGAACATTCGGGCAAAGAACATTCCTTCCACCGAGGAGGAAGCATTACGGGAAACTAAGCGAGTAGTGGAAGCCCTTACCGCTAATAACTACCCTACCAATTTCATTCACAATGGTCATCAACCGAATAGACAACAAGTAGTAAACGATACCGACCAACGTGGCATGGTTATCCTGCCCTACGCCAAAGGATTCTCCGAGAGAATCGCAAAAGTTCTTCGAAGCTTCAACATCAAGGTCGCTCATAAGCCTATTCGGACAATCTCAAATATACTTAAAAAGCCAAAAGACAAGATCGAGGACAAGATCGAGGAAATAATCGTGTATAAGATCAAATGTAATGATTGTGATTGTGTTTACATTGGTCAGACATCGCGCGCGTTAAAATCACGCGTGAAAGAGCACGCAAAGGCTATAGCAACATTGGATAAAAACTCTTTGTTGGCCAAACACCACATGCTCCACAGTCACCAAATAGATTTGACGAACGTCGAAATTGTTGATAGATCATCGGCATGGCGACAAAGACTAATTCTTGAAGCTTGGCATTCCGTGCGTAACACGAACGCTATAAACGAACACATAGCGCTCCCAAATGTTTACAACAACATTAAGGACGTTAAGAATTTGTAGAGATAATTAAGAATGCTCTAGAGACATTTGTTTCACCTCAAATTGTTCTTTCGAGGTGCTATTTAATATTTGCATATATCGTATACCAGCAGGATGCCGTTAGACATTTGCATTTTATCTTTTGCTGAAGAAGGCAACAGTAGTTGCCGAAACGTCCAACACAACATTTTTAGCCAGTGTCAACTTTTTAATATTTCTTTATAATATATAATAATGTGTTCTTTTCCTCTCATTTTCGAATCTTAATACAATTTTCCTGCAGGGTATATCAAGAATATTTGTGACAAGGAAAGAGATCGTGTAATTTTAATCCATGCTCAGGAAGAACCAACCATTCTCCATTCATCTACTACCTGTCCCTGTAAGTTATCTCAAGTTATCTTATGAGCCGGCGGAGCTCTTGCGCGGATCGAATTAATTCTGCGTTACATCGCCAAATGCCGCCAAATATACAATTTAGTTTAATTGGATAAATAGATGGGTTTACCTCGGTGTAAGAACCTGTGACTTTTTCCTTTGTTTTTTACCTTTGTAGTATTGTATTCCCAGTTGACTCTATTGTTTTATGCCTTTTGTTTTCTTTGTTTTACGTCACTCGTGAGTTTCACAGGTTCTTACACCGAGGATGAGCCAAATAGATTGTATAAAGCAAAACAAAAGCAGTAGTTTGGATAAAGTACAGGATTGCAAGGGTTGAAGTGGATTTCAGTTCATGAAATTTGATTTATTGACAGGCGGTCAAGAAATCAAACTTGCCATTTTTGTGAAATTTTAAATTTTCTAGCCTTTATTTTGTCTGTTTAGTTCATATTTCTTTGCTTCTATCGCTTTTAGTGATGGTTTCTTCCAATTTCAAGATAATAAAGTAAGTTTCGGCAAGCTGCTGGCCATAATCATGAAAACACGATATTTCAGCCGGGACATTGTCACTTTAAGGCCCGCTCGAGCGAAATACTTTATAGAAAAATTCATTGTCTGACGAGTGGATTCCGCGTTAAATTTCACGCGAAAAACCGATATCGGTTTTTCAAATGAAATTTAACGTGGAGTTCACGAGTCTGGCAATGAATTTTTCTTGAATCGCATATGTCAAAGAAAAACAACGTTTCCAGCCAGAAATCCATTTCAAAGCCAACTGTCAGGAGCTAGCTTATAGCCGATCAAGACTGATTCAAAATCACGGTGAATCACGCGCGGTCAGGAGAAAACCTGGTGGTAGCGAAAAATTTTAGTTTTGTTTATTGTTCTGTAAATGACATTTTATGAGTGAAATTATTGCATTATTGCTGTTTGTACACTAAAGTACATAATGTGGACTGTGGAGCCGAACTGCGAACGTTTGTGGTGGAATAGGCTTTAAAACTTAGGAAGTTTGTTATCGCCAGTCGGCAAATAAGAATTTCATCACAGCGACAAGTAAGCACTACGCTAAATGGGTAAAAACCTTTGGACAACAAAGAAGGCAAATTTGTAAGTACTGATGGATTAGTTATTTTAAAAATATTCCGTAAAAAAATTATGTTTATCTCATCGCGGTCGATCACTTCAATTCATAAGTTGACGACGAAAGGATCCGGAAGCGCATCTCCGCTCGAACAGGAATATTTTTATTCTCACCTTATTTTCGCGACTCATTTCTAAGAATTCCAGACTACTAAGGTTAATAATAATAATAATAATAATAATAATAATAATAATAATAAAAATAATAATGAATTTATACCGCGCTATTTCCCCACGGTTCAATGGCGCAATCTGAGAATCGCATACGTCAAAGAAAAAACTCGCATTCTTATTGGCTAACGAAGCGAGGGTATTTAGCGTGGAATTGCATACCTGAGAAGTGATATTGCATGGCATCTTTGTGTACTTTCTTTATATAGTATGTATACTTTCTAGAGTGAATTCCTGTTCTTCTCAATTTTAAAACCAAAATGTGAACTTTGTGAAGAGTGAAGAAGCCATTCACACTGCAGTCCTACAAGACGGAGAGTGAGCTACTGGCAAAAACCGATATTTCATGCTTAGAAAAAAACATGTCTAAATCAAACAAAGAAGTTTATGAAAACAAGCATACTGTACTGAGCTAATAAAAAGTAATTTCTATTGTACACCGAAACGGCCGCCCGGTTGCTTTAAAAACAAGAGGCTCCAAGCAACCTTTACTCATACCCATGATAAGATGTCCGACATGGAGAAGAGTTACTCCTTCCATTCAGTCATCGTTCATGCAAATCACGTAAACCGATTGGAAGCTGAATGATCCCCTGTAACTCCCAAGAACTTGATACCAAACATCAAAATTCAAGAAAAATCCCAAATTTCATTTTGTAAAGTAATGAAAAGCAATGGTACCATGCAATAGGATCTCTCCTAATCACTTAAAAGTTAGAACTGCATTACTTGTCTTCATAACTGACCGTCTGGGAGAGAGGGATTAAATATGTTTTATATTCTTTAGATGATGAAAGTACTGTGTTCTATGATGTGTACATAAAAGAGGTTGGCAAAAAAGAAGGAGAGGCGAAGAAGCTGTTGGATGCTTTTGGGAAAACATGTGAACTTCATGGGGTTTGTAACAGATATCTTAAAATTTCTCCAGAATTTAGAGCGGTTTCTAATCAAGCGTCGAAAGAAATTTGCGCTTCCTTTCCTTTTTGCAATTCTACGCGTTTTGATCAGTTTTTAAAACACCGCCTACTTTCTCAATCAGTCTGAAGTGTTGAATAAAAAAGACAACCGTAACTTGCTCCCACGCATTTTCCCGCGCTTGGCGCGTCTATTTGCTTAGATTTCTAATTTGTTCATTTAATTATTTTCCTCTGTTGTGATTGCCTTGTGAAATAATTTTTCCAACAATTTGCAATTACCTTTACGACATTTAATTGAAAATCGCTCGAAGTAATTGATAAGCTAACCGCTTACTCTACTTTTGTCAGTAGACCGTCTCCCTTTGGCAGTCCGAAGGGACACCAAGTCAGATAATCTGTACGGCCCTGAAGATAAAAGGCTGTGCCTTTCGAATTATTGGGCCTGGGATTATTTGTAAACAAACATCCACGTTGATGCATGATTACAAACGCTGTTTTATCGATCTTGTTTAAGGAACAACTTTGTAAATGTGCTTGTAGGTAAAGTTCGAGAAGTGCAAGGAGCAAAGCAACAAACCTGGAGAAGTGATCTGTAAACTGGTAGAGGATAAAAACGTACAGTTAATAGTGATGGGTTCCCGTGGCATGGATACCATGCGCCGCACATTTCTTGGCAGTGTCAGTGATTACTGTGTTCACCACGCCCATATTCCAGTGGCAATCATCCCACCTCCGAATCGTCATGGCGACCATTGTCATTCAAGATAACAATCATGACTGGCTTTTTATTAATTACAAAAACGTCATTGTGTGATACCATCTTTTCTAACCAGTACCATCTTGTGAGATAATTGTAGCTACTCCAACATTAGAGGGGTTAAGAGGGGTTAGTTTCTGAAGAAATAGTGGTGCTGCGTCGGTTGGAGAGTAAAGCACAATAACTTGGTTTTATCAACTGAGCTGAGAAGGAGAACTGAACACCGTAAAGAAATTCAAAATAACGGGGATTACTGAACTGAGTGTCAGAATAGAGCATTGAACGATTGGAATGCATCTCTTCCCTGAGAAATGTCTTTAAGAAAGCATTATTTGATAAGTTTAGGAGTAAGATTTAAGTTTTTTTTAATAATAGTGATTTGCTGATATTGACTTTTGAACCAGTTTGACATTTAAGTAAACGATTTTGACTTAGCTAAGTTTAGCTTATCTTTGCTTATCTTCTAAGTGTTTTAATTCTTAATCTTTTTAGTTTTAATTTTTCATTTATTATACCACAATTTTTTTGGCAAACAGTGCCCAATTGAAAAGCACATTATCTGATATAGGTTATCTGTATAAAAAAATTGTTCTATTATTATTTATTAGCGTCAGTTTTCGTAAAAACAATTGCTGACTCTTTCACCTTCTCTAATTGCATAGTGATCGGTGTATCAGTTCCAACCTGTTTTCACGATGTAACTATTAAGCATCGTCCTGAAAAAGAATTGTCATTAAACAAGAGGCTTCAAGCAGCCTATACTCATGCGCATGCGTAATAAAGTTTTTTGAATGTTTTGTAAATGAAGGCTGTACCACAATGAAGCCAGTGATTCTTCTAAGTTTGATATATACTCTAACGTGAACATCAGTAATTAAAGTAGGGTTGTAGGAGACAATGTCGTGACACTTAGGTAACGCTGTTTTACCGGAAGTGAGAGTAGCCGGACGTCACTAAACAGGAAGTGTAAATGGCAAAGCTATGAACTGGAAGTGCACAAATTAAAATATGCGTGCATAAATTTTGCTCGGGTGGACACGACCCGTCTCCATTTGACCCACCGGAAGTCAGGTCGTTAGTTGGTTGGGGTTGGTATCGCTAGGACGCTGATGGATCGTCACGACCCGACTCGAGTCGACGCGACCCGTCTTTCCTAAAGTCGACTCGATTCACCGAAAGGCAGGTCGCAAATAAGCGGCGCAAGAAGGCAGGCAAGGAAACTAAGAACTTAAAAATGTATGTATACGGGTTGCTTGGGTTGGGCTCGCTCTGGGTTTTTATCGATCTCATGTCGGCGGACACACGCAGAAAAATTGCCCAAGGGGAAGAATCAGGTGCATCCGATTTGGCGGGAAACACTGGTTAATAATAGACACTTAATGACTGATCCCTCCCGCGCATTGTTGTGTTGTGTTTTTTGTGTTGCTATATAATACAACGCGCGCGTTGTTGTGTTGTGTTGTGTTTTTTTGTGTTGCTATATAATACAACGCGCGCGTTGTTGTGTTGTGTTTTATTGTGTTGCTATATATGTAAACATGGATGACACGAATCGTGAAATGTTTTCGGCAATATAATGTTCCACAGTTTACGTCAGATACATTTGCTAAGTTCACGAGTCAGAACGGAGTCAAGCATACGTTGGTTTCCCCATACCACCCGGCTAAGAGAGACAGGCCGCTGCCTCTAAGTCAGACGAAGTCGAGGGAAACATCGAGATTCGAGGGAAACAACATTCACTTTTTCCCGAGGGATCAGTCATTAAGTGATTTGTTATATAGCAACACAAAAAACATAACACAGTTTCAAAAACGCGCCGAGCACTCGAGGTAAACTTCAATCGCATCAAAATCATGCTAGCTTTTGTCACGGACTGATCACGTGCGTTAGCGGGCAACAGTGCAATGTTAACCCGCTTTCGCAAATGTTGCCCGCTTAGGACAATTGGCGGGAAACAGTGTGTTTGTTAGATGTCATGTGACCATAAATCAACCAATCAACGCGCGCGTTATATTGAAAAAAACTCCAGGGTCCGGTTGTTCAAAAGGTGGATAACGCTATCCACCGGATACATCGCTATCCAGTGGATAACACAATTGGTTTTGCTAATGCCTATCTCCTGGATAGTGATTTATCCGATGGATAACGCTATCCACCGGATACATCGCTATCCAGTGGATAACACAATTGGTTTTGCTAATGCCTATCCCCTGGATAGTGATTTATCCGATGGATAACGCTATCCACCAGATACATCGCTATCCAGTGGATAACACAATTGGTTTTGCTAATGCCTATCCCCTGGATAGTGATTTATCCGATGGTTAACGCTATCCACCGGATACATCGCTATCCAGTGGATAACACAATTGGTTTTGCTAATGCCTATCTCCTGGATAGTGATTTATCCGATGGATAACGCTATCCACCGGATACATCGCTATCCAGTGGATAACACAATTGGTTTTGCTAATGCCTATCCCCTGGATAGTGATTTATCCGATGGATAACGCTATCCACCAGATACATCGCTATCCAGTGGATAACACAATTGGTTTAGTGCTAATGCCTATCCCCTGGATAGTGATTTATCCGATGGATAACGCTATCCACCAGATACATCGCTATCCAGTGGATAACACAATTGGTTTTGCTAATGCCTATCCCCTGGATAGTGATTTATCCGATGGATAACGCTATCTACCGGATACATCGCTATCCAGTGGATAACACAATTGGTTTTGCTAATGCCTATCCCCTGGATAGTGATTTATCCGATGGATAACGCTATCCACCTTTTGAACAACCGGGGCCAGCTATATAACAAGCATGAATGTAAACGTGGATGACACAAATCGTGAAATGCTTTCGGCAATATTACCGCTTGTCTTACAACCTCCACCTCAAATAAGTTTAGTAATTCAGCACTTTATTTTAAGAAGAGAACGTCGACGTCGACAAATGTCATAAATATAAATAAAATAAAATAAATATCCTTTTTTTATCCTCGGCAGTGGTTATAGCACAAGTGCAATTGGCAAACCAGTTGGCTATTTCACAAGCGTGGCCAAGGAGTTGAACTCGGGTCTACCAACTCCGTCTAGTGGTCAGAGCGGGACTTGAACCCGGTACCTCCGGATTTCAAGTCCAGCGCCCCAACCACTCGACCACGCTGCCTCCTCCTACAATCAACCATATAAATGCATTTACATGTCAAAAAAATACTCTCCAAAACCTTTGTAAACCAGCCATGTTGCAGCACGACCGCACGGACTGCACGTGTTTTCTAATGTTTGGTACATATCACTTCTTCATGATTGGTTGAGCCGCTTTGGGTTATTGTTAACCTATAGGACTTACCTCTGAAACTGTCATGGGCAATTCTTTTTTTTTTTACGTATCCATGGAAATTTTCCGAGGGCAATTTCACTCTGGGGAAATCACACACAGTCAGAACGTTGCTTCCCCGTGGGCAAGAGGCCCCAAGGGGAAAATGGCTAGTGTGACCGCCGCTAAAAAAAGTCATCGAATGCATCGCCAGAAAAGTGGGACTTCTTAGTCTGCGATTTTTATATCCTGCGGTACCTTGAGCATGGAATCGAACGTAAACAGCGTAAAGAAAATATATGGAGATTGAAATATTTAACGAAATATTTCTTGACGAATTAGTGAAAGCAAAAACGTGCAACCGACTAGAGACATGATAGTGTGTTGTATTAAGAAACATATCGTACTAGTTTGGTATGAAAAACTACGCAATTCGACAGCAATAATTCTTAACTCTCATTTATTTAAACTCTTCTCTAAATCCAATACTTTAATGTTGGAAGATTAGAGATGTGAGACAAGAAGTGAAGAACACAATCTGACAGGTTTGGTGCTGGTAGAGTTAAGTTGTCAGTATATAAACTCAGCTAGTGACACATAACAATGTATAATGTATATTAAGACGACACCCTGTGCCTAACAAAAAATTGAAAATTGAGATGTAAGTCATTGTAAGCCGCAGGTCTATCTGTAGTCTTGTAATTTGTAATTATAGTCTTTTTCTTTTTTTCTGTTGTTTTGTCGATCCTTTGTCTGTTCTGTAATGTAAAAAAAAAAAAAGATGAAAAAATAAACAGCCCCCCTCCCAACAAAAAAAAAAAGAAAAAAAGATACGATAAAACCTTCACAGGATTGTCACAAGGCTAATTGACATAAATAATTCACATTTCGTTGGAATATAGGAAATGACATATCCGTTGCGGTCAAGAAACGAATATTCCCCTTTCAAGCGGTAAACTAAGCTAAAAATATTTACCTTTAACTTATCGACACTATAATTGAAGAAAAACAAAGAGTAGGCATGCAATGTTCAACTGAATATGAAACATGTTAAGGAAAAGAATGTGATTTCCATAGAAAACTTGATTGTTGTTTTATGTGAACTTGAAAGAACTGTACCTCTTAAGACTTTTTAGCGAGTGAAAACTATAACACATCGACAATATTCGCGTGTAGAGAACTTTTAAGATTCTAGATGAAACTTCTAGATATATCTTCTGAAACTAAATATAGGTACTCTATTAATAAATGGCATAGGGTTGAGATTTAATTGGGACATCTCGTCTCCAAAGTCGACACTACTTTTACTTTCTCTGATGCATAAGCTTTTAAAAAAATGCTTTCGGAATTTTTATTAATTAGGTATAGGAAACTTTAGTTTCCCTACCAGTCTTTATCTTCAGACGGTCTTTGAGGCAGAAGATTATACTAGAACTGAATCTGCTACAAATTTCGCCACCACAAATTATTTTGTGCATATATATTTGCTAATTCTGACCTGACAGTGGAGACATTTTAAAACTGCTTTGTTCTAAAATGGGGTACCAACACGTGACTGTGTATGCTTTGTTCTGTAATCGGGTTCAGGTTTTAGTAATGCTCGACATAAGAACTATAGTAAACTTCATTGTTCTTCGGCATTCGCTCTTTCTCACATAGAATATCTTTGGTGTCTAGAATAGAGGAGGGGCTGATGATTCATAATTATATTTCAGTATAAAAATAAAGAAAACCCATTTGCCTCAATTAAATTTTAGGAAATGTTCGTGCTTAACCAATCAGAATAGCAGAAGACAATAGCATATAATTTTGTTGTGCGATTGGTTCTCAAATTACTTGAAACCTTAAAAAAAAAACAATTAGACAAAATGCACCTTGAACCTTAACTTTTTAGCAGTTTTGAGTCCAGGCCAATGAGATCACTAGTTGTAACAATGAAAAAAGTTGACATTTCAGGCAAGGAACGATGGCCCCAAGTGGTCTGAATCAAGACTAGTTTCACGTGAATTCACTTTTTCGCCCACTCGCGCCGGCGCGAGCTGCCACATGCGTGATCAGCTGATCATGTAATTGGCATGTGAGTGAATTTAACGAACCTTTTTACGGTTTTCTCTTAATAGTTTTGCACCCTGAAGAAGACAGCATTGCCGAAACGTCGGGAAAAAATTATACGAACAGCGTCAAATTTCACATTTTTTTATTTTAGCATTCAGTATAACGCTGCGCAGGTATTTTAAATCTTTATCTACTCCCTGCGAGGTCGCGTGAGTTGTCACACAGCTTACCAGGCCACAAAAAAAAGGCACATGATTGGCCGATTCTTATCGATATGTCGCTATTTTTTTTGTCTTGACGCCATTTACTACCTAACTCTCCCGTTGTTTATACCGGTAGTCAAGTTCACGCATTTTTAGTCCAGTGAAAGAAACAATGGCCGCTGAGGGTATAAAAAACCGTAGAACGGTAGTTTTGGCGGTGGATGCCAGCGAACATAGCGAGAGAGCTTTAGATTGTAAGTAAACAGAACCATCAGCTTATTTATGTTACATGTAATTGAGCAACAGCACAAGAAAGTACTCACTTTCCAATGCCTTCCTTTTAATGTGAACGCCATCGCACGAGTACTAAATACATTTCACAATGTGTAGCTTTGATTTGTCAGATGGGATAGGATGGGATAAAAATTAAAGATCTCGGAGTAGATAGACCTTTGTACATTCTTCTGTGCCAGTATCCACAATCGATCATTCTCAGCTTTCAGCATTTTTTAGTATTCTTTATGCTGTTTGTAATATTTTCTACTGTTATTATCACTAGATCTCTTAACTTTCATTCATATTTAATAACATTATAATGTTGATATAAAAATTACCATTACTATTTTCATTTTACTGGTGGTTTGCTTTGTTTGGGGTCTTGAATCGTTTGGCAAACTTTTCAAATCGTTTATTTTTAATTGCAAAATAACTGAGATTCGCATGTTCTGATTGGTCGAGAACCTATTAATTATTGCCCTGATAAACTCATAGAAAACCACGCTTTAACATGGCGCCACCAAGCGAACTGCCCAACTTGAATATTGTGGTCTGTTAGAGGATGAAATGCAGAAGTCTTTTGCAAACAATATATGTGCTGCTGAAGTCTGAACTAAGGATTTCACGCGTTATGTGCGAAGAAACTTGAATAAAAAAAGAAAAATATCCAAGCTAATTACCAACAAAAAAAATAAGCACAGCAGGCAGTGTTCGCTTTTACTGATAAACATTGAAATATTGAAGTATTCAACTTTCAATTAAAAAACCATTATTGCAACGATGAAAGACAACCAAAGCGACCTCTTATATACTTGGAGTTTTTGAAGTTCAATTGAAAGTTTAATATAAAGCTCAACAGTGGGATCTCAAAAAGCAACTTAGAATAGCTGTAATAATAAGACTAACCAGATTTTCGCTTAATATTCAGCAAACGTACCTGCTTCGATAAATACTTAATCTGAATGTAATTTGCACAGCTACTGCACGAAAAATCGCCTATACCAGACAGCTTTGACATATGTTAGAAACGTCAAAGGCCGTCTTTGTCAAATCCTTGACACGTGTGTGGCAAAGGTAGTGCATCTTTGCCGTCAATCAAACCGAGAAACCGACTTTGTATGGCTTTGCTCCCCGTTTGAAAAATGTTGAGTAGCGCTTTGTTCCTCCTGGTATTTTGTTTTCGAAGCTAAAACTGAATGGAATTGCTAGCGAATGCAGCAGCATTGTGTTCATTTTTACAAGAACTGCTTCCTTCGGTTGATTTTTTTTTCTCACACGAAAATCGACTGACAACCAAACATCAGTTGATACCCACGCAATAGTCTGCCGTTGGTTGATGGCGGACAATTGAATGAAATATTTACTGTTAATAATGTATTAATGAGTTCTTTTCCTCTCATTTTTGAATCTTAATACAATTTTCCTGCAGGGTATATCAAGAATATTTGTGACAAGGAAAGAGACCATTTAATTTTAATCCATGCTCAGGAAAAACCAACCATTCCATCTACTGCCTGTACCTGTAAGTCATCTCAAGTTATCTTATAAGCCGGCGGAGCTCCTGCGCGGATCGAATTAAGTCAATTAAAGGGACTGTCCCGCCGAAATAACGAAGTTTTGCTTTGCTTAATTCCGCGTTACACCGCCAAATGCCGCCAAATATACAACTTAGTTTAATTGGATAAAGAGATTGTATAGAGCAAAACAAAAGCAGTAGTTTGGGTAAAGTACAGGATTACAAGGATTGAAGTGGATTTCAGTTCATGAAATTTGATTTATTGACAGGCGGTCAGGAAATCAAACTTGCCATTCTTGTGAAATGAATTTTCTAGTCGTTATTTTGTCTGTTCAGTTCATATTTTTTGCTTCTATCACTTTCGGCGATGGTTTCTTCCAATTTCAAGATAATAAATTAAGCTTCAGCAAGCTCCTGGCCATAATCATGAAAACACATGTGTGTAAGTATTTTTTTTAAATATAGTTGTAAAAAATGAGTAAAAAAATAAAGAAAAAGTTTGAACACAATATTTCAGCCGGTACATTGTCCCTTTAAGGCCCACTCGAGCGAAATACTTTAAATGATACCCATAAAGTATATTTTGATGTTGATCAGGGTATGCAGAACTTGTAAAAAATGAAACTGAATTGTATTCAATGATGATGAGGGACTTTAAAGAAAAACATGTTAGTTTCCGTAAACCGATTGGAAGCTGAATGATCCCCTGTAACTCCCAAGAACTTGATACCAAACATCAAAATTCAAGAAAAATCCCAAATTTCATTTTGTAAAGTAATGAAAAGCAAAGGTACCATGCAATGGGATTTCTCCGACTGACTTAAAATTTAGAACAGCATAACTTGTCTTCAAAACTGACCATCTGGGAGAGAGGGATTAAATATGTTTTATGTTCTTTAGATGATGACAGTACAGTGTTCTATGATGTGTACATAAAAGAGGTTGGTAAAAAAGAAAAAGAGGCGAAGAAGCTGTTGGATGCTTTTGGGAAAACATGTGAACTTCACGAGGTTTGTGACAGATATCTTAAAATTTCTCCAGAATTTAGAGCGGTTTCTAATCAAGTTTCGAAAGAAATTTGCGCTTCTTTTCTTTTTGCGATTCTACGCGTTTTGATCAGTTTTTAACCCGTGAATAAGCGCATGCGTAATGAACGGGTTATCGGGAACAAAGACAGATATGCAAGTGAGCACTCACTCGCTCACTCGCTCCTTCCATCAGCTGTAAACTTAGTAACGCAATGCTTTGTTACGAATGCGTTTCGTAACAAGAATAACATGAATCAAGCGAAAACAATAACTAAATTGTTGTAAACGAAGATAAACAACAATAAGCTTAAAGATGTTTCGCATTTGGAGTCTTTAATGCAACAATGAAATCGATCTAAAAGGATTTTTTAACCGAAACACGCGTTTTGATGCGTATCTAATTTGAAGTAATTAAATTTATCCTGTACTAGGTCAATGACCACGGTGGCCGTGTGTATAAAGCGCGGAATAACAGCCGAAAGGTGCGAGTTCAAGCCTCGCTCGGGACTTCCTTTTCTCTTTTCTTTTTTCTTCGGACTCAACATTATGAAAGTGATGTACCGTATTTTTTTTTTGCGTTTGTCAAAAATCCTTACGTTTAATTTTTTTTAAAAAAATTATTGAACCGTGTCAGTGAAAACATAAGCTTTCCGCAATATTACGTTACGCGTTAGCATTTCTTATTCACGGGTTGGCTCTCAAGAGCCTTTGATTAAAACACCGCCTACTTTATCAATCAATCCGAAGTATTGAATAAAAAAGACAACCGTAACTTGCTCCCATGCATTTTCCCACGCTTGGCGCGTCTATTTGCTTAGAGTTCTAATTTGTTCATTGAATTATTTTCGTCTATTGTGATTGCCTAGTGAAATAATTTTTACAAAAATTTGCAATTCAGTTTTACGATATTCAATTGAAAATCGCTCGAAATAATTAATAAGCTAACCGCTTACTCTACTTTTGTCAGTAGACCGTCTCCCTTTGGCAGTCCAATAGGACAGATAATCTATAACACCCTGAAGATGAAGGCTGTGCCTTTCGAAATATAGAGGTTTTGCACGGCAGCCATGTTTCATGGCAGGAACAACAGATTCTTTTCCCTATGGGAAAGAATGTTCTTTCTAAAGGCTGGTTTTCACTAGCGCATAAGCATAAGCACAAGCCAACATACGCAGACGCAGTAACGTGTTGATCATTAGTGCCTATTGTTCTGTTTTGTTCAAACAATTGGAACTAATGATCAACATGTTACTGAGTCTGCGTATGTTGGCTTGTGCTTATGCTTATGCGCTAGTGAAAACCAGCCTTAATGCAAAACATTTTCATTGTTCCTGCCATGCAACATGGCTGCCGTGCAAAACCTCTATTGGGCCTGGGATTAACAAATATAGTCGCCAGTTCTGTACGTGAATCAGCCTTGTTTTTTTATCAAACTGATCGTTTCATTATTTTATAGCTGATTAGATCTTTTGCTGCAGGATACGGTGCTTCTATTTATTTACGGTGGTCTTTGCAAATTCAGTTACTTGTTTCTTTACAATTCGTTGCCAGCCGACCTACTCGTTTCTAAAATGGCCAATGAATCATTTGTAAACAAAAATCCACGTTGATACATGATTACAAACGCCGTTTTATTGATCTTGTTTAAGGAACACGTTTATAAATGTGCTTGTAGGTAAAGTTTGAGACGTTCAAGGAAGAACAAAACAAACCTGGAGAAGTGATCTGTAAACTGGTAGAGGAAAAAAACGCACAGTTAATAGTGATGGGTTCTCGTGGCATGGGTACCCTGCGCCGCACATTTCTTGGCAGTGTCAGTGATTACTGTGTTCACCACGCCCATATTCCAGTGGCAATCGTCCCACCTCCAAATCGCCATGGCGACCATTGTCATTCAAGATAACAATCATGACTGGCTTTTTTTAATTACAAAAACGTCATTGTGTGATACCATCTTTTCTAACCAGTACCATCTTGTGAGATAATTGTATCTACTTCAGCATTAGAGGGGTTAAGAGGGGTTAGTTTCTGAAGAAATAGTGGTGCTGCGTCGGTGGGGAGTAAAGCACAAGAACTTGGTTTTATCAACTGAGCTGAGAAGGAGAACTGAACACCGTAAAGAAATTCAAAAGAACGGAGATCACTGAACTGAGTGTCAGAATAGAGCCTTGAACGATTGGAATGCCTCTCTTCCCCCGAGAAATTCTTTAAGAAAGCATAAATTTAGGAGTTAGATTTAAGTTTTTTTAATAGTGATTTGCTTATATTGACTTTTGAACCAGTTTGACATCTAAGTAAACGATTTTGACTTAGCTAAGTTTAGCTTATCTTTGCTTAGCTTCTAAGTATTTTAATTCCTAATATTTGTAGTTTTAA
Organism: Dendrophyllia cribrosa; assembly: GCA_024195265.1. NCBI lineage: Eukaryota > Metazoa > Cnidaria > Anthozoa > Scleractinia > Dendrophylliidae > Dendrophyllia > Dendrophyllia cribrosa. The sequence goes on from JAJLRJ010000007.1 coordinate 1,043,840, forward strand.
TTTTTCTTTTATTATACCACAATTTTTTTGGCAAACAGTGCCCAGTTGAAAAGCACATTATCTGATATAGGTTATCTGTATAAAAAATTGTTCTATTCTTATTTATTATTATTAAAATTATTATTGTTATTATTTATAAATTATAACGGAAGGGCTAGCGCTCGAAACATCAGTTTTCGTAAAAACAATTGCTGACTCTTTCACCTTCTCTAATTGCATAGTGATCCGTGTATCAGTTCCAACCTGTTTTCACGATGTAACTATTAAGCATCGTCCTAAAAAAGAATTGTCATTAAACAAGGATCTCGAGAAACATTGTCCACCTCTTACAGCTTGAAAACTGTCTGCAGTGGGCTGTTACTTTATTATTTTATTTACTTTCTAACTGCATGATTGTTACTATTACTGTTGTTATTGTTGTTGATTGTCTGTTTACTTCTAGCCCCCAGTTTACACATGCTTCGATTGCTTTCATACTTCACCAAGTTTATGAAATGTCATCAATGTCGTTTTTCTCAAAATCTAGTCAGACACTTCATAGTGAAACTTTCAATTTTGTATTGACTCACGTTTCACCAGTTGCAGACAATAATAGGTCAGGGCATTTAAAAAATATTTTGCTTTTCTACTGTTTTTCCTATCATGCCCTAAAAATGATTTTTGATTTATCTAAAACCGTTCTTTTAAACTTTCTGGAAAGTTCGTCTGCAGCTAGTGATACGTGAGTACGTCAAAATTTGAAAGTTTTCTCCTCCATCCATGTGCAATACACCCGAACTGAGTCGGGTCGTCTTAAAGCACAGTTGACTCGTTCTAGCGGAAGTCAGGTCGTAAAGTTTATCAATACTACCACCGGAAGTAGAAATTAAAAGCTTGAATGTTTACCGGAAGTTTAATCTTCAAAATGTTGACGACTCGCCACGACCCGACTCGGGTGGACACGAACCGTCTCCACTTGACCCACTGGAAGTCAGGTCGTTAGTTGGTAGGGGTTGGTATAGCCTGCGAGCAGGCTCACTTGTTTGGGGTATCGCGCGAGTATCTTGGCGGCGAAGCCGCCAAAGCGAGCCGGCGACGCCGGCGAGAAGAATGGGGCGAGGAAAAGTGAGCCTGCACGCGGGCTATTGATTTTTTAATTCACCGCGTTCGCCGACGAACGGGGCGATCCGATTGGTTAAAAATGACAGGCTACATAATTATGACAAAAACCAGGGCAATTTCACATCACACTTCCAAAATAGCGTCAGTGGACCATGTTCAAGAAGCGTTTCTCAAGCTTTCGGTCAATCCTAACTTTAGTATTGATCTTAAACCAGAGCAGAAAGAAGCCGTGAATTGTTTACTAGAAGGGAGGGATGTTTTTGCTGTGATGCCGACTGGTTTTTGCTATCTGCCGCGAAATCTTCACGTGCAACTTTTTGTCATGTTTGTTTAAATTTTTTTAACCCTAACCCTACAGGTCAAATGCCGACTTGACACCTCGCAAGGGGCGGAATTAAAAAATCAATAGCCCGCGTGCAGGCACACTTTTCCTCGCCCCATTCTCCTTGCCAGCTTCGCCGGCTCGCTTTGGCGGCTTCGCCGCCAAAATACTCGCGCGATACCCCAAACACGTGAGCCTGCTCGCAGGCTAGGGTTGGTATCGCTAGGACGCTAGCTGATGGATCGTCACGACCCGACTCGAGTCGACACGACCCGTCTTTCCTAAAGTCGACTCGATTCACCTAAATTCAGGTCGCAAATAAGCGGCGCAAGAAGGCAGGCAAAGAAACTAAGAACTTAAAAATGTATGTATATGGGTTGCTTGGGTTGGGCTCGCTCTGGGTTTTGATCGATTTCATGTTTGCGGACACACGCAGAAAAATTGCCCAAGGGGAAGAAACACGTGCATTCAATTTGGCGGTAAACACTGGTTAATAATAGACACTTAATTACTGATCCCTCGCGCGCGTTGTTGTATTGTGTTTTTTGTGTTGCTATATAATACAACGAGCGCGTTGTTGTGTTGTGTTGTGTTTTATTGTGTTGCCATATATGTAAACATGGATGACACGAATCGTGAAATGTTTTCGGCAATATAATGGTCCACAGTTTACGTCAGATACATTTGCTAAGTTCACGAGTCAGAACGGAGTCAAGCATACGTTGGTTCCCCCATACCACCCGGCTAAGAGAGACAGGCCGCTGCCGCTAAGTCAGACGAAGTCTACGGAAACATCGAGATTCGAGGGAAACAAATCAGTCATTAAGTGATTTGTTATATAGCAACACAAAAAACACAATACAACACAGTTTCAAAAACGTGCCGAGCATTCTAGGTGAACATCAATCGCATCAAAATCATGCTAGCTTTTGTCACGGACTGATCACGAGCGTTAGCGGGCAACAGTGCAATGTTACCCGCTTTCGCAAATGTTGCCCGCTTAGGACAATTGGCGGGAAACAGAGTGTTTGTTAGATGTCATGTGACCATAATAATAATAATAATAATAATAATCACTTTATTTAAGTGTCGAAGGTATCTAGCACGCGAGTACTAATTGGGGACACTTTCCAGATCTAATTGGAATTTGGAAGTGTTGGTTTTTGAGGAGAGGGGAAAACCGGAGTACCCGGAGAAAAACCTCTCGGAGCAAGGAGAGAACCAACAACAAACTCAACCCACATATGGCGCCGAGGCCGGGAATCGAACCCGGGCCACATTGGTGGGAGGCGAGCGCTCTCACCACTGCGCCACCCCTGCTCCCCTAAATCAACCAAATCAACGCGCGCATTGTATTGAAAAAAAAAACTCCAGCTATATAACAAGCATGAATGTAAACATGAATGACACGAATCGTGAAATGCTTTCGGCAATATTACCGCTTTTCTTACAACCTCCACCTCAAATAAGTTTAGTAATTCAGCACTTTATTTTAAGAAGAGAACGTCGACGCCGACAAATGTCATAAATATGCTACAATCAACCAAATAAATGCATTTACATGTCAAAAAAGTACTCACTAAAACCTTTGTAAACCAGCCATGTTGCAGCACCACTGCACTAGACTACGAGCAGTCTCTTTCCCAGCTTAGTCTGTCTAGCGAGAAACGAAGAAACATGAGCGAACGGATAATGGCGTGCGAAACTGGGAGCGAGGCCATTATCCGTTCGCGAATTTTTTTTCGTTTCTCGCTCGAAGGACTAAGCTGGGAAAGAGAGACTGCTCGTAGTCTACGACTGCACGGACTGCACGTGTTTTCTAATGTTTGGTACATATCACTTCTTCGTGATTGGTTAAGCCGCTTTGGGTTCTTGTTAACCTATAGGACTTACCTCTGGAACTGTCATGGGCAATTCCTTTGGTTAAACGTATCCATGGAATTTTCAGAGGGCAATTTCACTCTGGGGAAATCACACACAGAACGTTGCTTCCCCGTGGGCAAGAGGCCCCAAGGGGAAAATGGCTAGTGTGACCGCAGCTAAAAGAAGTCATCGAATGCATCGCCAGAAAAGTGGGACTTCCTAGTCTGCGATTTTTATATCTTGCGGTAAATTGAGCATGGAAGCGAACGTAAAGAAAATATATGGAGATTGAAATATTTAACGAAATATTTCTTGACGAATTAGCGAAAGTTAAAATGTGCAACCGAGATATGATAGTCTGTTGTATTAAGAAACATATCGTACAAGTTTGGTATGAAAAACTACGCAATTCGACAGCAATCATTCTTAACTCTCATTTATTTAAACTCTTCTCTAAATCCAATACTTTAATGTTGGAAGATTAGAGATGTGAAATACGAAGAAAAATAATGTACAGCTATTACTAAGTATCCGAAAAACGAAATAAAATGAAGTCAAAAGAACAACTGTATGTGAAAAAGACAATTATCGATAATATTTTAAAGAGAGTATGTGAAATCTGGATTCTGAAAATAAAATGGGTCAAAATTGGCAGTCCAGGATTCTTTGATCAAGTTCGTTTTTAAATGGCGTTGTGTTTAGAGATGTGAGACAACAAGTGAAGAACACGATCCGACAGGTTTGGTGCTGGTAGAATTAAGCTGTATATAAACTAAGCTAGTGACAGATAACAATGCCTTAATGTCTACAGCTATTTCAATTTAGGTTGTCGGATGAGAGCTTCAAGCGTACGTAACGAGACCCCAATTTCCAATTGGTAGTTGTAAATTGGTGTTAGCTTAAGTTCACGGTTTTTGCGTTTGTTAGTGCGACGAGTGAGGTGGATGTAAGCACCATAAATGTTTGCCTTTACTGTATGGACGAGGCATTTTAATTTGCTTTCGTCAACTTATCGTATTCATAAAAATCCCAATCACTCGTTGCGTACGCTTGAAGCTATCATCCGACAACCTAAATTGAAATAGCTGTATATTAAGACGATACCCTGTGCCTAACAAAAAATTGAAAATTGAGATGTAAGTCATTGTAAGCCGCAGGTCTATCTGTAGTCTTGTAATTTGTAATTATAGTCTTTTTTCTTTTTTTTTCTGTTGTATTGTCGATCCTTTGTCTGTTCTGTAATGTAAAAAAAATCATAGATAAAAAAAATAAACAGCCCCCCCCCCAACAAAAAAAAATGAAAAAAAAGATACGATAAAACCTTCACAGGATTGGCACAAGGCTAATTGACATAAATAATTCACATTTCGTTGGAATATAGGAAATGTGAGGTCAAGAAACGAATATCCTCCTTTCAAGCGGTAAACTAAGCTAAAAGTATTAACTTAAAAATTATCGACTCTATAATTGAAGAAAAACAAAGTATGGGCATGCAATGTTCAACTGAATATGAAATATGTTAAGGAAAAGAATGTGATTTCCATAGAAAACTGTACCTCTTTAGATTTTTAAGCGAGTGAAAACTATAACACATCACCAATATTCACGTGTAGAGAACTTTTAAGATTCTAGATGAAACTTCTAGATTTATCTTCTGAAACTAAATATAGGTAACTAATGGCATAGGGTTGAGATTTAATTGGGACATCTCGTCTCCAAAGTCGACACTTCTTTTCCTTTCTCTGATGCATAAGCTTTTAAAAAAGTGCTTTCAGAATTTTTATTAATTAGGTTTAGGAAACTTTAGTTTCCCTAACAATCTTTATCTTCAGACGGTCTTTGAGGCAGAAGAACCTACTAGAACTGAATCTGCTACAAATTTCGCCACCACTAATTATTTTGTGCATATATATTTGCTAATTCTGACCTGACAGTGAAGACATTTTAATACTGGTCTGTTCTAAAATGGGGTACCAACACGTGACTGTGTATGTTTGTTCTGTAATCGGGTTCAGGTTTAAGTAACGCTCGACGTAAGAACTATAGTTAACTTCATTGTTCTTCGGCATTGGCTCTTTCTCACATAGAATATCTTTGGTTTCAAGAATAGAGGTTTTGCATGGTAGGAACAATAGATTCTTTTCCCTATCAGGGCCGTAGCCAGAAAAAAATAAGGACTGAGGCAATATCCATGGTTAAATTCCCCGCCTAGATATTTAGGGTCTTTATGATGACTACATTCAAACAAAACGCTGAGATCATGACTGAGGCAAGTGCCTCGTTTTGCCTCATACTGGCTACGGCCCTGCCTATGGGAAAGAATGTTCTTTCTAATGCAAAATATTTTCATTGTTCCTGCCATGCAACATGGCTGCTGTGCAAAACCTTTGGTTTCAAGAATAGAGGAGGGGCAGATGGTTCATAATTATATTTTAGTATAAAAATAAAGAAAATCCGTTTGTGTCAATTCAATTTTAGAAAATGTTCGTGCTTAACCAATCAGAATAGCAGAAGACAATAGCTAATAATTTTGCTTCTTTGATGAAGTTCCCCAAATACAATACCTTTTAAAACTTGCATGTTGTGCAATTGGGTCTCAAATTACTTGAAACCTTAAAAAAAAATTAGACAAAATGCACCTTGAACCTTAACTTTTTAGCAGTTTTTGAGTCCAGGCCAATGAGATCACTAGTTGTAACAATGAAAAAAGTTGACATTCCATCGTGCATTGCCGTTCAGCGCTATCCTTCTTATGCGGATCATTACTTACAGTCAAACCGGATGTTCTTTTGCGGGCAACTTTGCAAACTATCGCCCCAACATTGGTATTTTGATTGACAGTTTGCTTCGAGCAAGTTGGAAGTTTTGCGAGCAAGTTGCAACTCTCGCGAGCAAGTTCCTATTTCAAACTTGCTGTCAGTTGCCGGATTGTACTTGGTTTGGTTACCTTGCAGTATTCCACAAACTCTACGATGTCAGGAGTAGAAACTGTTCGTTCCTTCTAGCCAGGTTTACCGGGAAAATATGACTCGTGTTGTAAAAATCTGTGTACAATATTGGATACAATTTGCCTTGATAATCCAACAATGCATGCGATTTGTTCTTGTTTTACACCAGACGACCATTATTCTCTCTCTTGTCTCAACCGAGGTGGTATTATTGCGAAATTGAAGAAGGGCGTGTTTTCACAAAATTCACAATTTGCAACTGACAACAAGTTTTAAATAGGAACTTGCTCGCGTAAGTTGCAACTTGCTCGCCAAACTTCCAACTTGCTTGAAGCAAACTGTCAATCAAAATACCAATGTTGCGGCGGAAGTTTGCAAAGTTGTCCGCAAAAGAACATCCGGTTTGACTGTAAAACTCTGGGCCGCAAGTGATCCAGAATACCGCTGGAGCAGTGTAGTTAGTGGCCGCACTTACCCAACTAAGATAACAATCACTTTTACTTGTTAAAAACAAACAAAGTTTACTTCCTTTTGTGAAAACAAAATGATAACTTTACTTCAAAGACAGACCCTCTCATTAATTAACTGGAAAAACCTGCCCACTTATATTATTAGCGACAGTATGTATCTTTACCCTAATAAACTATTCTCCATTAACACAAGTTGTTGATACCAACTTAAAACATCCTGCTGTGTTGTATTCTTAAAACACCAATTCAAACTAACGCAGCCAGATGTAATATTAACCCAAAGCTTTTTTTAATAAATAGCTTAAAAAGAGTGGCGAACGTCACTGGATATACCTATTTTTTTCTTTCTTTCTTGCTTTCTTTTTTTCTTTCAATTAACTTTTATTGAGCCCTGTAATATGTGATCAATTCTCCTGGACTGTACGCCCCTTGCAATCATTTAATGCTAAACAACGCGAGTAATAAATTTTAGACAAAAAAATTTAACTTCTTATTCGTATTTTATTCAAATCCAATAATTTCTTCCGCCCGTAAATAGTAAATTGCTGATCGAGTCGAGCGGTAAAAAGGAGAACTAAACAGGGCCAACTGAACAGAAAAATAATAAGTTTTGTTATAGAGTTGTTATTGACAGAGCTTGTTCTGTACAGATGTTGAGATATTAACCGGGAGCGCTTTTCTTTGCTCACTTGGATCGAACAAGTACACAATAAATTTCTATGCTTTTTTTAACAAAGAAAAAGCCATTTGTAAATTGACGTTCGCAAGAGGACTGGATATAAAGCAAATGATCTAGAAATGCAGATTGCACGCTTCAACTGATTCATGTCAGTCGCCCAATTAGCTGATAAAAATAGCATAGCAAGGAGCGTGATCGGACGGTAACAGGTGTAGTTAATGGCCGCACTTACCCAACTAAGATAACAATCACTTTTACATGTTAAAAACAAACAAAGTTGACTTCCTTTTGTGAAAACAAAATGATAACTTTACTTCAAAGACAGACCCTCTCATTAATTAACTGGAATAACCTGCCCACTTATATTATTAGCGACAGTATGTATCTTTACCCTAAATATATATAGATAGACAGAGCCTAACAGCGTCGCACTTTGAACAAGCTTAACTAAGGTGAAACTTAACTAAGGTGAAAGGTCGGAAGCACAAGAATTAAGATTGACGACCGGGCTATTTTTCAATTTTAGCAATTCTCAAAAAACAGTATTACCTGACCATCTGCACAGTACACATTTTAGACCATAAAAAAGTTCACAAAAACAAGTTTTCCCTGTCTAGAATAACTAGTACGACTACTTTCGAATAAAATACAGTTTTTTTTGTCAAAAATTGCCCGAGAAACTGATTAGGAAATCAAACTTGCAAAAATACACAAACATATTTGCATACTGGGCGACGCGAGTGAAGACAGAAAATCTAAGTCTTGTTTTGTTTACATAAAATCGCTTTTCAATCTATGTAATGAATGAACAAACACATAAAAATGGACAACACAATCTTCTTTCGAAAAATTTTATTCAAATCTCCATTAGTTTATGTTTAAAAGCAAAACACGTACCATTTATAGCGCATCAAGGCAGAGCTGTCCTCGATGAAATTCAAGATAACAACACGACTTAATTTGAGCACGTTTCATAAACATGTCTCCAAAACTTAAGAGAACACAAAGGAAAAGTCAATCAAAAATTGATATCAACATAAATTCCCATCGAAAAATGTGATTTATTTTACCTTTAAGTCACTGGACTGCTTGGAAATTCGTTAAAACTCCGCTTCTTCGATTCTGAAATCAGTAATAAAAACAAGGCATCTCCCCGCATTGCTCCTGCATTGATAAAAACGTATGAGAGTTCCTCGAAGCAAGATTTTATCCCTGAAAGCTCTTCTTTATCCACTAAAGCGGCTTCTGAGTATCCCTTAATTAGTATCCCTGTCTTGAGTAGCAAACCGCGAAAAAATGTAGGGAAATAACGATCTTACTGCTAGAGCTAGCCTTGCGCGACGCTCGGACACACATGTAACAGACGCCGCCCGCGAAACATTCCGCTGGCCATAACGATGAAAAATGATGGGCATGGGTTCTATGAGTACGGGGCTACGCGCGGCTCTTCGGCCCGCAGAGCTCCGCTGTAAACTACTACCATTAACACGAGTTGTTTATACCAACTTAAAACATCCTGCTGTGTTGTATTCTTAAAACACCAATTCAAACTAACGCAGCCAGATGTAATATTAACTCAAAGCGTTTTTTAATAAATAGCTCAAAATGAGTGGCGAACGTCACTGGATATACCTATTTTTTTTTTTCTTTCTTGCTTTCTTTTTTCTTTCAATTAACTTTTATTGAGCCCTGTAATATGTCGGATCAATTCTCCTGGACTGTATGCCCCTTGCAATCATTTAATGCTAAACAACGCGAGTAATAAATTTTAGACAAAAAAATTCAACTTCTTATTCGTATTTTATTCAAATCCAATAATTTCTTCCGCCCGTAAATAGTAAATTGCTGATCGAGTCGAGCGGTAAAAAGGAGAACTAAACAGGGCCAACTGAACAGAAAAATAATAAGTTTTGTTATAGAGTTGTTATTGACAGAGCTTGTTCTGTACAGATGTTGAGATATTAACCGGGAGCGCTTTTCTTTGCTCACATGGATCAAAGAAGCACACTCAATAAATTTCTATGCTTTTTTAACAAAGAAAAACGCCATTTGTAAGTTGACGTTCGCAAGAGGACTGGATATAAAGCAAATGATCTAGAATCAGATTGCATGCTTCAACTGATTCATGTCAGCCGCCCACTTAGCAGAAAAATAGCATAGCAAGGAACGTGATCGGACGGTAACAGGTGTAGTTAATGGCCGCACTTACCCAACTAAGATAACAATCACTTTTACATGTTAAAAACAAACGAAGTTGACTTCCCTTTGTGAAAATAAAATGATAACTTTACTTCAAAGACAAACCGTCTCATTAATTGACTGGAATCACCTGACCACACGTTTTTAGCGACAGTATATATCTTCAGCCCAGTCAGACACTAGAAAGTAGTCTTGGACAAGTTAAACAGACTTAAAAGTTCCTGTTGCGTTGTATTCTTAAAACACCAATTCAAACTAACGCAGCCAGAGAATGGCGAACACTGGATATGAAAACAGCACAAACACGAGGGATAAAATAACATGGAGTACAATAAGAGCAAGCATGGCAGTTCTTTCAGGCGTCAATGTTTTTCTCGCCATCACCGCAACTCTGGGAAATGTTTTGATCCTGATTGCTCTCCATAAAGTGTCGTCCATTTATCCACCAACAAAACTGTTGTTTCGATGCCTGGCAGTCACCGATCTTTGTGTTGGACTTATTTCTCAGCCACTTTACGTTACAACTCTCATTTATTTATTTTCAAACATGAATACAGATCACCTCCGTGCAATTTATCAAGCAAATCTCTTTTTCTGGCGCCTGTTATCTGAAGTATCAGTCCTAACATCGGCCGCCATAAGTGTGGACAGACTTCTCGCCCTGTCGTTGAGGCTGCGATATAGATACACTGTAAACCTAAGGCGAGTTCGTGTGGTCATAGTTTGTTTTTGGTTAATTAGTTCTCTGACCGCCGCTGTATTGACATCCTTTGTTCCTGAGACTGTTTCATACATTACTAGTGTGTTATTCTATGTTTTAATAATTCTTTCTTTGGTAATCTCAATATTCTCTTACACGAAAATTTTCTTCACCCTTCGCCATCAGCAAGCACAAATTCAAAAACAAGGAAGAAGTTCACTGAACGGAGGAAGAAGTTCACTGAACATAGCACGGTACAAGAAAACAGTTTCTAGCATGGCTTGGATTCAGTTAACATTGTTTGTTTGCTATGCGCCCTATTTTGTGACACGAATACTAGTTTGGCTAGATTTGAATGGAAAAATAAGTTATTCGACAGTAATTTATGTCGCGTCTCAATCATTCATAACTCTCATTTATTTAAACTCTTCTCTAAATCCAATACTTTACTGTTGGAGGATTAGAGATGTGAGACAAGAAGTGAAGAACACGATCCGACAGGTTTGGTGCTGGTAGAATTAAGCTATATATAAACTAAGCTGGTGACAGATAACAAAGCCTTATATATATAGTACGGACGATACGTTAACAAAATCTAAAATTGAGCTGTAAGTCATTGTAAGCCGCTGGTCTATTTTTGGTTGGTCCCTGTAATCTTGTAATTTGTAACATATTTAGTCTTTTTTCCACTTTTGTTTTTCTTCTGTTGTTTTGTCTTTCCTTTCTCTTTCCGGTAATGTAAAAAAAAATAATTATAGAAGAGAAAATAATGACATGGGGTTTAGCCTTTAATTGGGACATCTCGTCTCCAAAGTCGACACTACTTTTCCTTTCTCTGATGCATAAGCTTTTAAAAAGTGTTTTCAGAGTTTTTATTAATTAGGTTTAGGAAACTCTAGTCTCCCTGACAATATTTTTCTTCAGACGGTCTTTGAGGCAGAAAATTATACTAGAACTGAATCTACTCCAAATTTCGCCACCACAAATTATTTTGTGCATATACAGTTAATAATTTTGACCTGACAATGGAGACATTTTAAGACTGGTCTGTTTTATAATGGGGTACCAGCACGTGACTGTTTATGTTTTGTTCTGTAATTGGGTTCAGGTTCAAAACTCTGGGCAGCGTGCCCCCTCCCCCCGCCCAAGATAACGATGAAACTCCACAACCCCACCCCGGAGCTAGAGGGGGAGTTGAAAAGGCCAATACCATTAAAGCTAGACGGATCTTATATCTGCTCTTTTAAGCATACAGGCTTGATGGTGTTGAAGATGATAATGAGCTGAAATATGGCGCCTTGCATGTTCCCAAACAGCTGTAAGACCGTGGGATGTAATGGTATCGAGGCTCTGGGGATGAGAATGGCCCATCTTCATCTACAGGAAGTGTTTGGACTGCGCTGACCAAGAAAAGCACGTGAGCACGTAAAAAGGTGCCACTCGCGCAACCTCGTCCCCAGGGCCTTTCCCGCTTTTCAAAATGGCAGGCCACCCATGCACCCCGCGCGCCCAGGTGACGCGCGCCAGGCCAGGAGTCCCCAGATTCTCGATGGCTTGCATGCGAACTGTCAAGCAGCTGTTCATCCACAAACCTCTTGCTATTTAGGTGTCACGTCTTTGTCTTCTCTTGGTCGATTTCACTCCATCCATTTCCTTTTCCTCGTCTTCTTCTACTTGTCAACCTGCGAGCAAGTTCAGTTCTGTAAAAAGGAGCGATGGCTGAGAGTGAAACAAACCGTAGAACGGTAGTTTTGGCGGTGGATGCCAGTGAACAAAGCGAAAGAGCTTTTTATTGTAAGTAAACGTTGAAATTAACTTAATTTTTTTTCTTTTTCAAAAGGGGTGCTAAAATAAAAATATTAAAATGTATTTAAATATCATAAGGTGGATGTTGTTTTGGGGATCTAGAATATTACAAAATAAACCACTGCAGCATTCGTGCTAACATCCGCTATTATCGATCGTTCCCCCGGGCGTTACCTGCTTGCGCTGGGCAGAAATGCGGTACAGACTATATTTATTGCTGTATGGAACACAGCAATGAAATTGTCAAACTACATTGAAAATAAATATATTTTTGGGTAGATTTGTAACTAAAGCCGTACCATTTTAATATAAAGTTTCTTGACGCAGTTATAAATGTTTATGTAAATGGTGTCTGCAGTTGTCAGGACAGACCAAAGAATTTTTCTAAATTTGCATGCATGAAATGATCTATTTTTGCATTAAATAATAATAACAAAATAATCTGCATAGCGGGGAAGGGGGGAAAGCACTCATCACGTACAGATGTGGTTTTCAGGGAGAGTTAGTTTTTTAGTTAGGTGTCCTATACGCTGAGGGTTTTCCTCTTTGCTAGATATTTTATTGACACGTTAACAAAGTTTTTATTTTTTTTATTATTATTATTATTAGAGTACGCGAATAAAAAAAACTTCAAAAAGCTAAAGTGTAAGGTGTTTAACAAAAGAATCAGTAAAACGTGTATATGGGGTGCATCCATAAGAAAATGTTATGGTCAATAATATAATAATATTTTTTCTCTCCAATTTTAATGCATTTCTCTAGGGTATATCAAGAATGTGTGGGACAAGGAAAAAGACTATGTTTTGTTAATCCACGCCCAGGAATATCCAATACTTCGATTAACTACCTTCCCCTGTGAGTATATCAAACAGCATTTGGAAAAAGGGTTATTTTCAAAAATATGGAATACGAACTATGATCCAAACTGGGCTGGGCAAATTTAGAGCTTTTAAAAATGTTTTCTTTTGCCAAATATAGTGATTATTATGCCCCTTTAACAATGCACCTTTTCTACATGTTGTTTACAAATACATAACAGGTCGAAAATCTGATCTAGGGTCCCTACTATATTTGAACCATTTTAACTTTTTAAAAAATAATGGCAGTGGTGAATTCAGACTTCATTGTAAGGGGAAGGGAGAGGGCAGAATGAATAAGGGGGAGGGGGAGGGCAGAATGAATAAGGGGGAGGGGAGGGCAGAATGAATAAGGGGGAGGGGAGGGCAGAATGAATAAGGGGGAGGGGAGGGCAGAATGAATAAGGAGGGGAGAAGGAGGGCAGAATGAATGTAGGATATATATAAATGTTATATAGAGAGAAAGCAATGGAACTAAAACTCACTGGAAATGCTCTAAATCGCTCCAAAAACCACACAGGAGACAAGGAAACACACAAGCGAAGTAAGGTGGGCAATTTTTATTGAAATCTTGTTCGTATTTTTTAGCTCCTAGAATACACCACTTTCATAATGGCGGCTGAATTATTTATTCTTTTATATGTATGTTAATTAGCCTCACCGTCCTCGTTTTAGAGTAAAAATTCTTTTGAATTTTGCACACGCCAACGAGGCCGGTGAGGCTAATTAACATACATATAAAAGAATAAATAATTTGGCCGCCATTATGAAAGTGGTGTATGGACCGTTTTTTCTCATACAAATCCTTATAATTTCGCTCGTAACGGTTACTGTGATACATATAGCTTGGGCAACCTGTGATAAAAACATGCATTTATCACATTTATCATAATGTAGTATACAGTGTATGTTGCAGGTACACTGATTGAAAATGAAAAGCAGATCACTTTGTGTTATGTCTGAAAACCAGTTTTACTGAGCCGTTTTACCGTGTTTAAATAAAGTTAATTGATTGATTGATTGATTGTTTTTGGCTTTCAGTATATCAGCCTTGCTCTATACTTTGATTGTATCTCTGAAATAGCATTGCCAGCCTTCTGAGAGTAGTTTCCAGCAAGTTTAAGCAGCTTTGAACTGTCAAAAACAAAAACTTGTGGCCTAATTAAACGAAGGGCATTTGAGGGGCTGTAGACTTTCTAGGCTTTCACCCAAATTTATAACGAATTGTTGGATGCTCAGTTAGAATGTCGCTTTGTAACTGGTTTTTGTTTGTGATGTATTAGATATGTGTACATAGAAGCCTTTTATCGGACCAGGTTATAATGTTAATAAAATCTTTTATAGCTCAATAGTTATATTTATGTAATGAAAGGCAAGCTTTTTTATATGCGTAAAGCACTGTTGTTTCTTTCAGTTGAGCTAGCACTTCGATGTTTCACCAACAATTATAGATAGTTCAGATAACAATTTGGAACAACAACAACTAAATATCATTAAATCCAGGGGCACCCAACGGATCTGTTCCTCAATTTATCTGTTCCCCAGCGGAATTCTTGCTGGCTGGCAAAACATTCTGTACATATTTTTTTAATTGCCAGTTTTGCGCTGGTTGACTTGAGAAAGGAGTCGCAAGAACAAACTGTGCTGGCTAACTTGAGCAGATCGAAAAGAGACTGGATCGAAGAAAATCGGAGGACACTTTGGGGCTTAAAAGGGTTCAGCTTCGTAGTAACAAATTTAAGCAGTACTTAGAGATACCCGAACTGGTTAAGTTCGAGACGGCAGTAAATGTACAAAACAATAAACAAAAAGCTTCAAATAGTTTTCCATTAACGTTTCATTACTTCGCAAGTCCCTTTTGGTAACTTATTATTGTTTTTTTGATTTCTTCATTTTTTTAATTGCTGGCTGGGAAACAGACATTTTTTATCCAGCTGGCTGGGAATTTCTTAATGTGTTATGCTGGGAAAAAGGAACAGATATATTTTTCCCAGCAACGTAGAAAGACACCTGGAAATGCTTTTATATCATATATTTTAATTTATTTGAGTAAAATAATACATTTTGCCAAAGGTTGTTCGTTGGGTGCCCCTGTAAATCAGGCTTCCTTACAATACACGTTTAATATCGGTTAACAAGTTTAAGTTGTACTTCAGACCCACACCCGTGAACGTCCTCAAATCATTCATCCTTAAATAATATCATAAAATGAAATGAAAGAAGCTGGAAATATCCCGCGAAAATGAACAACAACTATTTAAACAAGATCTAGTGTTCAACTTTCAGTTGCACTAAAGGCAAAACCATGGATCAGAGATGTTACTTAAACATAATTGTATTCATTTACTGAGCAGATTTGTACAAATTATGCAACTTGTCAGTGTTGTATGATAGATAAACGAACCTACTACCTAGAGAAAAACGAAAAAAGCAAGTGACACACTCAAACACCAACCCCGTGGACTGGCCAGTACCTTACGCATGCCGTGGGAGGACGGCCGTGCTGTCCCCAGCCAACAGCTACCACATGTGTTGTGTGGAGCTGGCGCTTAAAGGGATGCTTGCATCCGCCTTGGCTTATAGCCAGTAACGCACTATGTTGTCGTCTGTGTACGTCCGTAAGTGTAAGTGAGACTTGCCGAAGCGCGAATTAAAACCGACGGCATACCGAAACGGCTGGAGGTTTTCTCGAGTTTTCTCTAAGTCGGGTTTTTTGTGATTAAAATACTATTTTTAGAAAGATAAATGTCTTCTAAAGTGATGAATTGTTAGGATTTCGTTAAATATGAACATTCGGATTAAAAAATAGCCACTTTCACAATCAATATGCGTCTACGAACTGTTCACGAACCCGGACGATTAGGTGAAACCGCTAACTGAACGTAGTTGGTACGTTTTTTACTGCAGACTCATTTTTTTCTTGCTTGGCGGTAAGTAAATGATATTTTTCTATTATTTTTCTTCTTTGAACAGGCACATCTTTGCCCGAATGTGCCAAAACTATGTTTTAACTGAGAATCTTTCAGGATTTGACTAAGGTTTTGAATGGAAAGACGGACCGGGCATTGAATTACGATCCTTGTTGATAAGTCCTGGAACAAAAGTCCAGAAAGTCGTGTCGCAGTTCTTGTAAATGGTACACCTTTACACTTAGTAAGAAATACGTTCTAGTTAGGTCAAGATTTATTGAACATTTCGTACGTTAAGTTACAAGTTATTGTTCTGGAAGATATATAAACGAACAGCTAACACATTTATCATATCAATTCCTTACTGGCCGATGCTCATTGTTCTAATTGCATTTTATGTAGTACATGATAGACATTTTACTATTTTATTAAGCTTATATACATTTATAAATACATAGTCACCCGGGTCTTTATTTAATAATCGTAGATAGTCATGTAAAATAGTTTTATTAATTCTAGTTGTAACATTATTTAATTGATAGTGTCCCCATTTAGTGGTTCTTTTACTGCTATTTTAGTTTGACACTCAAATAAAGGTATTTATTTATTTTATTTTAAATAGCCCTGTTATCATCAGGATCAGTTAGGAATCTTGTTTATAAGTCTTCAAAAGTCTTCTTAAATGTCTTTGTAAATGTTGATTTTCATTCAACATCATAATACACCTTTACACTTCAAAAGAAATACGTTCCAGTTAACTAAAGATTTATTGAACACTGATTTAATATATCATTATTTTGTGGGTTACAAGTTATTTTTCTAGAAGATATATAAAAGAACAGCTAATGAATATATCATATGATTAGTTAAAAATAGGAACCTTGTTTGTAATTATATAAGTCAACAAAAATCTTGTTACATTTCCTAAACTGTAATACAGCTTTAAAGGGGCTATGTCACCATTTTTAGCGTTACTTTAAAAAAGCCAAAATACATCTTTATATCAGTGAAATTCCAAACATAAGAATCCGATTTTGTTTAAAATTATTCTACTAGTGCTCTAAAAGTAAAAATAAGTGTCTTGGGCTGCAGATGGCCAGGATGGAAATGGATTGTATCTTGAAAACATTGAGCCAATTTTTTCAAGTTTATCGCTTGTGTCTTAGAAAATTCGCTTAAACTCCGATTATGGTTTATTTTCTCTGCTAAAATTCACTTGACATCTTCCTGTTAGTGTTCTTTAAGCATTTCGTGTACGACAAAGGTACTTAGTTTTAATTTGGGACGGTTTTGACCCGAAAACCTCAAAATCACCATGACATAGCTCCTTTAAACTGATTCAAAAAAATTTTGATACAAACGAATAGCTTGAACTTAATTTCAGATTTATAAAATGGTTTCAAGTGAATCTTCAATGTTGTCTTGTTTATAACGACAGAGGGTTCTACTTCGAAACATTTTGAACCTCCCTTTTGACCCCTAATCCTTTTATATTCTTCAGCAACAACTAACCTTTTTTAATTTTACATACCTTTCCCTGAAAAAAAAACCCTCTTTCATAAACCTTAATTTTCAACAAAGCAGCCCAAATATGAATATCAATTGTTACAGTTCACATGCATACAGGATAGCCTTGGTCATCAACATGTTTCCCTACTTACTTATACGGGATACCTGTGCCAAACCGCGGTAACATATCGCCAACCCTCACACTAACCTCGGCCAAGTTTAGTATTTATTAACAGTAAGCACATGTCCTCTCAGGGGACTATTTTTTGTTTATTCCTTTTGTGCCTGGCAATATTGATTATTTCAGAATGACATTTCCGGCTATTTAAAAATATGATTTCGTCACCTCATACTTCTGTTGTCATAGGAAATTTCAAGCAGTGTAAGGAAAACACCTCAACGAACACTATTAAGAACAAGGGGTAGGGCCCCAAGAATATTTTGAATTTTTGAAACACCAATAGAGATATTTTAATGGGCGCTTTGACAAAATTTTATATATTATACGAAGACTGCAATAGGACTTTTCCTTCTGCACGAATTTTTTTCTTTGCCTTCTTCTTTGCACGAAGTTTTTTCCTGACATTTTCCCTTTCGTGATTTTTGTTTTGTTTTTCCCTCCACCCCCCCCCCCCCCCCCCCCCCCTATTTATGTACCTATTATTACTAGATGGGTATTACGGGTATGCTAATGAATGGCAGCAAATATTGCAAAACATTACTTACCAGACACATTGAATCAGCAGCATGGTTAATATTATTTTTTATGTACCTATTACCACTAGATGGGTATTACGGGTATGCTAATGAATGGCAGCGCGTATTGCAAAACATTACTTACCAGACACATTGAATCAGCAGCATGGTTAATATTATGTTTAATGTACCTATTACCACTAGATGGGTATTACGGGTATGCAAATGAATGGCAGCGCGTATTGAATAACATTACTTACCAGACACATTGAATCAGCAGCATGGTTAACATTATTTTTTATGTACCTATTACCACTAGATGGGTATTATGGGTATGCTAATGAATGGCAGCAAATATTGAATAACATTACTTACCAGACACATTGAATCAGCAGCATGGTTAATATTATTTTTTATGTACCTATTACCACTAGATGGGTATTATGGGTATGCTAATGAATGGCAGCAAATATTGAATAACATTACTTACCAGACACATTGAATCAGCAGCATGGTTAACATTATTTTTTATGTACCTATTACCACTAGATGGGTATTACGGGTATGCTAATGAATGGCAGCAAATATTGCAAAACATTACTTACCAGACACATTGAATCAGCAGCATGGTTAATATTATGTTTTATGTACCTATTACCACTAGATGGGTATTACGGGTATGCTAATGAATGGCAGTGCATATTGAATAACATTACTTACCAGACACATTGAATCAGCAGCATGGTTAATATTATGTTTTATGCACCTATTACCACTAGATGGGTATTACGGGTATGCTAATGAATGGCAGCAAATATTGCAAAACATTACTTACCAGACACATTGAATCAGCAGCATGGTTAATATTATGTTTTATGTACCTATTACCACTAGATGGGTATTACGGGTATGCTAATGAATGGCAGCGCATATTGAATAACATTACTTACCAGACACATTGAATCAGCAGCATGGTTAATATTATGTTTTATGCACCTATTACCACTAGATGGGTATTACGGGTATGCTAATGAATGGCAGCAAATATTGCAAAACATTACTTACCAGACACATTGAATCAGCAGCATGGTTAATATTATGTTTTATGCACCTCTTACCACTAGATGGGTATTACGGGTATGCTAATGAATGGCAGCAAATATTGCAAAACATTACTTACCAGACACATTGAATCAGCAGCATGGTTAATATTATTTTTTATGTACCTATTACCACTAGATGGGTATTACGGGTATGCTAATGAATGGCAGCAAATATTGCAAAACATTACTTACCAGACACATTGAATCAGCAGCATGGTTAATATTATGTTTTATGTACCTATTACCACTAGATGGGTATTATGGGTATGCTAATGAATGGCAGCGCATATTGAATAACATTACTTACAGACACATTGAATCAGCAGCATGGTTAATATTATTTTTTATGTACCTATTACCACTAGATGGGTATTACGGGTATGCAAATGAATGGCAGCGCATATTGAATAACATTACTTACCAGACACATTGAATCAGCAGCATGGTTAATATTATTTTTTATGTACCTATTACTACTAGATGGGTATTATGGGTATGCTAATGAATGGCAGCAAATATTGAATAACATTACTTACCAGACACATTGAATCAGCAGCATGGTTAATATTATTTTTTATGTACCTATTACTACTAGATGGGTATTATGGGTATGCTAATGAATGGCAGCAAATATTGAATAACATTACTTACCAGACACATTGAATCAGCAGCATGGTTAATATTATTTTTTATGTACCTATTACCACTAGATGGGTATTATGGGTATGCTAATGAATGGCAGCAAATATTGCAAAACATTACTTACCAGACACATTGAATCAGCAGCATGGTTAATATTATGTTTTATGTACCTATTACCACTAGATGGGTATTATGGGTATGCTAATGAATGGCAGCAAATATTGAATAACATTACTTACCAGACACATTGAATCAGCAGCATGGTTAATATTATTTTTTATGTACCTATTACCACTAGATGGGTATTATGGGTATGCTAATGAATGGCAGCGCGTATTGCAAAACATTACTTACCAGACACATTGAATCAGCAGCATGGTTAATATTATTTTTTATGTACCTATTACCACTAGATGGGTATTATGGGTATGCTAATGAATGGCAGCGCGTATTGCAAAACATTACTTACCAGACACATTGAATCAGCAGCATGGTTAATATTATTTTTTATGTACCTATTACCACTAGATGGGTATTATGGGTATGCTAATGAATGGCAGCGCGTATTGAACAGGAGTGACAGGGAAGTGAAGGAGCTCTTGGAAGCTTATGGAAACAAATGTAAACATGAAGAGGTTAGTAAGACTAGTAACATTTCAATGTTCTTAGAATTAATCTTCAAGCCGGAAATACCAAACTAAAATGTTTGTGAAACAAGCTTGTTTTTGCTTTTAGCTGAAGTTCGAGTTGTACAAAGAGGAACACGACAGACCTGGAGAAGTGATCTGCAAACTGGCAGAAGACAAACAAGCACAGTTAATCGTGATGGGCTCTCGTGGTATGGGAATCCTGCGTCGCACATTTCTTGGCAGTGTTACTGATTACTGTGTGCACCACGCCCGTTGTCCAGTGGCAATTATCCCATCTCCAAATCGTCATGGAGACCATGATTCAAGTTAAATAATTATTGATCTTAATTGGCATTTGTTGTCATTTATTGCTCTTTGTGTCTACTAGTGCCTTTGCGCAAGTGGACACTTTGCTAAAACTGAAAGCTGTAACAAATAAAAGTTGTAAGGAATAAAGCTGTAATGATAAAAGCTGTAACAACGAAAACTGTAACTGTTGATGCCTTTTCGCATCTCCTTTAAAAACTTTGAGACGTTTTGATTATTTTAGAAGACGACGAAGTTTTTCTGCTTTTACGCGAAGCATGCGTATTTTGATTGGGGCATTTTTACAAGCGCGCGCATTTTGATTGGTGCATATTCACAAGCGCGCGCATTGGTTAATTCGAATTTTGAATTCGCGTGACGAATTGTATTCCCGCGCAAGCAGAAATAAAACTGGATCACAGTTCTTTGTTTGAAGACGAGTTTTTGTTTTTGTTGTGGGACTTTTTACGAAATTTAAGGACACTGTTTTTGGTCGGAAACATTGGAACTTACAGTCCGAACAGTAACAATGGATTAAAGCAACTTTATAGCTGTCTGTATAGAGCGTAAATCCTTTTCATGTATATGGTTCTCAAACACAGTAGCTTTAAAGAGAGGTGTGCTGGCAGTTGACTCCATTTCATATTCAACAACAGGGATCAGATAACAAGCTCTCATTCAATCATTTATTTAGACACATAACGCCCAGGAGTTAAAAACTCATTAAGACCCGCTGAAGGACCTGTTAGTCAGAAGCAGCCTATTGCGGGACCTTCCGAACCACCCAACAGGTACTTTTCCCTGCAACAGGACCGTTTGCCGTACATGTCCCCATGTTAATTCATCTACTACAATTACAACACCTAAAGGGCATGTCAATATCACATGGCATTTTGCCAGCATCACGGACAACGTGGTTTACTGTTTGACATGCGACAAATGTCCATCAACTGTCTACATTGGAGAGACTGGGCGCAGGTTGGCTGACCGTTTCAGAGAACACCGCAGGGATGTAATCAACGGCAGAAATGACCTTTTTGTACCTGGGCAAATTAACCAACCAAATCAGTCACTGCAGGATATGAAAGTCGCTGTACTGATGGGCAGACCTGCACCTTTCGTAACGCCTCACAGGATTGGCTAAGAAAACAATAGAACAAACAACACAACAATGGGCCCTAGCCCTAAAAACAATAGAGGTAAACCTCATCCAGGTCGAATAAAATTAGAGATTCCGAAGAATGCAGGCCTACTGGCACGGTACTGATGGCAGGCCTGGCCAACCAGGAATATGAAGGAAATGGCCAACCAGGAATAGGAAGAAATGCGTTTTATTTTCAGGCAAGGAACCATGGCCCCGAGTGGTCTTAATCAAGACTTTAGTTTCACGTGATTCCACTCGCGCCGGCGGACGCTGCCACGTGCGTGATCATGTAATTGGGAGGTATGTCCAGAAATGCAGGCTAATGAGATTCATGCTCTTTATGATAGACATCATGAAGTGTCCCCTAGCCCTAATTCTCACCTAAACGCAAGCAATTCTGTCAAACATGAAGTCATATGGAAATTACAAATAATTGTGTGTAATATGAAGTGCCCAAGGTCCGAGTTACCTGCATTTCTGGACATAAGTGGTAATTGGGCATGTGATCTAATTTAAGGTGGTGCCAAGTAGGTTTTTTTGGGGTCACACTTCCCTTTTTGAATGCGCTTATACATATATGTTATTTACCGGCCGGGAGGTCCGTATAGGAAAAAACTGTGCCCGAGGTCTTGAGTACGGCCCGAGGCCGTAGGCCGAGGGCCGTACTCAAGACCGAGGGCACAGTTTTTTCCTATACGGACCGACCTAGGCCGGTAAATAACTTATTTATTTTTTTCCTACTTTAATTCTGCGATTCGCCGTGAAAATCATTCATGTACAGCTTTCCAAGAAATAACTCTTACGCGCCGCGTACAGCTAAACTGACAGAACGCGCGCAAAATCTAAATTAACTCGGTAATCTTCACAACTTTCCATTCATAAACATGTGCAAAGTGAACTCATTGCTATCAGTTTATGTCTCTTGGTAGAATAAACGGCTCTTGTGTTTGCCTTCGGTGAGGATTGCCTACAGCGAAGCCGTGGAAAGCTGAATTATAACTTTAAAAACTTTTCAAATTTTTCTATTACAAAGAAAAGTCGAGCGTAATTTATTTATAGCGGGGAGAAAGCTTAAACTGAGCTATTCTAATTTAAAAATCATGTTTTCTTGAATGAAAACTTATAGAATTTAGATAAAAGAAGGTAAAAACCGAGAAATAAAAGTATACAAACCGAGCAATGTAGTGAAAGTACAAATTATCTCGTAAAATCCGATCGCTAAATGGCGTGTAAATTATTGACAACAAACCTAGTACAAGACTAGAATGACAAAAGACTTTTTAATAAAAAATTCACAGAATCTCTATTAGGAGAAAAAACACAACCAGAAAAATAAGAACACTTAAACCGAATGGAGTCAAAACCTTTGTAAAAAAGCGCTAGATTGCATCTTATTATAGTAATGTTTTGCCACAAATGCCGCTTTGTAAAAAACAACAACAAACCCAAAAACTATAAAATCAATAAATCATAAAATCGAAACTTGTACTCGCCTTTTCGAGGAATAAAATTGGCCTTTATTTTTACGGCTGATTTCTCCTTCCATTTAGTTTGTTCTGTCTTTCTTCATTGAGTCTTTTTGTACCTGGTTTAAGCGTAGTTAAGATCTTCAGCGTGTTGTCTGGTCTTTGCATGTCAGCCGATGTCAGCTATGATGAAACTTTGCCGGTTTTCTTCATTGTTTTCTTTGTTTGTGTCGTTAAATATTATATCTGGCCAATAAAAATTCACTTTCGCTTTGTTAGCTTTCGTCTGGGTTCATAATTTATGAGAAAATTCAATGATATGAAGCTTTAAACAACAAAATCTTTCTGTAAAATTAGGAGCGGTCCGTACGCGGGGTCCGGATGGGAAAATCCGGACCGCTGGAGCGCGCGTAGTTGGCCAATCAGATTCAAGGATTTAGGATTCCGGACCGCTGAGATGCTTCAGAAAAAAATAAATAATCTTACTTTAGCTCAATGAATCAGAATTTGATACATACCAGATGTTAGGCTTGGATGAACGTTTTGGATGATGCTCTTTTAATGCTAATCAGCGTTTCCATAGCAACGGTAAACAAACATGGCGAAAAAAGTTTTATCTAAATATCTTTCGATTTTGGGACGACCCGCGACAAGCGAATAAATGCGCTATAATCTACACAGTATAGCACACTAAATGGCGAAATTTCAAACAAATTAAACTGTTCGATTTTGAATAAATCGCTGAAACATTTTTAACATGTGTTTTTTCATGTTTGAAATATAAACGGTCAAAACATTCCATATCTTTCACAAATTATCATTAAATTACCACAGAAAGTTTCCACAGAGATCCAGCTTTTTATATACGTTGTATGAGCTTTGATGCCTATAATTATAAATATACGTTGCATGTGCTTTGCCTCAGACTATGGGATTATTCGGGGTCAGCCCGCATAGCTGGCGGGATTGTTCTTGCAATAGCTTATTACGCTCCAACTAGATCAGAATCAAATTTTGAGTCGTGAAATGTAGTTCTACCTCGTTAACGTTTGCTCAAATTAAGTTATAACGGTGCCTTCGCACTACAAACTAAAGTTGGCATGTGTGAACGTCACAGTCAACAGTTGGCAAACATATTAAGTATTTTTAGTATATGTAAATTAATATTTAAGTTTTGTAACACGACCCCACAAGCATCAGCTTTAATTTTTATCGTGTTTAAATAAAAGATATTGTATTGTATTGTATTGTATTGTATTGTATTGTATTGTATTGTATTGTATTGTATTGTATTGTATTGTATTGTATTGTATTGTATTGTATTGTATTGTATTGTATTGTATTGTAAGGACTGAGACTGTTGTTGTTCCTTCACATTCTTCTCGCGACTCCCTTACTTGTCTTCGCGGCTTCGTTACTCGTACTCGCGGCTCCGCTACTCGTCTTCGCGGTTCCGTCGCCAAACACGACTTTGCGCTCCCGCGAATAATCCCGCCAGCAATGCAAGCTAAGTGAGGAGGAAAGTTAAAATGGTTCTCCTCCACTGAATCCAAGACTGTTCTTGTTAATAACACGAATACCGGAGGGACTCCCGTATAAAAGGGACAGGAAAGATCGTTGTACCTTCAGCTAACTGACGGGCGCTATAATTCGTGGATAGGCACCGCTTAACTTGGGTTTTTTAATTTTAAATGAGCACTGTGCGAGTTATCGTGGTGTTTATCCCGGTATTTATAAGCTAGAAAAAGAATTATGTTAAAGACTTCAGTTACTGTTAGATGTAAAAATAAACTTAGAACACGTCCCAAAAACGAGATTCTGGAAGATTTTCTACACTTCTGATAGATTTCAAATCAATCGGGTTTTCCCTCTATAGATCGTTTTCACTCACGTGACCCACGTGTCCCGTGGGACTCGAATGACAAAGGCCATGGCAGCCATGTTGGTGTTCCTAACAAAAGAAGTTAATTAAAATTTTTTTGTTCGGGAACACCAATATGGCGGCTATGACGTCAAGTGAAAACGCTCTATAGCTTGAGGGGGACGCGAAGCGGCGATCTTCGCACGCGAACTTCACGCGCCCACTCTCCCCAGTCTTAATGTATTCACACTCGCTCGAGGTCTCTTCGGCCGCTGGGGGTTCTGCGGAAAAATACGGACTATATCGCAATCTACATTTCTGATAATATCCTACGCAGCAGTTCTTTGGACCCGTTACGCACTCATTTCACACGTGATGGAGGAACGATTGCGTGACGAGTACAAGGGACTTCTGCTTTGGAGGCTACTGACGATAAACCGTCTATTTTATCTGGGAGTTCCCCCCACACACCCCCTTGGACATGAACGTAGAGAGAGAAAACTAATCTTAAACTATCAACACCTACATATATTTAGGCTGAAACGGTCTTCTCGTCAATGATCTTTCCCATTATTGTCTTTTCCCAATCTTCTGTTTTCACGCGTTCGTCAAAAACCAGCAAATTCTTGTTTCTCAGTGAGAACGGCAATCGCTTTTTCTTTAACTTGTTAATCAACACAACAATCAGTGACGAATCTCCCGTGTAAACCCTTCTCTGGACGGCCATGTGCAGCTCTTCCAGACAGAAGTTGCTAGCAAGGTAGTTGTCAGACAACACAATCAGCACTTGTCGGCTGCCGTACACGCTGTCCGCCATGTTTTGGACGAAGGGCTTTCCCAGCTCGAAGTCGCGGGTGTGAATGCTGTAGGGTATCGAGTGTTTCTCGATAAGAGAAATAAGATTTTCATTGACCCAGGCAAAGTCTTTTGAGCTGTAACTGATGAATAGCTTGTTGTTCGCGATTCCTTCTTCGGAATTATCTGTATAAAAAAAATCGACAAGTTGAAAAATTATATTCATTTATTAAGTAAAACGGAGTCCGATGACAACTGCATAGCTGATACAAGGTAATATTGGTTATATTTCACAGTATTTTCGGCCAAACCAAGCCTTCATCAGGTTATAGATGAAACAAAAGTTTTACAAAAACTTGTATATTATATAAATGGAAAATGTCGCAATTTTGGCCAGCCGAAATATTGTAAAATATAACCAATATTTAACAGTTATTCATCGAGGACGAAATTATTAGAAATTATACTGCGGACGAGGAAAGATTTGTCCGCCACGTGCACGTGCCACGTTCACGTGCCACGTGCACGTGCCATTTTTTTCCGCGACGAGGAAAACAATTTTTTTCGCGAAATTCGTCATCATTTTTCCATATTTGGGCAAATTAACCAATAACGACTCAGAGCGGTAGCGGTGGGACCAATCAGAAATCTAGAAAATCATTATCGAGAAGTAAAAATTTACTAATACCTTGTATCAGCTCAGTGTGCAGTAGTCATCGGACTTCTTTTTACTTTTTGCATTGTTTATCGTTCAAATGATTAGGTCTCTCGCCGGATCCAACGTGCATTTAAACCGAGGATCTTCGTTGTTCTAAAGATTCATTCATTCATTCATTTATTCACACTCACCTGTCCATCCGTTCCTCGATTCATTAATTCATTCATTCATTCAACCAGAACATGTATTTACCACGGTCTACCTACTTTGAGGCTGGTTCTCATATAATCGTCCCGGTCGCTCCGGTCGTCCGAGTCGTTTCAAAAGTTTTTTGCAAACGACTCAGACGATCGGGACGACTCAAGCGATTTGGGTTCTCATATGATCGTCCCTGTCGTCTCGAACGTCAATAGCGCGGTCGTAAACTGGGTCCAACAACATGTTTTGGGCAATAATACTGCATTCTGGGATAGATTTGGGTCGCTTCGATCGCCTCAGTCGTCCCGGTCACCTGAGAGTAGTTCTCGATTTTTCACGATCGTCCCAGTCGTCCGGATAGAACACAGTTCTATCCAAGCGACCGCGATCATCCCAGTCGTCCGGGTCGTTTGCGATCATCCCGGGTCGTCTCAGAAGTGTTCTCATATAATCGTTCCGATCGTCCGTGCACTTTTTGAAACGACTCGGACGACCGGGACGATTATATGAGAACCAGCCTTTAGAGATTTGTTTACTAATTTATTTATCTTACACTTTTATTGTGACAGGTCGTGTGTACTTACATTTGTGACCTCTGTATTTTGCAAACTTCATTTTTATCAATGCACAAACCACTACCAGTAAAATGGCCAATACAGCAGAAACCCCCACAACAACAGCTACAAACCATTCACCCTGAGGGCCAGAAGGTTGTTCACCTGTGACAGGAATAAACATGGATGATAACAGATGAACGATAACGAGAGATAACGAACGTTTGCGGACATTGACGAGAGATAACCAACGTTTACGAACATTAACGAGAGATTACGAACGTTTACAAAAATGATGATTAAATGTTAACCTTTTCAAGTCCCAATGTCCAAGCTCCAAATGCCGTTTACTGACCACTGTTACGACAAATTACAACGAAACTTTCTAAAACTTCCTTAGTGTATTTCATCTGCTGCTGCGCACGATGCAAATTTCGACAGTTCAGTAAACGAGAAAATGCTTAACCAGCTTGGCTTTTATTTTATATTTTTTTCACCGCTGTCTTTTTTCCTTTCTTTTCTCTCTCTTTCTCTCTTTGGTCCGCTTGTTTTGGCCGTTTGTTTGTTTCGTTCACTGCCTTCTATTATCGTTGGCAAATAGAGTTTCTTCATAAACGCTGACGAAAGTTGATATTGTTAACATGAAGTAGCATCCGTTGTTAGGCCAAAGTTTCTTTCCATTTAGCGAGTTAAATCCGCCTAGTTTTCTGGTGTGTAACTCTGGTTCAACTCATTCCATTGCTCTCATTTAAGCATGCGCAAAGAAGTCTTTTGTCGTTAAAATTGTAGATGCTACAAATGATACAAGGACCATGACCTATCCTACTTCTTTGACCAACCCTGCTTTAGTTATAATAATATATTTCATTACTTACCCGAGGCGGTAGTATCCTCCAGGATTGGTATCTCAGATGATCTTACTGTCGTGGTCATTGTTGTTGTTTCTTTTTCTTTAATAAAAAACAGCTCAATTAAAAAATGAAAGGGAATAAAAACATCATTCAGCCTACGTGTAGCCGTACCCACCCCATCATTACTGAAGAGAGTCCATCATGTATCACATTAGTACATGCATGGATAGAGCGGTTTTTAATGGGCAAAGAAAACTTATTTGCATGTGAATGAAAACTCATTTTCATATGAAAGGTTTCGCACCTAGCCTCGCTTTGATAGAGAGGCTAAAGGCAACTCGGAAATGGCCTATTGAGTGACGTAAAACCAAAACCAAAGTAATCACTCTGACCAATCACAACAGACGCAGACAATCCAATGAACCAATCAGAGCTCGATATAAATACATGAAGCCGGTGCTAATCGCGGGAAAACGCGTGCGAGTAAGTTACGATTGGTTTTGGTTTTACTTCTGCAGCTAGGCTAATTTACAACGCCCAAAAGTTCTGCCATATTACACTTCTATTGTGTGAGCTGCACTGGCTTCCAGTCAGGTCACAGGTACATTTCAAGATTTTGCTGCTGACATTCAAGGAGATTCACGGGCTCAAGCTCCAGTGTATCTTCAAGACCTGGTGGTAATCAAGTCAGCTAACTACAACTTTGTGTGATCACGTGGTACGTTTCCAATTTGATCTCCTCGTTCCATACTACTGCTGGATGAGATTGTTTATTTAAATATGGTCTGGTATAGGGTAAGGGTTTCAGAGTCTTAGCGGCACACCACAAAACAAACATGGACAGAGTACCCCCACCCAGCCCCCCCCCCCCCCCCCCCCTCCCCTCCCCGGGATGGGGTCAAGTATTAATGTTGTACCTGGGTAGTAAGACACCAACTTTATGACGTCTTTCGCGTTTTTAATGCCATAATCACAAGACATCTGACAGAAATATATTCCGTCATCTTCATCTGTCACATTAAAAATGTCGAGAATAAACTCGGCTTGCAGCAGTCGTTTCTTAGGGCACTCGTTGTTCGGGTGGCGTCTCCTTATTGTGTACTTCGTGTTGTTTTGCAGCGTCATGTTTCTAAAGTGCCATGTCAATACGACTGGTCCAGTCCAGCATATTTGCCAGGACAATACCGAGCATTTGATGCTTGTGTTGGAGAATTTGACGGCGTTAGCATTGTTAGGTTTTGCTGTTATATAACCCGGGGGACCTGCGGACAAAAAGCAATTAATTCTCTCTCCGCACCTATTCTAATTGCCTGCGAAAGTGACGCGGGATGTTTTATTTAATCACAAAGTGTAGTAATGCAAAACCAAAGCTGGGAAGGTGGCGTGTGATATCTTTAATCAATCACAAAGCGTAGTCATGCAAAACCAAGGAAAGTTTAAGTAAGCCACAAGAGGCCACACGACCGGAGCTTAACGGAGGAACAGGGAAGGGGAACGGAGAATCTTTAAAATGGGAATCTCAAAATGCGCGAAACAAGTGAAAAAAGCGCAGAGCGCAAAGTGAGGAGGAAGGTAGCCCGCTTTTGTTTTCTTCGTTTTTTTTTTCGTTCATTTGGTCAGCTTAAAAACAAGGACTTGATGCGCTGTTCCGATTGTACAGAATTATTATGTCATTCGGAGGTACTTGATATGTTGCTCTCAACAATTTCTGACCTTTTGCAAAATCTTTTTGCGGCGGAAAATGTAAAGTACGTACGGAGCTGACAACCCAGGGACGAAAGATTTTTCGTCGATATTTTCAAACCCTTGTCGGACAAGAAAAAGTTTGAAGTTGTGTCACTTGTGACTGGTGGTGATTATCGTTACATACATACATACATACACGCATACATACATACATACATACATACATACTTTATTGTGTTCTCCCCAAAGGGGCTTTTCAGGAACAGTCGATAAAAATAACTAATTACAATCGTTCTTTTCATGATTGCGATAAATCGTCCGTGTGGCATTTGATGTTGCTGAAAGTCGGACAACAAAGATACGTGAACTGTCTCAATTCATATCTCAACGCTTTTAGCCAGAGATCAAAGGGCTCCTAAGAGCCATCTCGTGAATACAAAACATGAACGTAAGATTAAAGGGACACTGTCCCGGCGAAATAGCAACATTTCGCTCAGCTTATTTCCACGTTATATCGCCAAATGCCACCAAATAAACAACTTAGTTGGATAAAAAGATTCTGTGGAGCAAAACAAAAGCAGTAGTTTGGAGATAAAGTGCAGAATTGCAAGGATTGAAGTGGATTACAGTTCATAAAAATTGGAATCATTGACCACCTGTCAATAAATCAAACTTACCATTCTTGTGACATTTTGACTTTTCTAGCCGTTATTTTGTCTATTTAGTTCATATTTCTTTGCTTCTATCACTTTTAGCGATGGTTTCTTCCAATTTCAAGATCATAGAGTAACCTTAAACCATGTTAGCGTGACATAATATATGCATTGTGTGAAACGAGACTGCAGTAGACAACTGAATGATGTAACAAACTGGGGAATTAAAATGCAGTAATAATCTTTTTTAAAACACCTAATACACTGGGGAATTAAAAAGTTTACAAATGATGGACCGAGTGAATCTGTTTCTGTATACGACATCTCGGTCAACGCTTCGCGTATTCACGAGATAATAACAGCTAAAAGGACAACACTTGCGAAGAAAATGGCCGTTTATCTACTAACGCTTTCCGCTAGGAGATAAATGTGCATGTATGCAAGACTATCGTGTCGTCTTGAGTTCTGTATTGTGAAGTTGGCCAAGTTTTTCCATTAAATTACAGGCAGACACATTTATTTAACTCTTTTTTCATAAGTGGTCTTTTGTAGCAAATGACAGGTTTTCTCAGTGAAGTGTTAATCTTTAAGCCCTAAGAGTGATCAGCATCAAATTTCTCCCTGTAATATCAATGCCTTATCAATCAAAAAGGTCATGAGAATTAAGGACATGATCACACAAGATGAATTCTCTTGATATCCAAATAATTTCTCCCCACTACTTCTATAGGAAATGTATAGGGACAAGAAATGAGAATTTAAATTTTGATATTACAAGCACAATATCCAGTTTTAGGGACAGGATTGTTTGCTGTCGCAGGGTGACACAGACACAATCTACAGGAACCAGTTGGAAAAACGTCTTCCAAGACTTACTTTTACTTTCTTTAGCTTCAATTTTTCGTTAAATTTGCAGCCCTTTTCTTCTTTTAAATGAAGACAATGTTGCGCTAACTGTTGTTTTTTTGTGTTGTCACCGAGAAATACGAGCACTCTAGAACTGATCAGCACGATGACGTTATTACCGATTTTTTTAACAATAGGACGTTTCACGGGCGTCTTGAAATTGCAAATTAAATAGGGAGGGCGAATGATAAAAAACAATGGCCCCTTGCTGCAGGCGTACCTTCCCTCTACCTCACTTCGCACTCTGCGCTCTCTCTCTCTCTCTCTCTCTCTCTCTCTCTCTCTCTCTCTCTCTCTCCATGTGCTTCGAGCGCGCTCAAATCACCCCCCCCCCACCCCGCTCACGCAGGCTAAGCTTAACCCGGTTGCACGAAGACGCAACTAGGAATATTACCACCCCGCTACTTCCCCGTGGATGGGATGCTAGTCAGTCGCAGGGTTCCCCCAGGGTAATCCCCTACACACACATCTCCCAGCATTATGTCGCCCGCGATCACCATATACAGCTGAATGAGGAGAGACAATGTTGAGCACAGTTTCTTATCTACTAAAAGGAAACAACACGATCATGTGAAATCAAAGAAATTTTTTTGACGCTCAAATGCAAACTACTGAAAACGCAATACTTACACTCAACTGAGACTTCTATTACTTTTGACGTATAACTGCTGTTGTGACTGATCTTTGCCTTACAGGTGTAATATCCCTCGTGCTCCATTCGTACAGATGAGAAGTGAAGCGTGCTGCGAAGTTTAACATCGCTTAACTGATCCTCTATCTGATAAAGCCCGTCAGTTCCATTGGTAACTGTCTTATTATCTTTGTACCAGGAGACATTTTGCGCAGGAAGACACCTTTCAAAGTCGCATTTAATTTTACAGGTTTGATCCTTTACGCAGTTTTCTGAACGTGAATCATCTGTCGGGCACAATATAAAGAGGTTTTTGACCGTAAAGGCACAGTCAATATAGAGAGGTTTTTGACCGTAAAAGCACAATATTTAACGTTTAATGACTGGTTCTGAGGAAAACAGTGAATTTTGTTTCCCGATCTCTCGCTGTTTCCCGAGAAGAAGGCTCGAGGAAAACAAAATTCACTGTTTCCCGAGGGATCAGTCATTAAGTGATTTGTTATATAGCAACACTAAAAACACAACTCAACAGTTATTTATTTATTTATTTTCTTTTTCTTTTATTGGAAGCATGCACTTATATCACTATGTGATGTTGCAAGGCAATAAAAGTAAATGTTTAAAAAACGCGCCGAGCACTCGAGGTAAACATCAATCGCATCATAATCATGCCACCTTTTGTCACGGTCTGATCACGTGTGCTAGCGGGCAACAGTGCAATGTTATCCTCTGACGTCAAAATTGTTGCCCGCTTTCGCAAATGTTGCCCGCTTTGGACAATTGGCGGGAAACCGTTTGTTTGTTAGATGTCATAAGACCATGAATCAACCAATCAACGCACGCGTTGTATTGAGAAAAACTACAGCTATATAACAAAGAGAGGTTATTGACCATAAATCCTGATTTCTTTCTTCTTTGCTTAGCACAAGCATGCATAAGAAAAATAATCATATGAGGAACAACGGCATGCTTTTGTTTCGATTTAAATTGTTTTTGTTTGTTTTTATCATTTGTGAGCACACTTTGCATTTGTCGCCTGTACTTGTGGCATGACTGACACTAGTGGGGACCAGTATTGAGGGGGGAATATTTTTGCATATTTTTAAAAAATTTGCATGGCTCGATTTGGCATAACTGGCCCCTATCGTTTACATCATAGGATAGTGTCCATCTGTTCTTGGCGTCTTAATCATTCACGGTCCAACCTCGTCACCAGGACCTTCTCGGTTTTCAAAATGGCGGGCCGGGCGTTTCTTCAGTGACCATCACATAGAGCACTGTTTCCTAGTCCCTTACCATTGTCAACCATCGACGAGTGCAACTGGTCATGATAATGCAATCAGTTGATGTGCAATTGTCTTGTAACCATCCGTTACGATTTGCTAGTTATAGGTTTCTCCCGCTTTTAGACTATTGTCCTATCAAGGCCTATTAGCAGCCTGTTTCTGGATAGTAGAGCCGGCGAAGTAATCACTCGTGCGAGTGTGCAAATCCTCGCCGCCTCGCACGCTCGCGTGCGTGATTTGCTTTACCCCTCGCGACTACCCCCCAAAAATATTGTTTTTATTTTATCCCGCCGTTTATTATTTCAATACGTGCGCTGAATATTTTGTCTTGTCTTGTTTTTATTTTATCCCGCCGTTTATTATTTCAATACGTGCGCTGAATATTTTGTCTTGCATATAAAAGATTAATTTGCAATTTTTTATTTTTGACTCCTGTAATATCGCAAATATTTTGCCTAATTTATTCCGCGTATATCAACACCACGAATCAAGACGTTTGGACGTGGGATAACAATTGCAAATTCGAATTTACGACTCGTACGTGAGGTCGCGGGCACGATTCAAGCTACCAAACAACTCGAGTAACAGATGTTTTCTTTAGTGATATCAGGCTTTTAACAATTACCCGAAGCCATTATTAAGGGAAACGAGGCAGAAGTCTCGGTATTATTTTTTTTTGGTTAAGTAGAAAGATAACATAAAATGTTTCTATAACTGAACTACTCGACCTTGGCAATTGAAAAAAAAAACCTCGGTTAAGTTCCGCTAACCACGTTGCGCAATATTTTTTTTCCCCTACGGCGCCTCGGTAATTATTTTGGTCTGCCTACGGGCCTGAAAAGATATCGTGAACCCGTGTAATACGACTGGGTATGTTACAAGTTATCTTCATTCTTGCGAGCCTTAAGAGTTGTTCAGTGAAATGCCAAGGGAAAAAAAATGGGTTCAAGTTGTTCCGTGTAGCAGATTCGTTCTGAATTCAGTGTTTTTATCTGGTTAAGCCTCTTCATCAGTAGAAAAACAACGGTTAGAGAGTTTTTCAGTTTCCAAATCCAAGCTTTTGATGTAATATATTAAGCACCGACGATGATTTCCAAACACTGAGAAGTAGGTTGAAAATACGAAGCGCAGCCAACTTTTTTTTAACCAACTTCGAGATGTTTGGATACCAAATAAAACATTCGTTCGAGTGTTTGACGTAGCCGATTATTTAAGACAGAGAAAATGTATGCTAATTAAGATCGGGTTTCCATACTATCGTCACGTACGTTTCTAATTTTGATGTCATTTCATATACATATTAACGCCCCTTATCAGGTATGGTTGATCTTGTCCAAGATACAAAGAAGTATTGAGATTTGTTCACCATGATGAGCGAACGAAGTTTGCTATACACACGGCAATGATCCACCGCTTAAAATTAGCTTTCATTAAAGGTGCTTTTAAAAAAAAAATAGAAAAGAAACTGTTTTGGGTAAATCGGCAGCCTTTGGGTGCCGGGCCAACTAAGTGCAACGCATTCAAATTTTCTCCGTTGATCATGGAAAAGGTTTTGTATGTTAGCTTTAGTCTTAAGGAAGGCATTTTCCAATATACACTGTAAGTATGCAATGGTGTCGGCAAATTTGTAAGGCAGAGAAAAGATACGGCGACACTATAAAATTATCTGTAGTTGACGTTATTATGCAATGGTGTCGGCAAATTTGTAAGGCAGAGAAAAAAAAAATCAGCACAATGAAATTTTCCGTAGTTGACCCCGGTGGAACAAGTTCTGCTCTTAAATTAAAATGCTCAGTGGATCAAGCTTCTTTATTTTCACATGATTAAAATGTAGTAGGTGCAGTCTTTTTCGCTGAAAATGAAACAATTGCCCGAGAAACGAGTCGACGTTTGTTTTATCAGTGATCTGCTGTATGTCAAGTAATTGTTCTTTTTTGCATTTAATAATAGCTGAGTTACCTGTGAGGTAAAACGTTTTGTTTAGTAGGTTTGATTGCCAGTTTGGTTGATCAATCAAAAATAAACTCCGTTGAATAATTGCGCACCGTATCAAACGCAAATATATTGGAAAGGTGTTCTGTTTTGAGAATTCAACAACCCAAATCAACTGAAACTCTTGTCGAGGTTGAAATGGCTGTCCCCCTTAAAAAACGAAGTAAGTTAGAATTCTATCGCGATTTATTATTATTATTGTGCAACTTACCTGTATTTACATTGCACGCAAGACAACAACGAATAAAGAGCATCACTTGAAAAAGTTTTTTCATGTCTATCGACATAACAAATATCTGAACTCTTTAGCACCTTGCCTTGTGATGAATATTCACATTAACAAAACAGAGTTCCCTTTCGAAAAATATTCAATCAAAATTGAAATTTAGCAGGTGCAGAGTCTTTTTAAACCAACATTTTCTTGTTAATTAATTTTCGTATCTTCCGTCCCTTATCTGTCATTTTTCTATTATCGTTTTTTATCATCTATGTTATTTAACAAATAAATTTTAGTTCGCCATTATATGTCCTCTGATTAATAATGGTTTACGTCAAAGCATGGTCAAAACAGAGTGAAGAATAACGAGCGAAGAGAGTAATTCCCGGCAATTGAACCATCATGTTCAACTTGGCCTCAAAATCCAGAGAAATGAACTTTAAAAAGCATCGAGCACGGCGGAAACTCTGATCATCACGGAAACTTTTGATTTCACAGACAAGAATACGAAGTAAACTTTCAAGTCATTTGTTTATTTGTCTTTCTTTCTACTTCATAATGAGCGTGTTTTCCTCTCAGGCTGTTGCAGTGACGAAAGTTTGCTGAATCAAGTTTAGCGTTTTGCGTCCTCTTTCGACTTGAATAAGATCCAGCCGGGTTACCGAAGTCCCAGTCAAGTCCACGACCTACATCTTCATCTACAACTTTAATCCACAAAAGCTATGGCCATCACGTGAATGTATTGCTAGTGCAAACTAATCATTGTTTGTGCGGTGTATAAATGCAATATTTAAAGTAAATTTAAACATTTAGAGTTAATAAATAAATGACTATCTAGAGCGGTTTTGAATCGATTCAGTGACGGTTGTTCCAGGATACTAAGTGGTGGAAGGTCATTCCACAAATCAACAGCATTAGGGAAGAAGATCCCCTTGTACATGTTAGTATGAGCCTTCAAGCCATAAAATTTCATTGGATGGTACTGCAGGGTTTTATTTGTTGGCATCGGGACGATGTAGTCTGGTATCGGGGTTGCCACCAAGTCGTAGGTAGCTTCTGCTCCAAACGTTTGAGCTTTGACTAGCGTGAATTATTTACCAATGGTAAATGTTATATTCGATTTGAAACGGCGACAAATCACCGAAAATAGACTGACAAAAAAGCAGTTATCTGCAAACCAAACCGGCTGAATTTCTTCTTAATTGAAGCCAAAATCAATTCTTTCCACACGCGCTAGACGCGGGTGGCCATGCGTGTATAAACAATAGCTCTCGGCCAATGAGCGCGCGTGAAATTTTACAGCTTGGTAAAATTATTACTCAACATGCTCAAGTTAGCATTATTAGAAATTCAAACTCAACTTTGTGACAATTACTGTCAAACTGATGACAAGCGAGTGGTAATTACTGAAACATGTCTTTAAAACTAGAAAATAGTGCAATAACGTTTGACAAGAAAAGTTAAAAAAAAATTTCAAAAACTCTTTTTAAAAGAGAAACGTTTTGAGTCATTGAAGGACTGCTAACCTTTTAATGTCTTCGGGAGGAAGGAAGTGAAACTGAACAGGCGAAAAAAATCGAGTGTTTTTCCGCCAGGCTACAGGAAGTTGAAACCGTCTAAATTGGTGTGCGTACATTTTTGCGCCTTTTTATGCCTATTCTGATTACCAGGAATGTCCTTGGGTCTTCGATCAGGATCGCTGCAAACGAAACTATTGCGAGAAACGTGTTGGCGTTTGTTCTGATCTTCTGTGCGTCAAGTTGGTTGCGCGTTAGAGAAAAAACGTCCTATTTAATAGTTTTGATTACCAGTTTGGTTGATCAATCAAAACTAAACTCCGCTGAATAATTGCGCATCGTATCAAACGCAAATATATTGGAAAGGTGTTCTGTTATGAGAATTCAACAACCCAAATCAACCGAAACTCTTGTCGAGGTTAAAACGGCTGTCCCCCTAAAACACGACATAAGTTTGTAAAGTTTGGTTTTGTCGCGATTGACCATTACCGGGAGGTTGAAATGGCTGTCCCCCCTTAAACAAACGAATAGAGTAAATTAGAATTCTATTTCGATTGACTTTTATATTGTGCAACTTACCTGTGTTTACTTTGCACGCAAGACAACAACGAATAAAGAACATCACTTGGAAAAGTTTTTTCATGTCTATCAACAACACAAAAATCGGAAAACTCTAGCACTTTGCCTTGTGATGACTATTCACAATGAACAAAATAAAGTTCCATTTCGAAATATTCTAATTTCAAATGAAATTTAATAGGTACATTTTCTCATATAATGCCCGATTTAGGGTGTTAGCTCTATTGTACATTGTACACATTCATTGTATTAGGTAAAATTATGTATTCTAATATATTCTATGGTATTGTATTCTATTGTATTGTCGTTCTTTTGTGCTCTAATATTCTATTGTTTTAACAAAAGAATAAGTGTTACCCCTAAATCGCGCATGGTATACATTTTCTTGTTAATTAATTTCGCATTTTCTTTCCCTTAACTGTCATTTTCTTTTGTTATTGTTTTTGTCAACTATTGATGTGTTTACATTTGAACGTTTATCAAGGTTTCAATAGGCCTTTATCACGCCCCGCCATTTTGTATAAAAAGAAAAGATTTACGCCGCTAAACCTCGCAGTGAAAAAGTTGAAAACGAAGCTAGGCGGGCAAAAACAGAGCATTTTATTCTCCGGGGAGTCAACATGGCCCCTCGTGATTAAGGCCTGTGAGGTCAAGTTACTAACCTTGGCATTCGGTCGATTCAATAACTTACCCAACGTACGAGCGCAGGGAACCCAAACGCTGTATTAGCCCATAATAAAAATATTGTTATTTATCTGTGCTCCCGTGTCTTTTTGAGTTGTTTAGAAAGCGATTTGAATCAGAGCGAAGACGGTTGACCTTGCACGTTTAAAATATTATCTTGTCTGC
This sequence comes from Dendrophyllia cribrosa, assembly GCA_024195265.1. Taxonomy (NCBI): domain Eukaryota; kingdom Metazoa; phylum Cnidaria; class Anthozoa; order Scleractinia; family Dendrophylliidae; genus Dendrophyllia; species Dendrophyllia cribrosa. The sequence continues at coordinate 1,082,422 of JAJLRJ010000007.1, forward strand.
CGCTTTGTAAATCCGACACGCCTTTTACGTCTGCGTGGGAAACAACGATTTGCGAAAATAAAATTTTGTCGCATAAGTTTCACCTACCAATTTTGCATGGTTTCTTAAAATGTGAGGTGATGTGAATCCCGAATAAAAGTCATTTACTATATATATGGCAAAAAGCAAACTGGTCCACGATGAAAAGGAGCATTCTGATTGATTCCCTGAGCGCTCCGAATTTTGCAATACGGATCGCTTAGATGCACCGCTCACGAACTCATTAAACTTTACGCAAAGTGGCTTGAAAAATGAAAGAATATACTTAGCTTTGGCGCGCGCGCGTTAGTAGCCTCTTCCAGGCGTTTAGATGGTGGGGAGCAGCGACAAGCGCCGCGCCGCGCTAGGGTCGGCGCGAGGGAAGACTGGGAGAGAGGCGAAGAAACTCTCTCCCCAGCCTCCCCTCGCTTTTTTCTCCTGCGCCCGATTTTTCTTTCGCGCCCCACAAACTGAACGCCTGGAACAGGCTAGCGCGTTAGCCGAGAATGGTTGCATTAATTTATCGACAATTTTTAAAAAACACCGTTATAATAAAATCTTTATTAAAATAGCTTGTTGGGTCCGTGTTGGGAAAAATTGGTATCTTTCTTTTTTTGCAGGTTTATCGGACCTCGCTTTGGCTCGGTCTATAACTCCTTGCAAAAAAAGAACTCGACCAATATTTTACCAATACGGACCAATGCTTTCCCAATACGGACCTCACGCTAGTTCAATAACATCTATTTATTGGGGTGGGGGGTTGGGCGCAGTGGGTTGTGGGGGGGGGGGGGGGGTCCGTGGAGAAAAATGCCTAGCAGAGGGGGGGGGGGGGGGGGGGGGTGCGAAGATGTGCAGAATCTTTTCCAAAGGAGCCTTTGATCTATTTTTATTTTTAGTGTGTTCCACGGTGTTCCGGTTAAGTTCCGAGGGTGTTCCGGGGTGTACAGAGGGTGTTTCAGGGGTGTTCCGGGGTTTCCCGGGGTGTTCCGGGGTTTCCCGGGGTGTTCCGGGGTGTTCCGGGAGTATTCCGCGGTCTTTCGGGGTGTTCCAGGTCGGTTCCAGGTCGATTCCTGGTTTTACAGACACGCGTCATTTTGACCTCGGTTACCGACCTAAACCATGCTTGATCACAGCGTAATTACAACATTTACCTTAGTCAAATTTCTATTGTCTTTAGTGGTATTTACCGAGGTATTAGTTGCCGTTTACACTCGCGAAAAGTTTACCTTGGTACGTAAACTCCGATACCGCAGTAAAACTCTCAAGTGTAAACACGGCATTTGTTATTCTTTATTATTGCTATAAACTTGGCAAGTTTATTGCATTATTGGAAATTCAAATTCAAATTGATAAATATTACTGTCAAACTGATGATGAGCGAGTGGCAACTACCGAAACATGTCTTTAAAACTAGAATATAGTGCAATGACGTTTGACATGAAAACTATAAAAAAATATATAAAAACACTTTAAAAAAACATTTTGATTCATTGAATGGCTGCTAACCTAGTTTATGTCTTCTGGAAATCCGTTTCATAGTTTAGGAGCTGTCACAGAGAACACTCTTGCCCCATACGTTTTTAAAATAAAACTAATGGGATGACGAGAAGACCTTATGAAGATGCCGGAACAACTGGCGCGATGAATGTTACGAGTAGTCGTTTTAGCTGAGCTCAAGTTGCTTCAATAGGACAGCTGAACAGGCGAAAAAAATCGAATGTTTTTCCGACAGGCTACATGAAGTTGAAACGGTGTGCGTACATTTTTGCGCCCGTTTTTTAACTCTTTCACTGCTGAACTTTTTAAAAAAGGCTATTTTTTTACCGTTAAATCGTTTTTTTTTGGGAGCAACATGGCCAAATGTCAATAAACATTTCTACAAAAGCAATTTGCTACACTCGCGCTACAGTATGAACTAGATTCCATCTTGAAAAGTGTAATATTTAGGTTTAGCGCATGCGCATAAGCCAAAAAAAAGGGGTTTTTTTTGCGAAACCTTTCCGATTATTTTTTTGCTTCTTTTACTTTCCCTTTCTCTCGCCTTTTCTCCTCTTCCTATCTTCTACTCTCTATTACCTTTCTATCGGCCGGAAAATGTTTGACATAAGCGTTAAAAACGCTGGAAATGAAACATTGTTCAATTGCAGGGGTATTGACCTAATTTACCACCTAATTTTGCACCAATATTTGAACATGTTTTCTTCGAATAGCTCTGCTAGAATTTGGTCCATATTCAAAGTGGAGGCACGTGTGCATGGATCTATCCCCGCTTTATCAGTTGAGCATCAAAATTATCTGGCAACGTACAAATTGATGACATCACAAGTGGTGCAATGACAAAAGTCGACTTTGGCAGCGAAAGGGTTAAAATGCCCACTCTGATTGCGCGGGTATTTGCCCTTGGGTCTTCGATGATCGGGATCGCTGCAAACGAAACTATTGCGAGAAACGACTCGGTGTTCCGATCTTTGATCTGCTGTACGTCAAGTAATTGTTCTTTTTTGCATTAATAGCTCAGTTGCGGGTTAGGGAAAAACCGTTTTATTTTGTAGTTTTGATTACCAGTTTGGTTGATCAATCAAAAATATACTGAAACTCTTGTGAGATTGTTTCTGTTGCAATTGACTACAGTGTATCGTGTCGTGGAACTTACCTGTGTTTACATTGTACGCAAGACAACAACGAATAAAATAAGGCTATTTTTCATATTTGCTCAGCTCTCAGACGTGGATCGAATTTGACGTTTCCATCACTGCTCACCTACGAAGCACTGATGACCAAACCAAACAGACAGTTATTGCTGCTGGTAAAGCGGATGGAACAATAAGATCATACTTGGGAGGTTTTAATCGATGAAAGCGATGGGCTTCCGAAAACAGCATATGTCACTTACCCGCAAATTATGTGGGTGTTTATCTCCAATGTATAATATAGCAAGTGCAGTTCCCTTCTCCAGTGTGTACACTGTCAGCTGTTTATAGCATTGATTGGATTCATTCGTTGGCGGGATTGTCTAAAACATTCGACCAGTGACACCCTCGTTGTCGCCATGCTTTCTGCTTCCAAAAGATTCCTTGGGAAACCTAAAATTCGAAAAGAGACCATCACTCCGGAGATGTTAATGGCTCTTGTAACTAAATGTAAAGATAACACTTCGCTATACAGTCTCCGAACAGTTCCGAACAGTCTCCGAATAGTCTCCGAACAGTTGCCTTGTGTCTGATTGGTTCTTTGGTTTTACGGGATTTTTCCGTTTTAGTGAACTCTGTGGAATTCGAGCCTGCGATGTTAACTAGTTTCCTACGTAGAAAACGGATCAAAACGGATCAGCAAGGAGAAGGTTCCTGCGTCCCCATTGCTCGGAATGGCCTCGAGACGTGTCCTGTGAAGACAGCTACTCTCTTTATGCGCGACACTCGTACGTGACCATCCCCCTTCAGTGACCATTCCGTATGAAATCCCATTCACTGTTGTTTTTAGACTCTCTTGTAAGTAGTCCTCGCCTGTAAACGAATAGCCTTCAGTGCGGGCGTTTTATAACGAGCAAATCCTTTTTTTGAATTCGTTCGTAAGCTCGTCCGCCATTTTGGATTCCCACCCGTTGCCGCGGACCGCATTTTATACTCTCCCCAAACCTCCTCTAATTTCATATTCCAAGATGGCGCCCAGACATGACGCGAAGAAAATACTAAGCACTCGATCGCCACAAAATACGCCTGCACTGCAGGCTGGTAAACGAACTCGAGAGTCAACTCTGCATCTGACGAAATATTACGAAGAATAAACTATGCACATTTCAATTGACAATAGACGAACTATTCACCAGATCAGACGAAGAATAAACTATGCACATTTTATACTGACAATAGACGTTCTCACCAGATCAGTCTATGTACCTTTATTCAGCGAAAAGTAATAAACAATATTTCCTCCATGATCTAAATCAACATAAGCATGAGGTATTTGTGTTTTTGCCTTCATGAAATTATGCACGCCAATCTTAGCGTGTAATATAGTTATTATAACACTTCAGTTGCAGCAGGAATTGTTCAATCCGCTCCAGTCACTTAGCATAATTCCAAACATGCTAATATTTCACTGGCCATTTTCACATTTTAGTTTTGTTTGTATGCTCAGTATATATTTTCTGTTCTGTTTCTTTGCTATCGTCACGCGTAATTACTCGTGGCGGTACACCAGAGTAGTTAGTCATTGAGAAAGCTGGCTCACTTCTATTTCACGCTAATTTCGAACGTATTTCATTGTATAGTTTATTGTTAAAACTGACTTAAATCTATCTCAAGTTATCAATTAAGAAAGCTGGCTCACTTCTATTTCACGCTAATTTCGAACGTATTTCATTGTATAGTTTATTGTTAAAACTGGCTCAAATCTATCTCACACTAATCTGACACGTTTCCCATTGACTTGAATAGGTTGTGTGTTTGACGAACGAGTTCCTATTGCGTTGAACTTAGGGAATGACTACGCAATGAAATACGTTCGAAATTAGCGTGAAATAGAAGTGAGCCAGCTTTCTCAATGACTAACTACTGAAACGCCAAATTCAGCATAAAATTCAACCAATCTCAACCATCCCCAATAACTCCTCAATCTGTTGTTTTCCATCAAATTTCACTCGTGGTGGTTCTTTTTGAACTTCTTCCCAACCCGCCTCAACTATCCGTTGTTTTTCATCAGATTTCACTCGTGGTGGCTCTTTCTCCCCCATTCCCTCAAGTCGCCAATGCCCCCAAGCGAGAGTGGTAATCCCATCTTCACACACAAATCGTTTGTCATCATTTGCACTCAATGCAGTTTTGTTCATAGTTTGGGAAAAGAGTTCATGCTTCCAACTTCTGATGCAATTCATCTGTCTCATTGCCGGTTTTTGGCTTTCCAAGCAGGCAACAAAGTCTTCATGCGAGAGTCGCTTTTTCACAACTTTCTTTTTTACACCTTTGCATTTCTTTGTTCCCCCACCTCCATACAACTTGAAGGAATATAGTTTTGATCTCAATCCCACAAATTCTTCAATGGTTTCTCCACGAGTTTCATCTTTCATCAGTCCCAAAACTTTCTTGTTTTTCCTCTCCAGAGTACCATCCACAACGCAAGGATGCTTTTCAGAAAATTCGGAAGTATCAAATTTCGCATCAATATCTCCTGCGATGTCCGCAAACAAATTTTCTGTTTCAATTTCATAGAGCAGGGAGTCAGTGTCAGTGAAACACAACTGAGCTTTTTCCCATTTTTTTTTGACATATTCATAGTGGAAGTCATAGATCAAAGTCTTTGAAATGTCTAAAATTGCTTGCCCTACAAAAACAGGTTTGTTGAAAATCATTTTGATTCGCTTCATATGAACTCCAATTAAATTTTCATCAAACACTGTCCAATGCTCAAAGTTGCATTTGGAAGAGAATTTCACCAGTTGTTCTTGCGACGTCGCCAAATGGAAGTCAATTCTCTTTCTGATGTTTTCCATTGTTTTTCCGAAGACAGCGTTGTTCATCAACTTGAAGAAATCTTTCTCAAAGGCATTCTTGGATTTTTGTCTCAACACAATGTTTTTTCGAATGAAGGAGTCCAACCATTTTTCTTCTTTGAATTTCACTCCCCTCCAAATCTTCTTCAAGCGGCAGCCCAGATCCAGAGCTTGTTTCAAGATTTTCCGATGCACAATTAACTTTTCTTTGTCATTCAAGTTGGGAATCAACTTTTCCACTCCTCCCGTCACAACTCTTTCTGGAAGAGGCGGCAGGTGATTGAAGAAATCATGCAATTCATCTGGGATTTCCACGTCCACTTCCAATACACAACTTTCATGTTCCCAGTTTTTCAATTCTTCTTCGTTCATCCACTCAAACCCACCCACTGGGAGAGGATTTGTCATTGCCCAAGCATAGAGGCTATTTGCATCCCAATAGGGAACGAATGTGCTAGGTTGTTTCGGATTGAAATCATCTCCCATGAATTTGTTATTTGCCCTTGCTCTCCTGTGAAGGATGGTTGAAACACCTCCACGAATTCCTCTTTCAAAGAAAAGCAACATATCTGGGTCATTCAGCAGTTCCAATTCAACTCCGCTTTCCTTCAAAGCTGCATCCCAAGCCAAACCGGGAGAAGTGTAAAACCATGCAGGATCGACGTCATAATGTTTCCGACAAACTTTCCTGAATTCTTGAAACACATCCGCCAACAAAGTCACATCTGATTTCAGATATGCATCGTGGAAATCTCCCATGTTGTTCATCTCCATTTCTTTCCAAACTTTCCAGGCGTGCTCGAAGTCTTCATCGGAGACACCCTCATCATTCAATTTGGAGAAGAAGGTGGATTTCTCAGGCAGTTTTTTCTCCTGAAATTTTTCGGCTGAATCCAACCATTCATATGGAAAAACTCCTTTCCGTTTCATCCACTTCCATTTTTCTCCAAAGACTTTCTGAGTTTCCAGGAAGTCTTCGTCCGTCAAATTCTTCACCAAGTTTCCCAAGGGAGCTGCCATGAATCTAGCTGAATCCAGAAATCGAATTTCATGCCAAATTTTCACAACTTTCCCTTTCTCATTCAATCTTGTTCCCAACAGAATCTTTTTGGAGAAGGAGATATATTTTTCTTCGTTGTTGGGGATGCAAGTGATATCGCCTTCAATCTTTCCCAGATTTTTCACGAAAAGATGAGCGTCATAACCAGTCAGGTTGTGGAAAAACACAGGGGTGAATTTTGGTTTCCTGAAGTTCAGGTTGCAATTGTCATGAGCGGCTCCCCTGAATTCTCCAGAAAAGTGGCAGTGATCCCTGACTGGTTTTTCTCCCAACTCCCATTCTTTTTCACAGATCCAACAAACAGTTGCTGCATCAAATTTTTCTTTCTCTTTCCTCCCAAATTTCATCCGCTTCGGGAATTTCACCTCTTCTTGAATTCCTTTCACAAACTGCACCAAATCTTTCACGAATCTTTCCCCAACATCCACGGAATCATTTTCTGCTCGAAATAAAACTGGATCTCGTTTCACAAAAGGTGAAACGACATGGAAAGCGAAAGAACAGGGAATGTGCTTTTGAAATTTCTCCGTGAAGCTTACCATTGGATTTGGTCCCGCAGATGAAACGGGGAGTTGTCTCGCTTCAAAATCGGCATAGATCACAAATGGAAAAATCATTTTCTTGTTGAAATTCTTGAATTTCACGGTTGAACCTTCAACTGGCATAACAATTTTCACAGCTTCAAATTGTTCACATGATGCTATATGTTTCTCCAATCTTTCTTCATTGGGGAAATGGTTCAAACATCTTCTGCAGAAAACAACTGCACCATTGTGTTTTGTCATTTGATTCGTCAAAAGACGACTGAGACTTCTGATCCAACAGAAGTGAGTTTTCGAGTCGTCTTTGATCCACAACAGATCAATCATTCTTCCTTTCACTTCAGAAATTCTCAGGGGAAAAACACATCCACCTTCAAACCCAAAAACATTCACAGCCAATCCCAAATTCCTCCGTTCGAATTTCCCAATATCACTCAGGGGAGTTGGAAATGAAATTCCTTCCCAATTGAGGCTTTCCGCTTGCTGCCTCAATTCTCTTGAAATTCTTTCTGCATTTTTCTCCACTGGGAAGCAAGCTCTTGTCGCACTCCATTTGAAACACATTTCATCATTATTCTTCAAATTCACCACAGCTTTCTTGTTTTTCAATGTGACAGGAAGTGGAATATAAGAACTTCCACCCAATGGTCGATACTCGGTGAAAAGAATCTTCAAATCTGTCACTTCCTCAAATCTCCAATTAGATCCTCTCCTTTGAAAATTCGCAAGATTTTCAAGAATTCTTTCAACCATGCGATCGAGCATCTCTTCCCTGGATGTTCCTTCCAAATTCACTTCAATTCGGGAATGGAAATCAACCACCTCCTCAATCACTTCTCCAGTTGACAAATCCGTGCGACTCATTCGACAGGAAAGAATCATCTTTGTCTTTGTTCTTTTGTTCCTCTCAAACAAATCAATGAGTTTCCGACTCACCGTCTCCAAAAATTCTCTGGGAGCAAAACCTGGTCTGCCGGCGATGCCATATGATCTCGCAAAACCTCTCAAAGCGGATTCTCTTTCTTCAACAACAAAATCATGTTCCCACAATTCAGCAATCTGCTTCTTCAATCTTTCAACCGCAGGATTCGATCTCCTCCGAACATCAACATCATCCGCACTTTCCAACCAATTCAACCAATCGACAACAGTTTCCACATTTTGTTCAATGACTGAAGGAATTTCTCTGGAAGGAAAATTACTTTGTTCCGGAACTAAAATAGGCGCTGAAATTTTTTTATTTCTCGAATCCAAGAGGGTTTTCGGGGCTGTGAACTTCATTCGGGGAGGGAGTTTTCCTTTCTTTCTCGGTCTTTCGGGTTGCGATTCTTCCCAAAGTTCTTCAAGTTCTTCTTTAGACATTCGGGAGAAACCAACAATTCCTTCTTCACGAGCCCAATTTCTTAACTCTTTGAGTCTCATTTTATTTGGTTAAAAAAAAATTTCCCCAAATAAAATGAAGTTTTCAATCCAAGAGGAAGGAAAAGACAAGCAAATCTTTTTTACATTCAAAGAAGCCAGTGAACAAACTGGTCTTCCCTCAAAAACGATTGTGAGAGTTCTGAAATCAAACAACACAAAGTATTTTAGAAGAGCTGATAAAAAAACTTTCTGGATTCAGGCGGAAGAAGACTCACCATTTATCCAGATTGATGGAGAAGATTTTTTCACCGCAGAGGAAATTCAGGAAAGATTTGGTTTATCCAGAACAGTTTTTTTCAATCAACTTAGCAGGAAAAGAACGCATTTTCTGGATTCAGCTGAGAAATCTCATGAAGTTACTTGGGCATCTCCCCGACTGGAAAAGTTTCTCGATTTGATGAAAGAGAAAGCTATGGTTGAAAAAGTTCTTCATTTTCGCTCAAGAAAAGGAATACCAAAAATGGACTCAGATAAAAAGTCTGCGATAAACAAATTCGTTGACCAAACTTGTCAAGCCACATTTTGAATTTTTTATCCAATGGATAAAAAATGAGCGAAGCAATGAATAAAGAAAAACTTTTCATAATCGATGGACAAGATTACTATTCTGTGAGGGACGTTAAATTCTACTGGCTGAAATAAAAAATCATGCAACTTGGATTCATCCCAGCTTACATAAAGCATGTGGGTTGACTGAGGAAGAAATCGCATGGATGAAAGGGGTTGAAATGGAAATGAACTTTCAGAAAGCTGTTGATATGGCCACTGGTTTTCTTCCAGTCAAAACTGAAAAAGATATGCAGTTTATGGAGAAATGGATTTGGAAATAATTAATTTTTTTTTCACTTCACCAAGAAAATGAATCCTGAAAAAGTCTCTGTTTCCGAAATCATTCTTGAAGATCCTCAAAAACGAACCTCTGGAAAGATTTCATATTGTCTTCTCCCCTGCTCTCTCGATGAAAAAAAACTTCAACTGAAACTCAGAACAAAGTTTAAAATCTTTGCTCATGAAGGGGAATCTTTTTCACTGGGGATCAATCTTCCTGAAGAAAACATTCCCTTTTTTCACAAACTGGAAGCTCATCTTCGCTCACTTGCAATGAAAAAACAACCGGAAGTGAAGAAACTTTCTCCGTCTTTTGCTAAGTATCATGCTGAAGATTTCACTCTCTTGAAAGTGGATAAATCTGAGCAGGAAAAGATTTTCGCCAAGATTTATTCTTCCAAGATCCCCAAAACAGATTTCTCCTGTCGTTTCTGGGAGCTGACCAACGGGAAGAAGAAGCCTATCTTGAAACAAAAAGAACTTATCTCTATGCCACTTTTTGGGCAAGTTGTCTTTTCTGTCAAACATCTCTTCTGCGGAAATGTTAAATCTATCACAGCGATTGTGGATGAAGTTCTTGTGGAGGAGATGGTACAAACTCCATCAGCTTTTGATGAATATGAAGACAGGAATGAAGATGAAGATGAAGTTTGATTTGACATCTGTGATGTGAAATCATTTTGTCATTTGTCACTGTAGAGGTTGTCATTTGTCACTGTAGAGGCTGATTTTGTTTTCCCCTGAATTTACCACTGGAAAGATTGTCATTTGTCACTGTAGAGGTTGCCATTTATGTTTTTTCTAGGAAGCTGTGATGAAAATGTTTTTTTGTTTTTTTGTTTTTGATTTTTTAAAATTATTTACCTTGAAAGAACTTTTCAATGAAACAAAATATATCTCCTGATAAATTTTAGCAGAAAAACATCTTGTCATTTGTCACTGTGCGGGTTTTTTCATTTGTCATTTATCTCAAATGTGGGATGAAAAACAAAAAATATTCTCCTGATAAATTTTGGCAGAAACATCTTTTTTCATTTTTTATTTTCCTCAGGAGGCTGTGAAAATTTATTTTTTGTTTTTATTTTTTTTATTTTTAAATTTCTTTACCCTGGATGAACTTTTCAATGAAAAACAAAAAATATTCTCCTGATAAATTTTAGCAGAAACATCTTTTGTCATTTGCCACTGTGCGGGTTAGAAAACTTTTTTGGTGGGAAAAAGATTGACAAAATCCCAAATGTGGGGTAAATTATTTAACAAAACCCCAAATGTGGGATGAAAATCTTCTCCAGAAAATCTTCTCCAGAAAATCATTTCACAAAATCTTTTTTCAGAAAACTTTGAGAACATTCTTGTGGTTTTCTTTTCATTTTTTGACACCTATCAAAATGTGGGTTTTGATAGATGCTTTCTCAAAAGAACGCCTCAGTGAAAGATTTGCTTCACAGGCGGCTCTTGCAAGATTTATGAAGTTCACTCCAAAAACTCTCAACAAGGCAATCAATGAAGGGAAGAATGTTTTCACGCTCCAAGGCAGAGAAGTCAGGGTTGTGAATCAAACTCAGGATCGATTGGCAGTTCATGATTCTCCCAACGGACCACCCCTGAAAACTTTTGAAACAATGTCTGAGATGGCTCAGTGGATTGGAGTGACTCGTCAAGCAATCTATGCCTCCTTCAATAGATTTTGCAATTATGAAGGTCGTTATGTTAAAAAAGATGGGAAGAAATTCTTCCTATCAAGAACCTTTGAGAAAGGACCGTTGGTCGATCCCTGGTTGGAAGATGAAATGCCAACTCCAAAGAAGATTCAGTCCATCCCCATCCGTATTTCATCATCGTCAACAACAACCATTTTTCCCAGTGTTTCAGCAGCTACAAAGGAACTGGGAATTGATTCAGGGACCATTCGCAATGCGTTGAAAAGTGGGAGAAACAGTTTCACACGAAGAAGTGATGGAGAAAAATTCAAAGTGGAAAAAGTTGAGAAACCAACTCCACCATCTCTTCCTCCCAAACCCGTTCCCCAACCACGAAAGTTAAAAGAAGAAAATCAAGTTCCGCCAACCCCCAACCACCAATCCCCCAACCACGAAAGAAACCACCAATCCCCCAACCACGAAGGAAACCACCTATCCCTCAACCACGAATTCCACCAATCCCTCAACCACAAGATCAAATTCCTTTTCCTGTTGAGGAGGAAGATAGTAGGGAAATGCAGGCTCTGGCTGTCAACGATTGGTTCAAGCTCTCAACCAAGGAACAAAAGGAATATAACGAAAGACGAGGAAAGGAAATAGATGAAAATATCGCTAGAATGGAGGAAAAAGCGGAGAAAGAATGGATTATAAAAGAGCAAGTTTCGAGGGGCAAGCTCCTTGAAAATTGGAAGCGTATACTAGACATCTTCAATGAATTCACTCCATGGGAAGATGACAGTGTGGATAGACTGGCTGGAGAAAATGACAAACAAGTAATCTTCAACCTAGATTCATTTGACTATGGAGTTGTGAAAAACTATGAGGATTTTGCTCAGTTTTTTCATGAACGTTGTTATGGATCTTTTCCCAGCGAAGAAGAATTCAATTATTATCTCCCACAAGGACAATGGAGGTTCCAAGCTCGAGGTCAGTTTTGGGAGGAGGAGGGAGATTGGCGACGAGTTTTGTTTATCAAGAACTGAGTTTTTCATTTGTCATTTATCTCAAATGTGGGATGAAAACAAAATATTCTCCTGATAAATTTTGGCAGAAACATCTTTTGTCATTTGCCACTGTATGGGTTTTTCATTTGTCATTTATCTCAAATGTGGGATGAAAACAAAATATTCTCCTGATAAATTTTGGCAGAAACATCTTTTTTCATTTTTTTTATTTTTTTTTTCAGGAGACTGTGAAAATTTATTTTTTATTTTTATTTTTTTATTTTTTTTATTTTTAAATTTCTTTACCCTGGATGAACTTTTCAATGAAAAACAAAAATATTCTCCTGATAAATTTTGGCAGAAACATCTTTTGTCATTTGCCACTGTATGGGTTTTTCATTTCCTCTAGAAATGAAAAAATCATTCAAAACAGCAAATCATATTTTCTCTCAAACTTCTCCAAATCTAATCCTAAATCAATCACAATCCCATCAATCGCTTCCATTGCTGGAAGAAATTCATTTCGATCAAATATTCCACTCCTCAAAGCAAAACGCAGATCAGTCAATGTTTTCTCGTAAGTTGTAAACGCGAACTTTGTCATTTCAATTTTGTTTCCATATTTCTTCATTTCATTCCCTGTTTTAATGATCAGTCCTGCACCGGAAATCACTCCCAAAATCACAGGATTCATTGTCACTCCTCCAGCAATTGCGCCAATCGCAACAAGAGCGGAAGATGTTAAATTCACAAACAAATTCATTCGCTTGAAATGTTTATGAGCTCTTTTCAAACACCAAAATCTTTTGTGATAAAATCGATAGAGTTGCTTGATCTCTTCCAGTTTTTCTTCCCCAATGTTGAGATCGATATGATTGAAATTAAAGATGCTTTTTTTACGGTTCATTTTTTAAGCTTTTTCAAAAAGAAATGTGATTTGGGCAGCCCCGATATTCGTTGATCGATCATCAACTCTTGCTGAAAATAACTCTCCTGCTTTGTAAACAACAGTTGAAAACTCGAATATTTGAATTCTATTATCACTGCTAAAACGAGTTCCACTTTGTGATTTTTTATCTGGGAGATATAAAGTTAGTTGTGGAAAAGAAGATGCTTTTGATAAAATTTGAGCAAACGCTGTGATTAATTTACATCGGATGGGGATGACTATATCATTAAAATAATTATCGAAAAGTACATTTATGCCGTCTCCTGATGATTTTCTATATCTTCCAATCAGCATAAAGTTATTGCTTAAATTTGAATTCAGCAACTTTTGTCCATTTAAATCCAAGTCTCTCTGCATAACCATCTTCCCTGAGTCAAAGATAAAGGGAGAATCATAAACAGAACTGGGCACATCTGCATGAAATCCAGAAATTCCATAAACGATCAAATGAGTTGTTCCGATTGAAGGAGCGTCTGCTGTTCCCTGCGATTTCAAATCCAAAAAGACGAATTCTGGTGGAGAAATCTGCCATTTATGCATGTGGATGATTGATCGAGAATAGTTTGAAAACTTCTTTGTTGACTGCTGATTAATATTCAAACTCGTGGAAACAGCATCAACTGAAACATTCGTCATGGAAACAGGGAAAAACTCAACAACCAAAGTAAATTCTCCTTGAGGCAGATTTCGCATATTAAATCCTATTCTTCCAGAAAATAAATTTGAGGAATCTTTCCCAATGTTCAGCTGAAACGCTTTTTTGTTGAAATGATGCGGAGAAAACGGGAAATCCACAATGCCTACAACTTGCAGATCATGTCCATTGAAAGATCCCCCCGCATCATCCATGAGAAAATGAAATGCATCTTTCAGATTTCCAGCGGGGGAGATTGACGTTTCGTTTACAAACTTTTTCAAGTTATTTTCTGTTTTGGTTGTTTCGCTCGCAATCTCTGATTCTACCCAAGATTTTGGCGTTGCTTCATTGACTCCGCTTGGAGCGGCAGGAAGTCCAATAAGTCTTTTTCCTCCCATATCAATTTGACCAGTCATGGTTCCTCCGGAAAGAGAAAGAGTGCTAGAGGTAAAAGAATTGATTGATGAGTGAAGTTGTTTTACTTGGTAATCCACAAACTTTTTGTTGACTGCTTGATCGATTGCTGTTGGATCTTTCACGTTGAAGATGAAATTCGTTCCCATATCCAAGCTTGTTTCCATTGGAAATGATTCTTTTCTGCTGACAAAAACATTCTTTGCATCGTCATAGGAGATCAGATTGTTATAGTTTGCGGAAAGATCCTCATAAGTCTGCTGTTTTGATTGTGTGACATGAAACAGTCCTTTCAGATCGATGTTTTTGGTTACTTCATGCGTTGGAGCAGGTGTGTTTGGATGAAACTTTTTCAAAGTAATCATATTCACAGCAGAAAGATCTTGGTTTTCATCTGTATCCAGATTTGTGATCAGTTTCCGATCCATGTCAATCTCTCCAGGAAGAATCAGTTTCTTTCCCCTGAGATCCAAGTCTCCTGTCATATGGGAAGAACCGTCAACCTGTAATGAGTTGACTTTCGCTTGAAGTAAGCTTATGTCCATTTGTTGCTTGTTGATTGCATCTGAGTTGCTTGTTCCTGCTGACAGATTTGTGATCTTTTGATTCTTTGCAGTGAATTCTCGTCCATCCGTTGTCATGAAAATTTGCTTTCCGTGAAACAATGGAAATGCATCGTTATCTCCAGCAAGTTGAACGTTTTCGATTGAGTGATAGTTAGCGTCAAGATGATCAGTCATTGGGTTTGAGACTTTCTCAGCAAGTCCTGTGTCTAGCTGATGCCTTGTGATTGCGTGAGAGTTTCCAGTTCCTTCAGCAAGATCGACAAGCTTTTTATTTTGCATATCATAATCTCCTGTGGATGTCAGCTTAAAACCAACTCCTGGCAATCCATCTCTTCCATCTCTTCCTCCATGTGAGGTGCTTGTTGTTTCAGAAAGCAATCCATTTGAGTAGCTCATTTTAAAGTCTTTCATCAAAGTTTTTAGCCATGAATTTCCTCGGCTTATCCACATAGAGGAAAGAGAACGGATCACGCGTGGCTTTCAAATAATCTTCTTTCTTAATATTATTTTCCCTGCAGATCGTAGTAATTTCTCTGTTGCTGGGAAGTTCAAAAATGCAAAGATGTGAACAATTCAAGCGGATATCTTTTGGTGTTTGGAAATAACTTTGTGACAAATAAATCACAGAACAATTTTTGTGCCGGCCTTGGATAAAATAATCAACCAATGGTTTTTGGTTTTTCTCGCAAACAAAATCGTCAAAAACAACCAGTTTTTGATTCTCCCCAGATAATTCAGAAACTGGGATGATTTCATCCTGGGATGCTTCAATGATGTTATATCCAGCTTCTTTGCTGATTGGGCGAAATGTTTTCATCAGGTGTTGATATTTGGCTTGATCCAGATTTTTTGCATAGAGATAAATTTTATCGTAGAAAAGCAATCTCAAAATCATATCCAGGAGAACGTTTGTTTTCCCTGATCCTGAAGGGCCACAGATCAACATTCTGAAAGTTCTATCCGGCATAAAAGGCTGCAACTGTCGAAAGTTTGTGATTGGGTCCTGACAATCATAATTAACAATCTTCATTTTATTTCCCAGAAGACAAATTTAGATGAACATCTTGTTCTACATCATGTTCTTCATTCAAATTCATGTTTATGGACTTAAAATGAGTTTATTGAAATGGAATGAAATGGCCAAAAGCAAATCTGCTTTGGGGAAAAAAATCAACTTTGTTCACGATGTCATCACTCAGAAAAAGTTGGGTGAAGAGACAAGTCAAACTGGACTGGCAAAAATGTTCAAACCCATAACAGCAAAACTAGATGAAGTTGTTGCATCGAATTTGAGGCAGCCAGCTTTGCCAGTTCGGAGGAAAAAGCCAAAAGTCGATCCAGGCATAGATTATTATCCAGAAGTCGATCCATTTGAAGAGATGGATGTTGGTGGTCTGTTTGACGATGAGATTGTTTCACCGCAAGCAGCTAAACAAATCCCAGCAACTCCACCAACATATGAAGAAATAATGGCAGAAGATCCCGATCCCTCACTTCAAGAAGAAGAAGAAGATGATCCTCCTAAATATGAAAAAGTCCTTGAGGAAGAAGCAAATGAGATTTTGACAAATTTGAATCTTGCTAATTATGATACAGTGGAAGAAGTTCTCAACCAGAGGAACTTCTCAGCGCAACGGTTAAACAAATATCTCAACGACATTCTTAAAATTGCGAATTATCGGAAAAATCAACTGAAAGGGTATAAAGCGTCTTGGACTAAAAAGTTTAACAGGGGAGAAATAACTGCAGAGCAGAAGCAAATACAACATCAAGGAATAGATCGTTCATTCCAAACAATAAATGACTTCATCAAATATTACACAAAGAAAACAAGAACATTTTCAGGCTCTGGAATGAAAAGAAGAAAAAAAGGTGGTTCTGTTCGTTTTTTCTCCAATCCCAAAGAACTTCTCAAGAAACTTGAGGTAATCATTGGCTCCATTCTTGCTGGGAACACAAATTTGAACATCAGAAACACTGGAGTGGGCATTCTTGATCTTCTCCTGAAAGAGTCAGTTATCAACAAATCCCAGCATGAAGAAGCTGTTCAAAAACTATTTCAAAACATAAAATGGAAAGAGAAATCGTCTTGTCATCTTACGCCGTTAAGAACAGACTAAACAAACCTGCAGATTTTACAACAAAATTTAATCGTCAAATTATTCTTGATCCGAATGAACAATATGTTGTTGGGTTGAAACGAATCATTAATATGAGTTTTACGTGGTATAACATCAATCCTCAATATGAAAATCAACTCATCAAGTTTTCTTCCGATGGTGGGAAAACATTTTCTGATATTGCTTTTCCTGCTGGAGTTTGGGGGTATACTGGGATAAATGATTTCATCCAGAAAGCAACAGTGGTGAAATCTGATGGCGGAGCTGATGTTTTTCCAATCAATCTGGCTTTCAGCAATGAAACTTTCAGAGTGACAATCACATTGGCTGAAAATTATCAACTGGATTTCACCCAATCAAATTTCCATGATCTTGTGGGGTTTGATAAAAAGATTCTGAAGGAGAAAGTTAATATTGGCCCAAAAGTTCCAAACCTCAGTCAAGATACTGATATGTTGAACATTCATTGTGATCTCACAAATGATTCACTTGTAGATGGGGAAGAGACTGATATCATCTATTCCTTTTCCACATCTGTTCTGCAGTCATCATGGAGTTTTGAGCGTGAACCCATAAAAATAGCATTCTGCCCTGTGAACAAAAACACGATCAGCTCAATTCGGATGTATATCACAGACGGGAAAAGAAGAATTGTTAACCTGAATGGAGCAGACACAGCTTTCTCGCTGATATTAAAAAAACGAATCTAAAATGAAAGCATATGAATTTTCTCGAGTTTATCACCCCAAACTGGGGAAGTTTGTTTATAAGCATAAAGGAACAGGAATCATTTTTGATTCCATCTTCAAACCACTGAAAAAGATGGCAGGACCAACCATGAAAGGAATTCTCAAGAAAGTTGCGAAACCATTTGCGAAAAAAGCTTTGGATGCAGGAATTTCTCACGCTGGAGAAAAAGTGGGCAAAATGGCAGTTGAAAAATCAGGTGATTTGATCATGAAAAAACTGGGAAATATGAGAATTGGGAAAAAACCATCAGTGAGTCAAGTGAGCCGCGCGAAACGAGGAAAAAAACCACAATCACTCCCTGCGTCAACCTCTGGAGAAAGTGCAAATGATATCTTGAATAGACTAATCAGTGGCCAAGGAATTTAAAATAATCTATCAAAAATGGCTTTTCGATCGAATGAATATCTCCAAAGAAATGAACTTGTGAGATTCCAGTTGGATGACACAATCAGAGCCCCAGCAAATGGGCAAGCACAAACAAAAAATGGTTATAAATTCACCATCAATGACAGATCAGCGTTTTATGACTGGCATAACGCTTATTTTGAAGTGCAATTTCAACTCCAGAAAATAGCAGACGGTGCTGGATATGCTGCTGCTGATAGGATAACAGTCATAAATGGTTCACATTCCCTGATAAAACACATGGTCATCAGATCTGCAGGGAAGATTGTTTATGAACCTGACAATCTGCATAAAGTTACTTTTGTTAAAAATCTGTTGGAATACTCAGATGACTTCAGCAGATCAGTCGCAAAAAACAGTTTCTGGTATCTGGATGTAAATGCGACAACAGCTGCGAATAACCTAGGATTTGAAGCGAGAAGAATACAAACTCAAGCACTTCGAAACGATGGAACTGGAGGAGCAAAAGATGTTAATTGCATTATCCCCCTGAATCGTTTCTCCTTTTTCGAGGAACTGGAAGACAGGATGTTGGTCCCAATGCAGTTGCAATTCGAAATTAATCTTCAACAGGATTCTGAATTAATTCATATGGCAAATGGTACAGATCCTGGAAGAGTTGTTATCAACAGATTTTTGCTTTGGGTGCCGAGATTGACACCAAAAGATTCTCTTTATGATAAATTTGTCAGTTCATTCCTGAAAGAATCGCAATGGAAGTATCTGAGAGAAACATATGAACAATCAGCTCCTGCACAATCATCAGGATTCTTCCAGATTTCAGCGAGCATTGACAATGTAAAACATATTTTTGTCTGGCTGAAAAGAGCAGCTCCACCCAATGATGACCCTGCAGAAGATAACCCATATCTCTTTAACACTTTCAAGCTGAATGCAGCAAATGCAAACTCATCCCTATCAACTTGCAGATTAGAGTATGGAAATGGAGTGTTTTACCCTGAAACTGACTATGACACAGAATCAAAAGTCAGAATCTTCAATGATGTCATGTCGTATGCAATGAGGAAAAATGACTTCAACACTGGAACACAACTGAATCTGGCTAACTTTCAATCACTTTATAGCCTCATTTATTTCGACTTATCTTACCAAGCTGAAAAACCAACACGAGATCCCAAACAGTTGATATTTCGATATACACTGAATGCCAATGCAGCTGCAGCCTTCAATGTGCATGCGGTCGTTCTTTATGAGGAAACAGCTAAGATTGATAAAGTTGGAAATGAGCTGGTCATTGCCTAAAGCGGAGCCCGGAGCTGCGTGAAAAACATATGTTATCATTAAAAATGACAACATATCACCCATATAAAGTAAATTTGTCTGAAGGGCAAAAACAAAAGCTTGGAAGAGCATTTAGAACAAATATGCCTATCACCCTGAGATTGGAACGAAATCAAACAAGTGGAAGCGATGAGCTGATGCTGACAACCAATCAAATTAAAAGAATCGCAAAAGCAAAATCTCTGGGAAAAGGAGTTGAAGTGAAGATAACAAAAACACAAATCAGAAAAGTGATGAAACAAGGTGGAAGTCTATTTTCTGCTGTTATTCCTTTAGTGAAAACATTGGTGCCCACCCTAGGAAAAACACTGGGATTATCAGCACTCGCTGGTTTGGCGAGTGAAGGAGCGAGTCAAATAGTTAAAAAGATAAGTGGAAGCGGCGGTCAGATTGGTGGATTTCTCATTCCCCAAAATAAAATTCAGAAACTGATTAACAATAAACATTTGTTGACAAATAAACAGAAACAGGATATTTTGGTTGCCCTTCAATCAGGAGGAGAAGTTGTGATGAAACCAACCGCAAAACAATCTGGTGGAGCATTAGGTGCTATTCTAGCAAGTATTGGAATCCCATTGGCTATTGACATGGTGAAAAACCTGTTTGGAAAAGGTGCCCCTAGAGTTGGCAGACCAAAAGGAAAAGGTGCCCCTAGAGTTGGCAGACCAAAAGGAAAAGGTGCCCCCAGAGTTGGCAGACCAAAAGGAGGAAAAGGTGCTCCAAGGTTGGGGGCTCCTTGGGCAAGACCTCCTCCATTCATTGGAAGTTGGAGAAACTCTGTTGGAATGGGAAAAAAAAAATCAAAAAAAGGCAAAGGACTTCTGTTAGGACCAAACAGCCCGCTCAACAAGATTCCGTTCCTAGGAGCAATATTCTGAGGCCACCCAAATTTGTAATTAAACCCTTGAATAATATTGATCTGTTGAAATGGATTGAATATCTGGGGATTCCTAATTTCAAAGGAATATTTGCAAGAGATGAAGCTATGCCGAAAAAACACAGCCCATGCATCATCAATCTTGATTCACTTAAAAATGCAGGAACTCATTGGGTTGCTTGCGCTCCGGGACAGAAATTCACGTGGTATTTTGACTCATTTGGAATGGGATTTCCACAAGAATTTAAAAGTTCCAAACCTGTAATTTGGAACAGCAGTCAGTATCAAAACATCAACAGTGTTCTTTGCGGGTATTATTGCCTCTTCTTCCTACATCAATGGTCGCAGGGGAAAGATTTCTATGATATTCTCCAACCTTTCAGTTTAACTGACACAATGCAAAATGAGAAATTCATAAAAGATTATTTCAATTAAAAATGGAATCATATTGCGTCAAAGAAAAAAGAGTCACTGGTTGCGTTGAACCATCCGGATATATGACTGCAAAAAATGGGAGAAAGATGTTTTTCTGCCATTGCGCTTCATGCGGAATAAAGAAAACAAGATTTGTTAAAAGTTCGGGAAACTAAGTCTGCCCTCACAAGGTGGGGGCTTTTTCGATATAGCCGGCAGTCATTCACTCGGTGAAATTGCCTTAAAAAGCGGCGTGAAAGGATTGACTAATCTTGGTCGCATTGGATTATCCAAAGCGGTTAAATCAGATTTTGCCAAACAAAAAATTAAAGGTGCGGTGAATAAATATCTTGATCAAGCATTGGACGCATTTACAAGTGACATTTCAAAGAAATTAGATCCCTTATCCGGTCGCGGGATTGATGTCCATGCTTTGATAGGAAAACTTCCCAGGCCAAAAGGAGGATTCACTCTTCCCGGGCATAACTTCACAGGTCCATATAACCCATTGGAAAAGCAAGTCAGATTTGACGATACTGGAAAGATTCTGGAAATCTGGCAACAACCAACTGGAAAAACAGATGCAGTTGCTATGCAACACGATGTGGATTATTCAATCTGCGCAAAACAAACAGATCCACGCAAATGTAAAAACAAAGCAGACAGAAAGATGGTTGCCGATTTGGATGCTATTCCCTGGAAAGAAAGACAGTGGGGACATGCTTTAGCAAGAAACACAATCAACGCAAAACAAAAACTTGGTTTAGGTGTTTTAAACGGGAAAAGATTTTGAGTGAAGGCTGGACTCAAAATCTGGCAAATGAACTTCATCAGCCGATAAGGAGAAGATTTCCAAAGAGAAGAGTTATTGCATATGGGATTGACAACATTTGGGCAGCTGATTTGGTTGAGATGGGGAAATTTTCAAAATGGAACAAAGGAATAAGATATCTCCTGATGGTAATCGATGTTTTCTCAAAGTTTGGTTGGATTTTTCCCTTGAAAAACAAGCGAGGACAAACAGTTGCAGATGCTTTCCAATCAATATTCAGAGAGCGAAAACCGAAGATGCTTTGGACAGATAAAGGAAGTGAATTTTTCAATGGAACTATGAAGGATCTCCTGAATAAGAATGGGATAAAATTATATGTCACAGAGAACGAAGAAAAATCATCTGTGGTTGAACGCTGGAACAAGACGATGAAGGAGAAACTCTTCCGGATGTTTTCTGCTAACAATAATACAATTTTCTTTGACAAACTGGACAGATTAGTGGATCAATATAATAACACTTATCATTCAAGCATTAAGATGTCACCCGCAGAGGCAAGCAAACAGAAAAATGAAACAAAGGTTTTTGCTAATCTTTTTGGAGACATGATTTATGCTAAACATGCCCCAGCAAAATTCAAAGTCGGCGACAGGGTTAGAATATCAAAGTTTAAACGAAAGATATTCGATAAAGGTTTCACCCCGAACTGGACAGAGGAGATATTTATCGTCGACGAGGTTTTGAACACAAATCCTGTGACATACAGGTTAGTCGATCTGTTGGGAGAAAAAATAACTGGATCATTTTATGAAGCAGAACTCCAAAGGACAAACCAAAGCGTGTTTCGCATTGAAAAGATTATTCGCCGCGATCAGAAGAAAAAGAAAGCCTTGGTTAAATGGAAAGGATATCCCGATAAATTCAATTCCTGGGTTCCACTGAGTGATGTGGAAAATCTCTGAGACAGAATATAAATGTTAAACATTCATATTCAGGATTTCAAAACACGCTTCGCTCAGCTTCGCTCAGCTTCGCTCAGCTTCGCTTCACTTTTTTTCTTTCAATCCCTGGTGGATTTCCCAGAGGAGACAACTTTGTTTTTGGAGATTATTTTTGAGAATCTTGTGTTCCTCTTGAAGGTTGACAAATGATTCAAAGAGGAGTTCTACTGTATCTTCCTCTTCTTCATTTTGCTCTGCTTCTTCCATCTCCGAATCAGAAACAATAAATTCCTCGTCAGATGTTGTTGGGGTTTCATCAGGACTCATTGCTTCCTCCTCTGAGCAGGTGGAACAATTTTCATGATCACTCATTGTTTGCTTCGCTGCTTCGCTAGCTTCCATTTTCTTTCCAATTATTTTTTTTAAAGATTGTTTGGATTATTTTTTCCTGTTCTGCCCTTTTTGATGGAAGAATAAGCAGTTTAAAATCATCTTCATTTGGATTGAAACCATTCTTTTTCAACAGGGAGAAAAGAACTTGGTTGAAATTAAGAAACTTTTTTCGCTTAAGATGAAGATCATCATATATCAGTGAAAAATATTTAAAATCGTCAATAAGGAACTTTTCCAGATATTCATAATCATTTCCATCGTGATTTGTTATGTGATTGAAAATTTCATGATCATTGCCATTGACTTTTTTCCATTTGGAAGCTTTAACAAACTCCCTGACTTTTTTTCTTGTGATTTCGTGGAGAGGAATTTGGGAGAGAATTTCTTTTTGATAAAATTCGAGATCTTTGAGTGGAATTTGATTTTTCCCCTGATTTTTACGGATGACATCTTTAAAATGTTCCAGTCTGAGATTTTTATGAGAAGACCATGTTGTTGTTGTATATGTTTCTTGAATGATTTCAGGAGTGTCATCTATTTCCTCATCTTCATCTTCATCTTCGGAATCAAACATTTTCTTTTCTTTTCCAAAAATTTTTCCCCCAATAATTATTTGGGGAATTTTTAGGAGAGAGAAAGTGAGCCAGAATTTTTTAGAGAGAATTTTGTGCTGAGTTTTTGGAAAAGAATTTTATGCTGAATTTGGGGGTTTAGTAGTTAGTCATTGAGAAAGCTGGCTCACTTCTATTTCACGCTAATTTCGAACGTATTTCATTGTATAGTTTATTGTTAAAACTGACTTAAATCTATCTCAAGTTATCAATTAAGAAAGCTGGCTCACTTCTATTTCACGCTAATTTCGAACGTATTTCATTGTATAGTTTATTGTTAAAACTGGCTCAAATCTATCTCACACTAATCTGACACGTTTCCCATTGACTTGAATAGGTTGTGTGTTTGACGAACGAGTTCCTATTGCGTTGAACTTAGGGAATGACTACGCAATGAAATACGTTCGAAATTAGCGTGAAATAGAAGTGAGCCAGCTTTCTCAATGACTAACTACTCACCAGAGTTTTTTTTAAAAATGCCAATTTTTGATGGTAAGGGTTTTTTGCCTTTTTGAGTGTCACACTCTAGACCATTCTTCTTTTAAGTGCTTTCATGATAGATAGCATATAAAATTGTATTCCGAAAATAGCATTCAAGGTTCAAGTTCTTATCTAAATTTCATCACCGATTCTTCTTGATGCCTGTTTTATTAATACCTCCGTTCAGTGCTATAATGGAAAGAAATTTTTCCGATTGAAAGTCCTCTTGAATGGTGAACTGTGTTTTATATAACTTTGCATTTCAGTTAGCGATCGTGGTTTCAAGTGTCGGCTACTGAATGTAGTCTTACTTTTCAGACATAATTTTATGTTTCTCCGTAAAAGCACTCAAGACACTCGGGAATCAATACTGCAATGGGTTATAAAAGACGCCACAAGTTCAAGCTGTGTACAGCTTCTTGTTATAGTTATAATTGTCTACATTTCTTGTCAAGTTGTAAGTACAAGCGGTCACCCTTGGAAGGTGGAAGCTTAAATCTCCAGACATTTTTAATGATTTTAACTTCAAGACGACATCAACCATCTACTTGCAGTTTTAGATTTGAAGAATTTGTATATATTATACTTGACACTTTTATTTTATTTGTAATTGTAGACATTCTCGTTCTAAATGTTTTTAGATATTAGCTTTTAAGGTACAAACGACCCCACAAGCTTTCTTTTTAGCTTTAATAATCATCGTTTTAAAATAAAGGCGATCTATCTATCTATCTATCTCAGTAAATATGGGAGCGATTTACTGTTCCGGGGATTTGTGACGTAAATATACAAAAAAAGTAAGTGACACACTCGAACACCAACCCCACGGCCTGACCAGTACCTTACGCATGCGCACAGCCATATAACCTTACGCATGCGTAGTGACCACATAATAGAGGGTGACCGCTTAATAGAGGGTGACCGCTTAATAGGCTTGGTTCCCACTAGCGACATTTTAAGAGATGTCATTAGGTAATAAAGTCTAGCACGGTTATAGGGGAATATACCTGAATTTGTATAGGTAATCATACGGTTTTCTCGTTCAATTTGGGATTAATTTGCACTTGTGAGTTTTTCAAAAAGCTCAAATTGCACTCGCCGCTTTTTTTTTTTTGCAAAAATTTTTTTTTTCTTTTTTTTTGCCAAAAAAAAGAAAAAAAAATTTTTTTTTTTCGATTTGTAATTTGCACTGGTATTACACTTTTTGCACTGGTGTTACACGTTTTGCACTGGTGTTACACTTGAACTGCACTGCTCTTAGCCAATCAGAATCGAGTAATTTTTTCATGTATATTATTAGAATGATAATCGTCCCTATTCTAATAAGCGCCCCATTCTAATAAACGCCCCTATTCTAATAAGCCCCCAATCTAATAAGAGCCCCTATTCTAATAAGCGCCCCTATTCTAATAAGCGCCCCTATTCTAATAAGCGCCCCTATTCTAATAAGCGCCCCTATTCTAATAAGAGCCGCTATTCTAATAAGCGCCCCTATTCTAATAAGCGCCCCTATTCTAATAAGCGCCCCTATTCTAATAAGCGCCCCTATTCTAATAAGCGCCCCTATTCTAATAAGCGCCCCTATTCTAATAAGAGCCCCTATTCTAATAAGCGCCCCTATTCTAATAAGCGCCCCTATTCTAATAAGCGCCCCTATTCTAATAAGCGCCCCTATTCTAATAAGCGCCCCTATTCTATAACCGCCCCCATTCTAATAAGCGCCCGTTATTCTTATAAGCGCCCCTATTCTAATATTATAATATTACAGCGCTGTCAGAGTACGTATCAACATAGGTTCATCTTCCTTTAATTGCTCACATACGTAATGCCGCATTACAAAAACAGTGGTCTTCGTCTGAGTCAGTCTCAACTATTATGTCCATGTAAGTGCGGCATTCACTGCTTCAAGGAAAAGCAGCCTTGCAGGTACGTTGTTCAACAAGCCATGAACAATTCACGCGGCAAGGATCCTTTCGACGGGATCACCGAATCGGACGTCGAAGATGCCGCACCAGAAAGCTTTTATTTATTGATGCAAGTGACACTGTCAAAGAAAATGATACCCTACTCTAAACCAAAACTCTCTGATTACTATACCCTATCCCAGACTAAACGGCCTGAAAACCATACCCTTCACAGCGGCACATACCTAAAAAGCTCATATATGGGAGTACCTCCCCTCCCCCCCCCCCCCCCCCCCCCATCCCCCCGGGATTTCCTCCGAGAAATCGATTGGTAAACACCATGCCTGTGACGAAAGTAAAAGCGCTAGTACCACTTGAACGAACATATTAAAAGTAAAGAAAGAAATGGTAATGTGTCTGGTCCAGCCTTTTTGTGAATTTGTCGATGATGATTGCGAAACGAAGAGAAGTTTTGCACAATAGAGACTCAATAGATAACCTCATTTTGGATGTGTTAGATTCACACCTTCATCTCTAGGGTGGGTGGGTAGTGTTCAACACTGGTGTTTTACTAATCACCCGGGGGGGGGGGGGGGGGGGGTTACTCCCCGATCGTGGACGTGCACCATGACATAGACTCAATAGATAACCTCATTTTGGATGTGTTAGATTCACACCTTCATCCCTAGGCTGGGTGGGTGGTGTTCAACACTGGTGTTTTACTAATCACCCGGGCGGGGGGGGGGGGGGGGGGGGGGGGGGGGTTACTCCCCGATCGTGGACGTGCACCATGACATAGACTCAATAGATAACCTCATTTTGGATGTGTTAGATTCACACCTTTATCTCTAGGCTGGCTGGTTGGTGTTCAACACTGGTGTTTTACTAATCACCCGGGGGGGGGGGGGGGGAGGGGGGGGTGAGGTTACTCCCCGATCGTGGACGTGCACCATGACATAGCTGTTTTAAGTACATAGGCCTTTATCACGCCCCGCCATTTTGTATGAAAACAAAAGATTAACGCCGCCAAGCTTCGCAGTGAAAAAGTTGAAAACGAGGTTTGGCGGGCAAAAACAAAGCATTTTATTCTCCAGGGAGTCAACATGGCCGCCGCGTGATAAAGGCCTATGATCCGCATGAGAATGATAGTGCTGAACGGCAATGCACAATGGAATGTCAACTTTTTTCACTGTTACAACTAGTGATCTCATTGGCCTAGACTCAAAAACTGCTAAAAAGGTAAGGTTCAAGGTGCATTTTCTCTAATTTTTTTAATGTTTCAAGTATTTTGAGCTCAATCGCACAACACGTAATTTTTAAAAGATATTGTATTTGGGGAATTTCATTAAAGAAGCAAAATTAGTAGCTATTGTCTTCTGCTATTCTGATTGGTTAAGCACGAACATTTACTAAAATTTATTTGACGCAAATTAATTCGTTTATTTAAATGATGAAATATAATTATGAACCATCAGCCCCTCCTCTATTCTTGAAATCAAAGATATTCTGTGTGGAAAAGAGCTAATGCCGCAGAACAAGATGTTCTACAAACAACAAGAACAAGAAGTTTACTATAGTTCTTATGTGGAGCGTTACTTAAACAGGATTAGCCATATCAGGAGCTCCTGGCCGTATTCATTTTTGAAACCAGCCTCACTACAAACCGTGGCCTGCTTGCAACATTCATCGGGCGAAATTTGGAGGACACGCGCGCGAAGGCACGCGCGAAAGGGAGAGGGGACACGTCCCCGGTGTTGTGGTCTGGTCTCCATGTGGGATTGATATCAATAGCGCTGTGCACTAATGACGTCACGAAATTTGAGACCCCCGCCGAGACTCAGACAAACAAAGTCCAATTCTGTAAGAGAAGTAAGGGAAATGTATGCGAATGGCGAGTAGTACGCAGCAATGTTTTACTGTTTTAACGGATGAGGATGGCGTACCTGGGTCGAAATTCGAAAGAGAGCCGGAGGAGTATACAGTGGAACAGTTAAAACGATGGCTGAGATGTAGAGGGCTGAAATTGCACGGGAAACGAGACGAGCTTGTGAAACGTGTACGCGACTGTTTGAAGAGCGGAAATCACCACACGCTCGATCCAAGCATTGACAATGGTAAATGGTTCGCTGCTAAAATCATCAAGGAAAATTCAGAGATCCAAGGAAATCGTCCCTTAAACTCTGTTCCCGTTATTCCTACGACCGGCTGGCGCGTTTTTCCGTCGCAGAACATTCCTTCGCTGTTCAACTATGGACACGTCCACTATTATGCGTTGGAATCTATCCAAAATGGTGTTATAAAAAAGGACAGGCTAAACACGACTCCCACTCGTCGCAAAAAGTATTTTAAAAGCCTAAAGTGTAAAGCTTTCCCAGTAAGACTTCAGAGAGGATCGCGCCTTTAGATCACAGTTGAGAACTTGTTCTTTTCGATGATATAAACCTTTTGATCTCGGCGGATTATCTCTCAGATTGATAGGAGGATTCATGCTGTCCAGAGCCGTTAGAATTATTTTATTTCTTTATGCCGTTATTCGGTGCTAGCTCTATTGGCATACATTGTGGTTTCTTTGGCTTACTTTTGTTGCAAGATAAATACTTATCGGCTAAAGTTTGTTATCGCTTTGAAAGTGCTAGGATCGTTTAATTTCTCAGGCCGTGATTAAATGTCTAAAGTCTGCGGCGTGCAAGACTTGAGAGAAAGTGTTTCCGGTATCACGGATGTGGACGTCTTAGATCCGACTCTCAAAAAGCCGTAGTCTATAATTCCACTGCAGTGAAATCATGAATTCTTGCAATAATTTTTAGCTCCTAAGTTAGTTCTGTAGTTGAGTAGTGTGTCTCAGTGGAGCTAGGATGAACCTCCGTTGCTTTGTCATAGCGTATGATTTGGCATCCAGCGGATAATCTGCAACATAGTTGCTGTTTTGTAAATCTCACGGATGCTAGTAAATTCTTCAGTCCTTTCCTTAAGTAAGGAATGAACATAATTTAATGTCTTTAAGCAAAACTCTTGAACAAGCGACTATCCAACGCTTACACTTCTCAATGTTTTTGCCGGTTGGTTTAGGGAACGGTATGAACACTTTCTCTCCCGATTCGTTCAACTCTTTGAGAGATTTCGGCCATCTGTCGGGATATCTCGAGTCGGAATTACACTCACCCCAACAACAGTGTTTGGTACCAACCATTCCTTGTCTTTCTAGGACCTAACTCTACAATTTGACGAAGTTTTTCGCTCTTTTCCGTCGGTACCGCACTTCACGCTCATACATTTCTTTGTAGCGGGTCGCAATGTTTGTCTGAGTCTGTGCGGGGGGTCTCATGTGGCGAAATCTATTTTTAGAAATAGTGCACAGCGCTATTGAGACGTGTGTCCTGTTTCTTTCTCCCATCACGGCGACAAAAATCGGCACAGTGACAAAGTGAATAGATTTATATTTAGACAAGGCGTGCCCCTCGCGCGCGCGCGCGCGCGTACTCGATATTTCGCCCAATTCTAAATTCATATTCGGTCATATTATTTCGGCTCAATACCCTAAATTCTAACGGTGGTCATTTTTTTTATTTTAGAGCCGTAAGAAGTAGCTGAATCTACAAATTTTGACCCCTAAATGGTACGACAAACACCCCCGTGACCCCCCGGGTCTGTGATCGAAATCTTTTCCTTTGGCTGTGTCACTGGAGGAATTTATTTTGCTAAATAATCAAAGCCTAAAGTGTAGTTTTCACAGTCTGTAAGATATCTTTTCCAAGAGAGTTGGCCTGCGTCCGTCTATTGGCCAAGTATATATCGGTAAAGTAGCGACCGAATATTAGCTAATCTTCGGCCAAGTATCGGCAGAATATCTCCGGTTTTTTTTCTTCCCTCCACTCACCTGCCTCGCACTCCAAGCTCGTTGCACCCCCAAAACACCTGTTGTGGCTATGCTGATCTTTACTCTCCGCGGACACTCGACCGACATGTCACTGACACGTCAACCCTATTGTACGCATCAAATTGTAAATATATAACAATAAAAATCGACAGATAAGAGTTGAAACAGTTATTATTTTAAGTTTGGAAATGATGAAGACGTATGTCACCATTGTGGTCAGTTAAACTGATTTAAGATCACCTGACGTATTTTCGCTTTGACTTCGGCACATCAACAACACATTTATCAGAGTATTTCTTGGCGTTGCGGAAACTATTTAAGTTTGGAAATGATGAAGACGTATGTCACCACTGTTGATCAGCTTTTGTGTTTTGGTGTTGTTATTGATTAATGTCTTTTGAATCTTTTGTTGTTGTTTTTTTACGTCATTTGGTGATCGCAACAGCCCAAACACCATGAAACTGCTATTAATTAGCAGACGACACTTGTTTCACATTGTTCTTTTCTAATTCTCTAGGCTTTGCTCTCTACAAAAACTGTTTGCACAGTTCTGTAAAAACAATTCAAAACTAGTCTTATTTGAAATTAGCCGGGAAATAAGAAGGTTACATGATGTTTTAAAGCAAAGTCTTATACGCGCACAAGTCGCGAATTTTGACAGACATTGTCCGCTTGTCATACAAATGCCTGTCTTAAAAATAATCCTTAATAATTCTCGGTGTTTCTCTCCTGGTATATCTTTGCACCTATATATATCGCGTTACCCTCACATTTGGACATTTGTCTAGTTTTGAGTCTTTAACCAGTATAGACAAATTTAGTAGGATTTAAAAAAATTAATTACTCGAAAAATCGTGACATTGGCGAATTTCCCGATTCAATTTGTTTCTTCGAACTGTCAAAAAAACGTTGGCGTTTCAATTCCAGTAATAATTTTAAATTGCTATGATATCGGAAGAGTCCGTCAAAAAGCTGTTAAGGGTCTTTAATGGCTGTGAATAAAATCAGTTTTTGAATTAAGAAAATTAGTTGTAGTGTTTCCGGCGCCTACGGATCGCCCTTTTTAGCATCTTAAAATATCAATGATTAAATATCTTACATGTTTGTTTTTTAAAATTCCTTTGATTGTCATTTTTGTAGTCATTTTACAATATAAAACGAAGATCACTAGCCATAACCAATAACCATCAACAAAACAAATTGCCGAGAAAAAAAAAAAAGAATTGAAAAGAATAGAACCAATTTTCTGCAATCCCGCACCTCACTCGTTATTTCTCGCGTCGGCGCGGCTGATTCCCTTTCGTAAACGGTCGATGCCATTTTTAACGTCGATGCATATGCCATCATTAGCATTCATTAGTAACCAAGCCTTTTGTAATGGTCGATGCTATTTCTCTCTAGTTTATGCCTGGATTGGGACGAAAGCAGGCTATCATTATTAGATAAAATTGGGCCTAGGTAAAGCGATTATTAGATCTAAGCTAGATTCGCGGTTAGGTAAGATTTACTGTAGGGCCCTACAAGCAGCCCTACAGCAAAACTCTGTCCCTAAATCGTGCCACGTATGTTAGGGTTAGGGTGACCCGTTATTGATATATATTAAGAAAAGCACCTTTTATAATTAAATTTTTCGTGGGTTTGCCGGATCAACCCAGTGGTCTAGTGGTAAAAGAGAGATGTTAGCATGCAGAGGTTCCGGGTTCGATTCTAGGTAATTAATTGCATTTTTTTTTTCTGATAGAAAAAATAATTCTAAAATTGGTGAAAATTTTTCTAAGTGTCGCTAAAATGGCATCGACCGTTTACGAAAGGGACAACTGCGTCGGCGTGAGTTCCTCGTAACCTCTAGCCTGTGAATATAGCCTCCTTTCTAACATAGAACTTTTTCTGTTCCCATTGGTTTTCTTTTTCTCTTCTCTTCAATAAGAACTCGACACGGGAATGTCGAGCAATGGTCCGGCGCCGGACTAGAAACATTCCAGCTCAGTTGTGCTTTGCCCCTGACGATTCACAACAATTAAAAGAGCCATAGGTGTCATTGCATCCTTTATTTCTAACCCGGGTTACACTTTTTACTGTATTTCCTAACTCGTCAACACAATGGTAATCTACAACTACACCAAAACATGTCAAGATGTCATAAGCTCAAGACTTCGGATGTCAACTCAATATTTCTTCCTACTGTCTTGTTCTCTTGGAAGCCTTAACCTTCAATTAAACACAACATATTTTTAATAATATTTTCATGAGGACATTTATTTATTTATTTTTTTTAACCTAATAAGTTTGTTTACACCAAGGATACGTTTGTCATTTTCCCACTAACAAATTGCTATATAACCCCTAGAACAGGTTTATTTTCCTTTCACCAAATGTTAGCCCCCTAGGACAGAGAAGACATTTCCCTAGACCTAACCCTTACCCATAGCACAAGGTTGTTTTTTCCCTCAACAAATAATAACCCCTTGAGGCAGATAAGCCATTCCCCTAGACCTAACCCTTAACCTTAGGGCAACTTTGCCATCCACCGTATGCCCCAAGCTTCGATACAAGTATGTCATGGTCAATAAGTCGAAAGCCTTTTTATAATCGACGAACACGTGCCCAGTGACGTGATCTTCATCCAAGTCTGATAATATTTGATCGGTTAGATGAATAAGGGCCGTCTCGGTAGAATGTGACCTCCGGAATCCGGATTGTAAGCTGTAGAGTAAATCATTGTCCTTCATATGACTATACAAGGCTTGGTGGATGTGTTTCTCGAATATCTTTGAGAACAATGGCAGCACGGAAATTGGGTGATAATTGATTTTATCCTCTTCACTTCCTTGGCCCTTGTATATAAGAGTAATCTTAGCAGTTTTCCATGATGAAGGGAAATTTCTCGAATCAATACGTATATCTTATTACACGACTCCTGCCGGCTGGAGGATAGCGCGGGATCATTCGGGACAATGCCCGGTCCAATACTTAGAGAATATTGGACCGGCAATCGAGCATTCTGATTGGTTGATTTTAGTTATTGGCCCTCTGACTGTCTTAGTCGTGTAATAAAGTGATAAATAAGCCGGCTCAGAGGCAACGAAATTGCGGGGCAGATATTTAAAATCTTTACTCCAAGCTCATCAGCTTCAGTAGCATTGTGTGACATCCCCCTTACAAATCCTAACCCCTAGCGGAGTAGCGGAGGGCTACTTTCCCCTCACAAAACGCTAACCCCTTGGGGCATAGAAACCACTCCCCTAGACCTAACCCTAAACCTAACTCCAACCCTCATAACAAAATTGCCTTTTCCCAAATCAAATGCTAACCCTTAAGGAAAGACTATCTTCCTATTAAACATATGCAAACTTTCAAAACACTGACTGATTCATAACACATTTTCCAATTTTTACCAACTTTAATTTAAATTTTTGTTCTTTTATCCCATTGAGGTTGTAGTGTGCTGCGTTGCAGAAGTCGCTACATCGATTAACAACTAATTTAACAAATTAATATTTAATTTTTATTTGCACTACTCACAACAACTCCCACCCATACACTTTTTATCAACCTCCTTAATTTATACCATTGATGCAAATCAATGTTCATGTTGGGAACCCCTCTTTATGGGGATCCCATTCTATAACACCTAAAAATGCCACAAAGGTTGCTAGATAACTACCAATTTTATATATTTTTTATATATTTTTTTTTAATAAAACAACATTTACGTTTACGGACATTAACGAGAGATTACGAACATTTACAAAAATGATTAAATGTTAACCTTTTCACGTCCAAATGTCCAAGCTCCAAATGCCGTTTTTCGACCACTGTCGGGACAAATTACAACCAAACTTGCTAAAACTTTAGCATCCGTGTTAGGCCAAAGTTTCTTTCCATTTGGCGAGTTAATTATAAATCCGCCTAGTTTTCTCGTGTGTAACTCTGGTTCAACTCATTCCATTGCTCTCATTTGGGCATGCGCGTTTTGTAAGAATTTCTCTTCGCCAGTTTGCATCAGTTGAGTATTAACGACGTCTTTTATCTTTAAAATTGTAGATGATACAAATGATACAAGGACCATGACCTATCCTACTTCTTTAACCAACCCTGCTTTAGTTATTATAATATATTTCATTACTTACCCGAGGCGGTAGTATCCTCCAGGATTGGTATCTCAGATGATCTTACTGTCGTGGTCATTGTTGTTTTGTTCTTTTTCTTTAATAAAAAAAAAAAGCTCAATTAAAAAATGTTTTAGAATAAAAATGAGCGATATTAAAACATGACGTTTCGACGACAGCATGTCGTCATTATCAAATGATAATTAATTGCAAGATAGGTGACGATATATATATATATATATATATATATATATATATCGCCACCTATCTTGCACATAGGTTTTACTTCTGCGATTGGTTGAGAAAGTGGCGCGAGATTTTTTAACCAACAAGAGGCTACCAGTAGCCTATACTCATGCGCTTGCATAAGAAAGTTTTATGGGTTATTTTTTCTTAACGGGTCACGCACCCCTCCTCCCTCAACGAATTTTGCGTGACACACATGTTTTATTTTTATTTTTTATTGAATGATACTGAACGTGTTATTAATATTACATAAATTATAGGTAAATAAATATGGTGTAAAAATACATAAAAGAAAAGGTGAGAAAGAGAAAGGTGACAACAAGCAGAAGGAAATATATATACACATATACATATACATATAAAGGAGTTGATATTTTGACTATCCTATTTTACAGATTTATTTGCGTTTTTGATTTGTGCTTTTCTATATCGAGTTTACTTTTAAGAACGGCAAGGAAGGTTTCAAAGAAGTACTGGTCTTTCTCTCTCGAAGCGGTGTAAATGTAATGTTTCGCTATTATTAAACAGAGGTTCAAACCAAGTTGTAGGGCAAAATTTTTTGTAAAGCCATAGATGATATTTTCTTCATTAAGCTCGATGGAGTCATCATTTTTGGTATTCCACCAATGTGTAAATTTTGTCCAGAAGCTTTGGACATGTAAGCAAGATACAAATAAATGTTTTAATGTTTGCTTTTGTTCGCACAGGTGGCATTGATCTTGTTCTTTAATTTTATGTCTAAATAGAGTAGCGTTAGTTGGCAAAATATGGTGTACAATTTTATACTGAAATATGGACAGTCTGATATCTTTGGTGACGTTAAAACGGATTTTGTAGATAGTTTTTATTGCATTGTCATCTAAATTAGCTTGATTCATTCTTCTTTCTGCAGTTGGAGGTTGAAACTTCTTGTTGATTAAAAATTCAGTCGCTATTTTACAGGAAAGTTTGTTTATCGGTAATATGTCGACAGTTTCTGGAACGGCCGGAGTAGGGGTTTGGTTGGTTTGTTTTAGTGTACGAATCCACTCGCGGGGGAAGGCGTTACACAATCCGAGATATTTAAGAAAGTTTGAAGATTTTAAATGAAACTTATTGCAGAATTCGTTAGGTGTAAGGAATTTGTTTTTATCGAACATGTCTTTAACTTTAATGATTCCGGCGTTGTACCATTCTTGGTAATATACAGACAGACCTTCTATTTTTATATATTTATTATTCCATATGATTTCTTCCAGTATTTGTTTTTTGGTTTGCGGGGTGTGCTGATTCATTGTCTGCCAAATTAGAATTATATCCTTATAGAATTCAATTGGGATATTTACATTGAGATAATTTAAATCGTAGTTGCATTTAAATAAAAACGCGCCTCCTAAGTGTCGTATAAATGTTAGAGGAATGTGACTCCAGCTGACATCTTCTTTGCTTTCAAATAATCTTCTTATCCAGACTACTTTAAGTGCATTATTTATTATTTCAAAGTCAGGCAAATTTAGGCCGCCTTTTGATATTGAGCCAATCATCGTGTTATGTTTAATTTTTGGATTGTTATTCCAAACAAAGTGACAAATAGCTTGTTTCACCGAGGCTATGAAGATCGCAGGAAATTTAAGTACTAATGTGTTATATATAAGTTTTGATAGAGCGAGGGATTTTAAAATAGTTATTCGGCCGTACAAGGTCAAGTTTCTTGGCTTCCATAAATTTAATACATTTTTCATAGATTTTAATTTTTCTTCAAAATTCTTTTGATAAGATTCTTTTTCATTGTACGAGAAATTAATCCCAAGTGCATATATTGTTCCTGAGGGCCAAGTAATATTAAGAGGTGTTGACTCGTTTCCTTTATTTGCACCTATCCACATTGCTTCAGTCTTAGATGTATTGATCTCCAGGCCGGAGCATTCCTGAAAGGCATAAAGAAGTTGAAACAAATTTTCTGCAGAAGCTGTGTCAGTCACAAAGGCAGTTGTATCATCAGCATATTGAGAGATTTTGAATTCTTTGCCGTAAATTTTAATACCCGAAATATTTTTATCATTTCTTATGGCGTTTGCTAAAATTTCAGCACAAAGAGTGAAAAGGATTCCAGATAACGGACAGCCTTGTCTAACTCCACGTTGTAAGGCGAAAAATTCTGAAGCGTGACCATTATTTATAACACAGCTGGAACTCTTATTATAAAAGGTTGTAATCCATCTTTTAAGTTGTGGGCCAAAGTTAAAAGCTTCTAATGTTTTAGTTATAAAGTTCCAATCTACTGAATCAAAAGCTTTTTTGAAATCGATTAAAAATTGCTATACCAGGAATGTCTTCTAGCGAAGTTACTTTCAATATATCGACTATCAGCCTGATGTTTTGCCCAATGTATCGGCCTTTGATGTATCCAGTTTGATCTTCGTTGATGAGTTTCGGCAGAAATTTGGAGATCCGACCAGCTATGGTTTTTGTTGCAATTTTGTAATCAATATTAAGAAGTGATATTGGTCGCCAATTTTCTAGATAAAGACGGTTTTTTCGTTTTTTTGGCACGACTTTTAGAATTCCTTGTTTCTGTGTAATATTTAGGTGACCGTTCTTAAAACCGTAGTTAAAACTTTCAACCATTGCGTCGCCTAATAATGGCCAGAAGTGCAGATAGAATTCAACCGAAAGCCCGTCGCTACCTGGGCATTTGCCTTTTGCACACTGCTTTAAAGTTTGTAAACATTCTTCTTTAGTGAGGGGCAGTTCAAGTTCTTCTTGCTCTCTTTCATTTAGTCTAGTTAAGTTGGGATCGCACCACCACTCAAGACATTGAAGCTACCAATTTTTCTGTACTCGCTTTGAATATTTAATTGATTGATTCCCGATCAAACCCACACTAGTCTAATACTTCCCAAACCGTGAATGATTTCTATTACATTGGGTTTGTTCCGAACCGAAAGTTCCTGTTCCTGTTTGTAGAATAATTAAGATTTTTTTGAACGCTGAACACTGGGAACTAGTTTAAGTTTGCAGGGTCTTGGAACCCCCCGAATACTGTTTACCATGTGCTTTTGAATCGATCGTTCGAAGAAATGTGTTGTGTTTAGTTGTTAAAACATCGTGTAATTTTCGTTCATATTGGACAATAAACCGCTCAAAGACATGGTCCTTCGAGCCGGATGAACATTATCGAAGATTGTTTGAAGATACGAGCGGAAAGGAGAGTTGGACCTCCGTTTGTTGTTGTGAAGAATTTGGTCAAGTTGGTCTTCGCATTTCGGCGATTGGCGCCATCATCTTGAGGACTTTACGGAAACTCTGGTGGATTTTAAGGAACATTGTGGCTATTCAAGGTTAGTCCAGTTTTGTGTCGAAATGTCGAAAGAGCTAGAAGCTATTAAGAAGAAGAGACGTTTTCTTAGAAAGTCCGTGACGGACGCTTTGAAGTCAGTTGATGACGCACTTTCACTCCCGGATAACCATGCGAGAATTCAGGTTTTAAAAGATAACATTACAAGGAAATGGAACGATCTACAAGAGGTACAGGCTTCCATGTGTACTCTTTTAGAAGAGTCAGAAATTGATGGTGAATGCGAAGGGCACAATGAATATGAAATACGTATGATTGAGTATATGGCCAAGATGACGCAGTACTTGGAAAGTAAACATGTCGCTAAGATAAGTACGGGGAGTGATTCGACAACCTCGTCATGCCCTAAGGTACAGGTCAAGCTACCGAAGATTGAACTGCCAACCTTCAATGGAGATGTTCTGAGTTGGCAGCCTTATTACCAGTCGATCAAAGTGTCAGTAGTTGATAATCCATCTTTAGCAGATGTTCAGAAATTAGAATACCTAATGAGATCATTAAAGGATTCGGCTGCCGAGGCAGTGAAGGGATTTGCAGTTGTACAATCGAATTATCAGCCGGTTTTGGCGACCCTGAAGGAAAGATTTGGCCATCCCAGGGTGATCCTTGATGCACATGTAAGATCTCTGATTCATTTACCACGCTTGAGTTCTGAAGATGCATTGTCCATGCGTAAATTCTATGATCAAGTAGTTGGACATGTTCGTTCTGTTGAATCTATGGGTGAGAAGTATAATTCTGAAACATTGGCTCCTGTTCTTGTGCCTTTAATTGTTGACAAGTTGCCGAAAGATGTTGTTGAAAAATGGGAACTAGAACTTGGGGATCATAAAGACCTTGGTAAAGAGGACTGTGTGGAAGTAAAAACATTGTTTGCCTTCTTGGAGCAATTGATAAGAGCGAAAGAGTCTTCACAGCCTCCCTCTCTCGACTCAAAGCCTCCTGCAAAGGATAGTCTTGGGAATCGTGGAACCCGTTTCAAGTTTAACCCTTCACGAAAGTCATCCACCTTTTCATTACCTGTAACAACTCAATATAGCAAGTGTGTCATTTGTCAGAAAAACCATGGTGTGTGGTCGTGCGTTAGTTTTCTGTCATTGCCAGTGAAGGAAAGGTTCAGAAAGGTGTTGTCTAAAGGGCTGTGCTTTCGGTGCCTTGAATTTGGTCATAGAGCCGAGGTGTGCCAAAAACCTTCTTGCAAATACTGCCAGGGTAAACATCACAGTCTCCTGCATTTGGATTCAGTCAAGCCTCACGAGGAAGAAGTCAAGACAAAAAACGCTGAATTACCATCCTCATCCTCAGGTCCTCCTGTGTCGTCTTCGGTTGTGGCAAGCTCCATTGCAGTCAAATCAGTGGGAAAGGTGATTCTGCAAACTGTACCAGCTGTTTTGTGTGGATCGAATGGGTGCTCAAAGGTTGTCAGATGTTTCTTTGATCCTGGTTCGCAAATGTCCTTTGTTAGGCAGAGTGTCGTTGATGAGATTGGTCTGGATGGGAAGAGTGTTAGGATTGCAGTCTCTGGATTTGGAGGAAAGCCAACTAAGGACACTTTGAGAAAGAGAATTGCTTTTACTGTGGCACCTGTTGACAAACCTGGAAAACCTCAATGTATTGAAGCACTTACTGCTCCAGTTATATGCCGACCAGCCGAAGCTGTGGATATTCATCCCTCAAGATGGTTTCATCTTCAAGACTTAAAGTTTCCTGAAGAATTTCCCAGAGGTGAGCAGGAGATAGATGTGCTCATCGGCATGGATTTCTATTATTCCTTTGTGTCAAGAGACATTGTAAGAGGTGGTTTCAATGAACCCGTTGCAGTTCGCACATCCTTAGGTTGGGTCTTCTGTGGACCAACAGGTGGTCATGACCAAGAATGTACTGTGTCTATGAATGTTCAAGTTTCTACTGAGGAACAATTGAATGAAACACTTCAGACGTTCTGGAATTTGGAGTCTATAGGTGTCAAACCTGTTGAAAGTTC
This sequence comes from Dendrophyllia cribrosa, assembly GCA_024195265.1. Lineage (NCBI taxonomy): Eukaryota > Metazoa > Cnidaria > Anthozoa > Scleractinia > Dendrophylliidae > Dendrophyllia > Dendrophyllia cribrosa. Next base: position 1,121,512 of record JAJLRJ010000007.1, read on the forward strand.
AGTTTCTACTACCAACAGTGAAGCCATGGTCTTAAAGAAGTTTGAAGACACTTTAACATACAAGGATGGTAGATATGAAGTGTCATTGCCATGGAAAGAGGATAACGTTGTATTGAAAGATAACTACAAGCAAGCAGAAAGTAGGCTGTACAACCTAGAAAAGAAGTTGCTCCAAGATCCAGCCAAAGCCAAGTCCTATCAAGAGGCCATTAACAAGTATGTGAAAGACGGTGTAGCAGAGGAAGTACCCTGTGAGCAAATTGCACCACCAGATGGGCGCCCTGTGTTCTATCTTCCACATCATGCAGTCATAAGAGAAGATAAGCAGACAACTAAGACAAGGGTTGTATTTGATGCATCTGCGAGGGATAGTAATGATGTGTCTCTTAACAGCTGCTTAGAAGCGGGCCCTGCATTACAGCCAGATTTGGTTGGGATCCTTTTGCGCTTCCGAAAGAATCAAGTGGGTATTATGGGTGATATTGAGAAGATGTTTTTACAGATTTGCTTGAAAGAAGAGGATAGGGATTCGCATCGTTACCTGTGGAGGGATCTGGACACTGATGTCATGCCTAAGATTTATCGGATGACAAGGGTCACATTTGGAGTTATTTCCAGTCCGTTTCTTGCCATCTGCACCATTCAAGAGCATGCAAGAAGATGTAAAGAAACATTTCCTGAGGCATCAGACGAAATCCTGAGGAACACTTATGTTGATGACTTTGCTTCAGGGAAAGATGGAGTGCACGAAGCACTGAAATTGCAGCGAAGTTCAACAGAGCTTATGGAGCAAGCAGCTTTCAATTTGACAAAATGGTCCAGCAATTCGCCTAGGCTTATGCAAGCCATTCCTGAGAAAGATAGAGCATCAGATAGTCTGATCAAGTTGGAGAGTGACCTACCGGGAGCCTATCCAATCACGAAAGCTTTAGGCTTAAGGTGGAATACGAGAACAGACAGCCTTGTCTTTATGATTGAAGTGGACTCTCTGAAGTTAAGATCAGAGACATTGTACACAAAGAGAGAGCTAGCTTCTTTGGCGGCTAAGATATTCGACCCAATCGGTCTCATTGCTCCCTTTACAGTGAGGTCAAAGTTATTGCTTCAAAGTTTGTGGACCCAGGGTGTTGGTTGGGATGATGAAATACCTGTGGAAACCTCGATTAAGTGGATACAGTGGGTTCAAGAGCTTCCAGAGCTTGAGCAACTTCACATTCAAAGATGTTACACTGATTGGCCATTTAGTGAGCATGCTAAGGTGGAATTACATGCATTTGGTGATGCGTCGGAAGCTGCTTATGCCACTGCTGTTTATCTCAGAGTTGTTGCTGAAGACGGAAAGGCATCCACCAGTCTTGTGATGTCTAAGACAAGAGTGGCTCCTGTTCGAAAGATTACCCTTCCTCGTCTAGAGCTGATGGCTGCTGTGATAACTGCCCGACTATGCACCTATGTTAAAGATGCAATTGATTGTCCCATAAGCCGCATTGTCTGTTGGACAGACAATTCTTCAACCTTGCACTGGATCAGAGGATCAGCCACACAGTGGAAACCGTTCGTTGCTAATCGTGTTATTGAGATACAGTCGCTGTTGGATCCTAGTGTTTGGAGATATTGCCCAGGATCGCAGAACCCAGCTGATCTACCTACCCGAGGCTTATCTGTAAGTCAGTTGAAAGAGAGTCGTTTGTGGTGGAAAGGACCCTCTTGGTTACAAGAGTCCGAAAGAGATTGGCCTGAGGACTTAAGGTCCAAAACTTCAAATGTAATTGTTGACATGGAGAGAAAGAGTAAAGCTAGTGTTAGTTGTGTTGTGCAACCCAAAGAGCCAGTTATTGACTTTACGAGGTTCATCAAGTACGGTCGCTTGTTAAGAACTGTTGCCTGGATCAGAAGGTTCATTTGCAACTCAAGGCTGAAGGAAGAGGAAAGATTGGTCAGCCCTTTAACTGGATTTGAGATACAAGAGGCAGAGAAATGGTTGATAACCCATGTACAAGAAGCAAGTTTTCCTGAAGAAATTCCATTGGTTAAACGCCAAAGTCCCTTGAACAACAGCAATCTAGCAAATTTAAACCCATTTCTGTGTCCTACTAGTGATTTGCTTCGCGTTGGAGGAAGAATTCATAAGTCGCTGTTACCAGAAGAGGAGAAGCATCCCATTATCTTGCCTTCTAATCATCCTGTTGTCAAGCTCTTGATTAATGATGTTCATTGCCGTGAACTGCATGCTGGTGTTGAGCACACTTTATCAGTCCTGCGACAGAAATATTGGCTGGTCAAAGGAAGATCGACGGTCCGTCAGACATTAAAGAACTGCTTAATTTGTCGCCATTACCAAACAAAGCCGTTTTCGCAGCGGATGGCACCACTTCCTGAGGATAGAATCAAACCTAACCCGCCATTCACCAATGTGGGTCTGGATTTTGCTGGTCCTTTGTATTTGAAAGACAGTGGTGACAAGGCCTACATTTGTTTATTTACTTGTGCAGTTACCCGTGCGGTACACTTAGAGTTGGTGAGCAACATGACGGTTGAACGATTTCTCCTTGCATTACGACGCATGGTTGCAAGAAGAGGAATGTGCAGCATTATTTGGTCAGATAATGCAAAAACATTCAAAGCTGCTAACAAAGAGCTACAGCAATGCTGGAGAGTACTAGAAGCTGACCAAACTCAGGTCGCATTGTCAGAAAAGAAGATTCAGTGGAAGTTCATTGTGGAAAGAGCCCCATGGTGGGGTGGCTTTTATGAGCGACTTGTAAAGAGTGTCAAGACACCTCTGAAGAAAATCTTCGCCAAAGCAATGTTGGATGCCGAACAGCTAACTACCATTTTGGCTGAAATTGAGGCGCAGCTGAACAGTCGTCCTCTTACTTACCTTGGTGCAGACCCTGGTGATTACAGTGTTATTACCCCTGCACAGATTCTTATTGGAAGAAATCTCCAAGCTTTTCCAACTAAAGATACCCGTGTTTCAGAACACACGTCAAGAGCCATCACCAAACGTTTTGAGTATCATCAGAGACTTGTAAATGGATTTTGGAGGCGTTGGCATGCTGAGTATCTGAAGTCTCTGACACCCCTCAAGAAATGGTTTAAAGTTGGTCGTGAAATCCGTAAAGGGGACTTGGTCCTTGTGAGTGAGGATCACGTAGCTCGGGGTCAGTGGTCACGTGCACGCGTGGAAGCCATCCATCCAGGTCGTGATGGTCTTATCCGGTCCGTTTCCTTACGAACCACATCTGGAAGTCTTACCCGTCGTCCGGTGCAGCGGCTACACCTGTTTGAAGCCTGCGATGCTGATCTAGCTGCTGAACTTGATTGAACTTGACTTGATGGAAACATGTGGAACAATTTGTCGTTGAACTTTATTAACTTTGACACGTTCATGTATTGATGCACTCCCTGCATCGGGCGGGAGGATGTTCCGAACCGAAAGTTCCTGTTCCTGTTTGTAGAATAATTAAGATTTTTTTGAACGCTGAACACTGGGAACTAGTTTAAGTTTGCAGGGTCTTGGAACCCCCCGAATACTGTTTACCATGTGCTTTTGAATCGATCGTTCGAAGAAATGTGTTGTGTTTAGTTGTTAAAACATCGTGTAATATTGGACAATAAACCGCTCAAAGACAGGGTTATTCCAGAAAGAATCCACCCCCACCCCCCACCGACGGATGGCAAGATTGTTTGACCCCTCACCCTCCACCCGGATTTCCTGGCCCGCTAGAATCCCCCCCCCCCCCCCCCCCCTGGATTTCCAAGCCCAGAGACCCCTCCTCCTGCCCGGATTTCCAATAAATTTTTCAAAGTCCTTACTTTACAGGTAATGAAAAAAGTACATGTAATCGGATTCAGGAGATTCTGCTTTTATAATGTCAAAACTGTGATGATGAGTGCTATAAATCGGAAACATTTTAAAAATAAATATTGCGTGACGCATCACGAACCCCCCCCCCCGTGATTTCAAGACCAAATCGAAATGCAATTTTTCTATAAAGCTTGTTCCTTAAATAACTGCTTTGATTTTTCCATGTATTAGTTTTTACCAGGCTTCATAGTTTCTTCAAAGTGTTGTCGCAAATACAATTCTTTCATATATGCAAATTTCGTGTGAACTGTAATTAGATCGCGTGTGTTTTTTCACGATCATGAATCCAAAATATTTGTTCTAAGGGTCAAAACGTTTTAATGAAACTCATATTTCCTTGAATGAAAATGTCTTTCCCTTGAATAAAAGAGTTAAACACTTATCAGAATTCAGTGATTTTCTGCTTCCGGAAGGCTTTGCGATTTATTTATCCAAATTGCAGCGCGGAGCACTACCGTCTGCGAATTATATTATAAACATCACAAAATAATATTTAAATTCAGCAACCTGCTTTATTATATCTAGTGTTTTCTAAAATTTCCGACTTTTCCTGTGTATATAGAATGCCATTCTTATCCGTAAAGATGATTCGCATGTTTTCGCGAATAAAAAAGTCTTGAAAGCAAACTTAATATTTCAGAAAGCGCTATTTAACTTAATTATATTTACTAGAGTGCCTTTACCGTTATATTGGCTTCACGAAGAAAACATTCGAGCAAGTTTGATCGCAATTTGCAATGTTTCTTACAAAGTAAATGGACATTCAAAATGTTATTTTCTTTACCGTAGTTTTCCAGGAATGTTTGAAAATTCTTAGTAAAGTCTGCCGCTTCGTGCTTCGAAGGAAGACATGTCCCGCTTTGTGATAAATGGATGCTGAACCTCACAGGAAGATTCCATCGCTTTCAGCTCTCTAACCGCCACTTCAGAGGCATACAAATCGTTTTATGGTCTTTTTCTTTCCATTTCGAAGTCTAAGAAGGCGTGTTTACATTTTGGTAATGGAAAATGAACGTCTGAAAAATTGAAGTGTGGAGTACAGAAGCGGTCATATTTGTTGGAAATCTGATGATAGTCTTTTCCGAGTGACAAACTGGTTCTCTCTTGTCCCCTCTAAAATCCAGACATGTGCTCAGTAGACGGATTCTGATTGGTTTAACCTTCCTGAAGCCTTTTATTTGAGCTATTTTGAAAAAAATAGCTCATTAGCAGGCGCAAAGGTTGGTTTGTGATGTTAGTATGTTTGTTAGTTTGTTTGTTTGTTTGTTTGTATGTATGTCTTGGGTTATGTCACACCAATCAGATTGCCTCTAGTATGTACACCGTGTACTATGTCAGCCAATCAAATATTCGCTTCTAAAATGGTATTACTGAAGGTCAAAGAAGGGCACTTGACATGAATTGAAAATCAGCCATCTTGAATCTCCGCGATTGTTGCCGCAAACACTAAAAGTGTAAAGTTTTGAAAATTTTTTGCTTGGGAACTGTTCTCTAATCCCGACTGGCTTGCTAACCTGGCAATATCAAGGACATTTATTCGGAAATACCGCCTATAATGTGCCCTATGCATGAATGGTAGAATGGTCTGCGGGGGATGAGACGTCCAAAAAATGTGGACTGCGGTTACGTTCATAGGTGAGCTTATACTGAAGTATGAGTATAGTTTTATTGCAAAAACGGCAAGCCGATTTCAAATAATATGATGCGGAACATGAATTGTATGTTTCAAGCTTGGGTTTCAAGAGATTACTATTTAAAATTGGATTTTTTTTGTCAGACACGCTGTCTGCACGTGAAAATGTTGAACTTTGTCTTTTTTGAAACTTGTCCGTGATGCATGGAGTTCAACAGAGAAAATGTAATGCAATTAATCTACAATTTACAGTATGTAAAACGTTTATCTTTCTTTGAATTAATGTGAGCTGATGTGTAGGTTATTAATTGTATGCCTCAAGCGATTACTATAAGCGAGAAGCGACTGTATTTTGTATGAGCAGTCACGTTGTGTGCACGTGCAAATATTGAACTTTGTCCTTATAGAAACTGGTACGTGATGAAATTCAACATGTTTTCGAGAAAACGTAATGTAATTAATTTCTATGGTGCGTTAAAAAACGCCTGTTTAAAAAATATTAGTTGCAATTTACTAGGAAACAAGCAAAATTCATTTTGGATGCGCTAAGTTTCTGCTGGTCGACATTACAGGAAAAGGTGTTTGGTTCCAAATGGTAACCTCAACAATGTTCGTGTAAGTAAGTCAATTAGCTTGTGGTTTTGAGTCGAAAACAATTTAATCTAATTAGTTCTGTTTCTATTTGCACGACTTTTTTGTGGAGAATAAAAAACAGTTGTTTAAATAATATTAGTTCCAATTTACTAGGAGACTACTTATATTCATTTTTCATGCGTTTAGTTTCTGTGAAAGACTTTTCTGGTTGACATTACAGAAACAGGTGGTTCAAAGAATTTTCGTGTCACTAATTTAATTAGCTTGTGGTTTGGAGTTGAAAACAATTTAATTTAATTAGTTTGCGTCTTCCAGGAGTAGCACTTTTTGTCGCGGGTCGCGAGTCGCGACTGAAAGTCGTGGGTGCGGGTGTGGGTGATAAGTGCGGGTGCGGGTAACAGGTGCGGGTGCGGGTAAAAGGTGCGGGTGCGGGTAAAAGTCGCGGGTAACAAATTATCAAAAAATTAAAATAAAATACCAAAAATTAAAAAGAAAAAAATACCAAAAACTTGCTTCTCCCAAAGCGGAGTTTCGAATTTTATCGTCCACTAATCATACTAGAAATTTGCAGTGGCATAGCCACAATTAGTGACTCTTCACTATTGTTAACAGATCGAATTACAATGTAAAAAATTTGTTTTTGTTTCTTTTTGTGTGCGCGGAGAGAGGAAAATCGGAAAAGGCGGCGAAGCCTTTGCACAGCGGTATATATATATATATTTTACCGTTTCGTCATGTTCTATCGTAAGCCGTCGGTAACAAAAGAATAACCGCCAAAATGGGACAAAATAATTTATAAACAAAAGCAATAATTATCAATTTAAAGTGAAAATTCCTGATAACGTCCAGGCATTTATGCTGAGCCGATTTCAAGGAATCTTCAAAGGAAATACGAGGTTTATTAAATATGTACCGTTCAAATTAATAAAGACCTTACGAAACCACGACGGCGACACCAACGCAAACGTCACTAAAAAATCAATCCGCAGTTATAAAACTACTTCGCGATTATATAAATCGAAAAGTTCAATTTGTATAATGTAGCCGAACTACCCGCGTGTTGAATTTGTAGAGAAGGCTTCTTTAAAGTTCAGATAGAGAAAGGAAAATTCACAGTCATGTGTTCGCGTTCTCTTCAAAACCTCGAATTTGATAATTTCACGTAGTTGTTTTGCAGAGAACGTCCAAGAATTGTGCCAAAACTTTCTCAAAAGTCCTTCGCTTCTTATTTCCGGTTCCCGTAGTAGGCCCGTGCTCCCGCTCCCACGGCAAGTGTAGACGATGATTCGTCTTGCTTCGAAAAATTCACGAAAAACCTTATGGCGGGGTGTACACCCGTCTACACCCTTTGTACGCCCGAGGGTTAATCAGTACATAAACTTACAATATTACAAGGAAATTGCTGGTTTGCTTCGAGAAATATCCATGTGGTACACGGAAAATAGCAAGTTTGGAAAAACCTATTTTATTTTAGAACGCGTTGACAGCGACGTGCATGGAAATGGGAGTGAAAAAAAATCTATCTGTCCACTGTGAACACAGGTAGCCTAAGCTCAAGTGATGTTTACACGTTGTAAACGTCGTGGTAACTGTTGCGTAATAGCGAAATTATAAGGATTTGTATGGGGAAAATTCACTTCGAATTTGAGCGTAAAATTAGAAACGATATTTGAATAAAACTGGCTCACCTGAACTTCTTTGTGTATTTAATTGTGTCTTGAGTGGTACAGTTGAACTAAAACTCGCTGGAATCGCTTCGAATCGACCCCAAAACCACTCAAGACACAAGAAAACACACAAATAAGTTCAGCTGAGCCAGTTTTACTCAAACTGATCGTTCCTAATTTTACGCTCAAATTCGAAGTGAATTTTCCCCATACAAATCGATCCTTATAATTGCGCTATTACGCAACAGTTACCACGAAGTTTACAACGTGTAAACATCACTTGAGCTTGGGCTACCTGTGCTGTGAACGTAACAGTCGCAAATCCCCTGTTATCGAAAAAGCGCAGTGTGTAAATCGTCTTCACTTATGTATGTATTATCGTATTTACTTACTTATTTTAAGTAATGCTACATTATTTTCTTTTTCTGCAACTCAAGACATAAAGAAATAGTTTTTGGTTGGGATAAATGCGTTATCTCCGCAATTACTTTTAGTTATTTTTTTAATTTCGCAATTATCAGCAGCCATTAATTTAAATGCTTTTGTCACTCTATATACCTTATTATAGGAAATTAACAATGCACGTTGACAACGCGAAGAAAATTTACGTTACACTAAATTAACGCGAATTTTTCAAAAGTTAGGTTTACATGCATTAAATTAACGCGAATTTTTCGATAAGCATCTTGCTTTATTTACTGCGATTTTCATAATTCTGCAAACTCGCACTTTGAAGAAGTGAGCTATCCTCTCGGGGAGACGGAGGAGTATCAAGATCAATCAAAAGACATTTTGAACTCGATTTTAAACGAAGACGTCCTGTCAGATAGTGACTCTGAAGAGCCAATAGAGGAGTCATGAACTAATAAGGTTTTGTAATGAAATAAAGGTGCTTTAAAATAACAATGTTGTAAAATAGCGTGCATTAAATTTACATCGACATTAATTAAGATACATTAAATTAACGCGAATTTTGTAAAATCGCGTTAATAAAGTGCATTGTTAATTTCCTATAATAAGGTAGTCTGTATGACATCTTCTCTCCTTCGTTCCTCTGTGCTCTGCAGTCCGAATAGGGCGTCCGCTCAATACACCAAGATATGCAGGATCTTTGCTGTGACACCAATGAGAATATCACTGTCTCGGGGGTAGAAGCGGAATATTGACACTCAAAAAATTCCGTATTCCTCTGCTCTCCTGAGGTAAATATTCCCATTCCCTACTAATTTTTTGGGAGATATTCCTTATTCTTTTTAATTTTTGAAAGTGCCTTACTCGACTTACTCGTCCCGATACTCTCATACTCAGTCCGCAACCAACAAAGTAAATGTTTAACACGACACGAAAAATTGCGAATTGAACCTCAATTTTGCCATGTCCCATGGTTTCAGGATCATGGTTCGGCGTTTGACTCAAGCAGACATCATAGTCCGTTTTCATTATGATACTATCTGTCGTTAGAATTGATTTTTTAATTATTTCCGCAAGTATTGTTACCATGCTTCGACCATGTTGAACAAACTGTACACAAAAACGACACTGCAGATCATGCATAACCTGGTCTGACCTGAGCAAACCATTTGGCGAGCTATTTTTTGTCCTTTTTAACCCAAAATAGTTCGGGAACAATTGTTATGGAATACAAAGAAAACCCTCAGCTAGTGAAAGGTTAAACAACTCAAATGGATCATCAAATGCTATTCTATTTCCATAAAAAATTTCAGTTCACTGGACCTGGGTCACTGAACAAGACTGCTATAACGCCAACAGTGACGTCAATAAAAGCAAAAAAAAAGGTCGATCCTTTTTAACAGAAATTTCTGTTTCAACTGCAGTTGCAACATGGTTTTTCAAATATGAAAACGGGTTTAACTGGTGGAGTCAAATGATTTTCACTATGAGTTTTTAATAGAGTCATCACAAGCCAGAGGGTTGATTTTATTGAACACATTAGGGGTCCACATTCGCCTTGGAAATTCACACGTTTAAATAAATCTTAATTAGTTTTCACACATTCCTGTTCGCACCCAGTTATCCCTATCTGTCTAAAGTTATCGTTTCCTATTGGCAAAAACAGCCTTAAAAACTATTAATAGGCTCGCTCTGTGTTGAACGGAAGCCAAGGATATGCAGTATGGTCAGACTGGCACAGAGTGGTACAATACAATACAATAGTCAGTTATGATCTTACTATAAATAACAAAGTAGCCACTTATCAGCCACTTAAGTTTATATTTATAGTCAGGTTCTAGGTATTATTTTTAGTCGATAAATAAAGCCGAATTCTAGAAGAAATTTTTTCATTGTGTCTATGGTTTAGTCACAACTAGCCGAGAAATAACTGATCATAAACTGCAACTTTGTTATTTATCGATCGTTTTTTTTTTCATTTTCGTAAGCAGTTTGTTTTCTGGCTATGAGAACAACCCCAGAGAAGGATGTTGCAGGGAATGCCAAATAAAAGAAATTAAGAAATTCTTGAAAATATACAGCTAAATTTTCTCTATAATTACGGTTAGCGAAACATACATTCAAATGGACAGAGTAGGATCATTCTGTCGCTTTTTGTCTACTAGGTAATATGTCGATAAAATTCACCTTAGTTAGTTAATAGGTGCTTCCAATTGGAGACGTTCACTCAACGAGATATACAAATAATCTAATTTAACTCACGTCATTCTCTGCATTACGAAGCACTTTGAACTTTCCAAACCGCGTCTTTCAATGACTAGTGTCATTGAAAGACGCGGTTTGATAAATTAGTTTTTAATTGCGGTGTGGGATTTAAGTACTTTGATATTTTAAGTCGATAAACAAAGCCGAATTCTATTTTTTCATTATCGCTATGGTCTAGCGAACAGCCCTCGAATTTAGTAGACTCCACAACTAGCCGAGAAATAACTTAGCATAAACTGCAACTTTGTTATTTATAGATCGTTTTCATTTTCGTAAGCAGCTTGTTTTCTGGCTATGAGAGCAACCCCAGAGAAAGGATGTTGCAGGGAATGCCGCAAATAAAAGAAATTAATTAAGAAATTCTTGAAATACAGCTAAATTTTCTTTATTACTGTTTTTGTTCAGTTCAAAGATTCAAAAGACCACTGATTTGCATCCTCGCTTTAGAAAAGTCATATGATGCCCGATTTAGGGTGTTAGCTCTATTGTACATTGTACACATTCATTCTATTAGGTAAAATTATGTATTCTAATATATTCTATGGTATTGTATTCTATTGTATTGTCGTTCTTTTGTGCTCTAATATTCTATTGTTTTAACAAAAGAATAAGTGTTACCCCTAAATCGCGCATGGTATAAGAAAAGTCTTTTAACTGAGTGAAAAATACTTGTTTTAGTTTCGCACATGGACGCTCAGCTGCACGGCCAAAAATTTAAAAATTCTACATCTCCAAAGCAATGTTGCTGATATGAAGAACCTGTTGAGAGACTGATATGCAGGATTCACACCTAGTGCGCTAATAATCCCCCACAAATATTTGAAGAACGCGACGTTAAACGTCGGCTTGGTCCTAAAATCGGGGATCTGGCTTGTTATGTATTATTGACCGCTCCGTGCAAGCGTTCGTGAAGCAGGCGGTGACGTGAAATCGCGTGCGTAGTACGCGCTCAGGTGTGCAACTGGAAACGGCGGTTGATGCGGAATGAATGTGATAAAAGATTGGTAAGTGATCCACGCTTAGCCACGAGCTCTACTGCTTACCATCCCAACATAAGAGGATGCATTTTAGTAAATTTATATTAGAATATTTCCTATTCTCTATTTGTCATGCGCTTTATTGAAATATTCCGTATTCAGTATATTTTTCAGGCAAATATTCAATATTCCTCAGTTTTCAACCACGATATTCAATATTCAATATTCCGCTTCTACCCCCGACACTGTCCCCTTCATGCTGAATCGTGCTATCATTTTTCGCGTTGATTTTGAATTGCTACAATGAGCGCCGCAAAACGTCTTTTTCCTTGCATTTCACTCTAGTGAGGATAAGACACGTCAAATTGAACAAAGGAAACTTTGTACTTTTCTCTTCCACAAAACTTCACTAGTTTCGGGTGCACTTAGGGGCCGTCGACATATTCACAAGTTCCCCGCTTAACGTTCACTGGACGTTAAGGTCAGACCCCCCCCCCCCCCCCCCCCCCCCCCTCCTCCTTAACGTCCACTTAGAATTTTCACCGTCCGGACGTCGCCTGGAGCGAAGTTTTTTAATAGTCGGGTAAATACAGTTTGCGAGACTACTGATGTGTGAAACAACAAACATTATTGGTGACATGTTTCTTTGTGATTAAAGCGAAATTGGGAACGTTGACATGTGTGACACTTCTAGGATTAAAAACTAACAATTTCGTACTTGCTCCAAATGCCCCGCGCTAACGTCCAAATCTCGACTCTCGCTAACCCCCCCCCCCCCCCCCCTCCCCCCCTAAACGTCCAGTGAAATGCGTGCACGTGTGCTAAACTTTAACTTATAGTTTTGAATTTCACGGAGTATTAAACAGTACGAAGAACATTTTCTGGTTTCATTTCGTTCAATCCTTTTTTGTCATGGAGCCCGACATTTCGCCTAAGCCAGGGCCTAGTTAACTAGTTAACTGATGGTTCCAAATCACCCATGCGAAACAGCTGGTGGTTGAAGTATCAGGTTGAAGACTCTGCAAAACAACTACGTGAAATTACCAAATTCAAGGTTTTAAGAGAACGCGAACACATGACTATGGATTTTCCTTTCTCTATCTGAACTTTAAAGAAGCCTTCTCTACAAATTTAACACGCGGGTAGTTCGGCTACATTATACACATTGAACTTGTCGACTTATATAATCGCGACGTAGTTTTATAACTGCGGATTGATTTTTTAGTGACGTTTGCGTTGGTGTCGCCGTCGTGGTTTCGTGAGGTCTTTATTAATTTGAACGGCACATATTAATAAGTCTCGTATTTCCTTTGAAGATTTCTTGAAAATGCCTGGACGTTATCGGGAATTTTCACTTTAAATTGATAATTATTGCTTTTGTTTTTATTTTGTCCCATTTTGGAGGTTATTCTTTTGTTACCGACGGCTTACGATTGAACATGACGAAACGGTAAAAATATATATGTATATATACCGCCGTACAAAGGCTTCGCCGGGTTTTCCGATTTTCCTCTCTCCGCGCACACAAAAAGAAACAAAAAGAAAATTTTTACATTGTAATTCGATCTGTTAACAATTGTGAAGAGTCACTTTGTGGCTATGCCACTGCAAATTTCTAGTATGATTAGTGAACGATAAAATTCGAAACTCCGCTTTGGGAGAAGTATTTTTTTGGTATTTTTTTCTTTTTAATTTTGGTATTTAATTTTAATTTTTTGATAATTTGTTACCCGCGACTTTTACCCGCACCCGCACCTTTTACCCGCACCCGCACCTGTTACCCGCACCCGCACTTATCACCCGCACCCGCACCCGCGACTTTCAGTCGCGACTCGCGACCCGCGACAAAAAGTGCTACTCGTCTTCCAGGCCAAAGGAACCTTTTCCACGTGTCTTTTGTGAATAATAAAAGAAACCTTTAAAAAGAGACTAGATACAAATTTCCAGGAAATAATAAGCCTTCAATTTGGATGCATCAAATTTATGTGCAGGACTTTTCTGGTTGACATTTAATTTAATACACTCATTACTGAAACAAGTTGCTCATTTCACTGGGGCCGTAGTTTCGTCAAAAAATAACTCCGGAAATCCCGTGAAAAAAAGCTAGCCGAGAAACGAGAAACGGGACCCAGTTGGTTATCTCGGTATTTTTTTTGGTAGTGGGCGGGCCGGAGGATTTGAAAAACGTATATCTGCAAGCGGTTATTTGTGCGAGTTAACTTCCGCTGTTTTGTTACTTTCACCATTTCATATCATTTAGGTAATTTTCAAAATAGCTCATGCACGCAATGCGTGCCTATGTTAACAATAGGGGACAAAAATAACTTTCTAGGGGAGGCAGAAGCGAGTTCGCGTACACTAAAATATGCGTACATAAATTTGCATGCAAAATCGTGACACAAAAAAAAATAAGAAAAACGAAGCCCTTTTTATAACTCTTGCGCTTCGCGCACGAGTAATCACAAAGCATAGCAATGCGAAACAAATGAAAACCGCTGTATAAAGTCACTGATGACTGAAGTGGGAGGTAGGAGGCGGCGCCAATGGCCTTGTGGTTAGGGTTGTGGACTTGTAATCCACAGGTCCCCTCCTCCTCGCCCTAGCTACACTGTACGGTTCCAATTTGATCTCCTCGTTCCATACTACTGCTGGATGAGATTGTTTATTTAAATATGGTCTGGTATAGGGTAAGGGTTTCAGAGTCTCAGCGGCACACCACAACACAAACATGGACAGAGTACCCCACCCAGCCCCCCCGAGGGTGGAGTCATGTATTGTTATACCTGAGTAGTAAGACACCAACTTTATGACGTCTTTCGCATTTTTAATGCCATAATCACAAGACATCTGACAGGAATACATTCCGTCATCTTCATCTGTCACATTAAAAATGTCGAGAATAAACTCGGCTTGCAGCAGTCGTTTCTTACGGCACTCGTTGTTCGGGTGGCGTCTCCTTATTGTGTACTTCGTGTTGTTTTGCAGCTTCGTGTTTCTATAGTGCCATGTCAATACGACTGGTCCAAATATGCAGATTTGCCAGGACAATACCGAGCATTTGATGCTTGTGTTGGAGAATTTGACGGCGGTAACATGGTTAGGTGTTGCTGTTATATAACCCGGGGGACCTGTGGACAGAAAGCAATTAATTCTCTCTCCGCACCTATTCTAATTGCCTGCGAAAGTGACGCAAGATGTTTTATTTTATCACAAAGTGTTGTAATGCAAAACCAAAGCTGGGAAGGTGGCGCGTGATATTTTTAATCAATCACAAAGCGTCTGAGTCATGCAAAACCAAGTAAAAATTTAAGTAAGCCACAGAAGGACACACGACTTGAGCTTAACGGAGGAACGGGGCAGGGGAACGGGGAATCTTTAAAATTGGAATCTTAAAATGCACGAAACAAGTGGAAAAAGCGCAGAGCGCAGAAGGAGGACGATGGTTTCCCGCTTTTGTTTTCTTCGTTTTTTACGTTCATTTGGTTAGCGTAAAAATCATGATTGGTTAGAATTTATTACATGTCAATCAAGGATTTTATACGCTGCTCCGATTGTACAGAATTAGTTGTATGTCATTCGGAGGTACTTGATTTGTTGCTCTCAACAATTTCCGGCTTTTATACGGCGGAAAAAATGTAAAGTACGTACGGAGCTGACAACCTAGGAACGAAAGATATTTCGTCGATATTTTCAAACCCTTGTCGGAAAAGAAAAAGTTTGAAGTTCTGTCATTTGTGATCAGTGGTGATTATCGTTCTTTTCATGATTGCGATAAATCATTGGTGTGTGTATTTGTATTTGCTTGACGTTTTCACTCTTTTTAAACTGCATTGAATGAAAAGCTCGATCTCTTTATTGCCGAGGAATTAGTCAGAGCTATTTGCAGGGAGTGATAATTTAAGTCTGAGGAAACTTTCTGTGGCAATTTAATGATAATTTGTGAGACCTATGGAATGTTTTGACCGCTTATATTTCAAACATGAAAAAACACGTCTTAAAAATGTTTTAGTGATTTATTTAAAATCGAACAGTTTAATTTTTTTTTAAATTTTCTCATTTAGTGTGCTATACTGTGTACATTATAACGCATTTCTTCGCTTGTCGCGGGTAGCCCCAAAATCGAAAGATAATTAGAAAAAACTGTTTTTCGCCATGTTTGTTTACCGTTGCTATGGAAACGCTGATTAGCATAAAAAGAGCATTATCGAAAACTTTTATCCAAGCCTAACATCTGGTATCAAATTCAGGTTCATTGAGTTAAAGTAAGATTATATATAAGCGCATTCAAAAAGGGAAGTGTGACCCAAAAAAAAACTACTTGGAGCCACCTTAAGTCCGATCCACATCTTGGTTTAAAATTTCCATACTGAGTTTGAAGTCAAAGAATTGAAGAGTAAAACAGATTTTAAATGACCAAAACATCTTAGCGTGACATAATATATGAATTGTGTTAAACGAGACTGTCAGTAGACAACTGAATGACGTAATACGCTGGGGAATTAAAATACAGCAATAATCTTTTAACACCTAATACACTGGGGAATTAAAAAGTTTACAAATGATGGACCGAGTGAATCTGTTTCTGTATACTAAATCTCGGTCAACGCTTCGCGGATTCACGAGATAAAAACAGCTAAAAGGACAAAACTTGCGAAGAAAATGGCCGTTTATCTATTAACGCTTTCCGCTAGGAGACAAATGTGCATGTATGCAAGACTATCGTGTCGTCTTGAGTTCTGTATTGTTAAGTTGGCCAAGTTTTCCCATTAAATTACAGGCAGACACATTTATTTCCCTTTTTTCCATAAGTGGCTTGTAGCAATTGACAGGTTTTCTCTAAGAGTGATCAGCATCAAATTTCTCCCTGTAATATCAATGCCTTATTAATCAAAAAGGTCACGAGAATTAAGGACTTGATCACACAAGATGAATTCTCTTGATATCAAAACAATTTCTCCCCACTACTTCTATAGGAAATGTATAGGGACAAGAAATGACAATTTAAATTTTGATGTTACACGCACAATATCCAGTTTTAGGGACAGGATTGTTTGCTCTCCCAAGCTGAAACAGACACAAGCTACAGGAACCAGCTGGAAAAACGTCTACCAAGACTTACTTTTATGTAACTATTTTACCGCTTTCTGTTAGTTAAATTTATAGCCCTTTTCTGGTTTAAAATGAAGACAGTGTTGCGCGTGACTGTTACCGTTTTTGTGTTGTCACCCAGAAATACGAGCACTCTAGATCTGTTCAGCACGATGATGTTTTTCCTGATTATATATTTTTTTAATAATAGAACGTTTCGCGGGCGTGTTGTATTTACAAATTAAATATAGGGAGGGCGAATGGCAAAAAAACAGTGGCCCCTTGCTGCAGGCACTACCTTCCCTTTTCCTCACTTCTGCACTCTGTGCTTCGAGCGTGCCCACATCTCCACTCCCCACCCCTCACGCAGGCTAAGCTTAACCCGGTTGCCATGAAGAAGCAACTAGGAATATTGCCACCACGCCACTGACCCCTGGATGGGATGCTAGTTAAATCGCAGGGTTACCCCCAGGGTAACCTCCTACATGACACACATCTCCCAGCATTATGTCGCCAGTCACCATATACAGCTGAATGAGGAGAGACAATGTTGAGCAAAGTTCTTATCTACTAAAAGGAAACAACACGATCATGTGAAATCATAGTAGACGTAAAGTCTTTAAACACTCAAATGTAAATCACTGAAAACGCAATACTTACACTCAACTAAAACTTGTATTACTTTTGACGTATAACTGCTGTTGTGACTGGTCTTTGCCTTACAGGTGTAATATCCCTCGTGCTCAATTCGTACAGATGAGAAGTGAAGCGTGCTGCAAAGTTTAACATCGCTTAACTGTTCCTCTATCTGATAAAGCCCGTCAGTTCCATTAGTAATTGGCTTATCATCTTTGTACCAGGAGACGTTTTGCACAGGAGGACAACTTTCAAAGTCGCACTTAATTTTACAGGTTTGATCCTTTACGCAGTCTTGTAAAAGTGAATCATCTGTGAGGCACAATATAGAGGTGTTATTGACCATAAAGTCACAATATATAGAGCCGGTTATTGACCGTAAAGACACAATGTAGAGAGGATATTGACCATAAAGACACAATACCGAGAGGTTTTTACCGTAAATGTACAATAAAGAGAGGTTATTAACCATAAAAAGTTATTTCTCCTTGTCAGTGTTTGCTTAGCACAAGCATACATAAGAAAATTCATGTGAGGAACAACGGCATGCTTCTGTTTTGTTTTGTTTTTGTTTATTTGTTTGCAATTGTTTGTTTGTTTTTCTCATTCGTGGGCACACTTTGCGTCCGTTTGTGACTGACTGACTGACTGACTGACACCAGTGGGAACTAGTATTGAGGGGGAAATATCTTGATATATCTTGCCATAGTGAACCATCGACGACTGCAAATACACGGTTTCTTATGATCGCTGAATTTTTGGTCGTGATAATGCAATCGGTTGACGTGCAATAAGCCATTTTCGTATTTAAAATTACCGCTGAATTCAAACACCAATGACACATTGATACAGGGTTAGACTCGACCTGATGTAAAATATTCACAAATACCGGCAGAAGGTGCGTGAAATTTGAAAATTAAACAATAGACAGAGCTCTAAACAGGTCATCTTCTCGCCTGAATTTGTGAATTTATCACTTCAGATTGAGGCTAACCCTGTAAAAATGCGTCTTCAATGCTTTCATTCAGCGACAACTGGACTATTGTCCTGTAACCATCCGTTACTATTTGCTAGTTATGGGTTTCTCCCGCTTTTAGACTATTGCCCTATTAGGGACGGACCATTAGAAAAGTGATGGGGGGGGGGGGGGGGGGGGGGGGGTGGGGGATTTTCAGCTTGCACGAATTTTTTTTTTTCGCCCATTGCTTGTGCAGGATTTTTTTTTTGCAGGTGAAACCCTCTGCACGAATTTTTTTTTTCAGACAAATATTGCTTTGTTTTTCATTTACTAATTAAAAAAAGGTGTAATACTTAAAAACCATTTTTGACCATTACGTATATTTGAAAAATATATATTAGGAATAGTCCGCTACGTTGCACAAGACTATATCCTATTATGGAACGCATGAAGCAAACACAACTTGACACAAGAATTACACGCCTGTTGTAGAAAAAATATGCAGTGTATCTTGAATTCATGGAGACATACACGAGACCTCCTCTCTACAACACTAAAAGAACTGTGCTTTGTGTCAGAAAATATCATACATGCTATGAAATTAAGAATAAAGCCTCAGAAAGAAACACAACTTAACGTCGGATCGAAACTACACCAATGCTATTGGTTCAATTAAACGAGCCAATGAGAAAACGGAAAATTCGATCCTTCCCAAGAGTACAAAAGCGGCAAACATTTCATGTACAACGGAATAATTTCATATTATTCCGCGAGACAGTTACTTATGGGAACAACTGATGAGGTTCACCTAAGAACCGAAACTCGAGTCTTGCTATATTAATAAGAAAAACGTAAGAATTCACTAGCGTCCGTGAGATTTTCAATACAGATCACCATATCTGTTCAAGCCATGTCGGGATGCAATAACACCATGATGAAACAACGGAGGTTCTTCAAGCTCCAAGAAACACTTCTCAGAAACAGAACTATATATAAAACAAGGAGCTAAAACAGAGGCGGATCCAGGGATTTCTGAAGGGGGGGTCTGGGTTCATGCCTGCCCGGAAATTTTTCCAATTTTACCCTCTGAAACGCCATTTCCAGCACTCCTGAAACTCGAAAAACGTTTGTTAAGTCAAAAAATTGACAAGCAGTCAATTGGTGGAGGTGAAACAACTACGTATAAAACAATTTTATTCTATTATTTTTATGAACCACAAGGGAGACACAGGTCTGAAAGGGGGGGGGGGGGGGGTCCGAACCCCCCCCGACCCTCCCCCTGGATCCGCCACTGTAAAACATAAACTGCATGAAATCATGATTCCAATAGAGACACGGCAGCTTCAGACTTTGATCTTAGACGCCTACATCCGTGATAAAGATCCACTTTCTCACAAGTCTTGCACACCGCAGATTTTGACACTAAATCACGGCAGGGGCGTAGCCAGGAATTTTTCAGAGGTACGCACAATCAATTTCCAAACACTCCCCCTACCTCCTCCCCCACCCTCAAGTCCCAAATCTTTCTTTTTCCCGACTTTTTCAGGTACGCACGTGCGTACGTGCGCGGTACAGGTAGCTACGCCCCTGCACGGGCTGAGAGATTGACTGATCCTAGCATATTCATAACAATAACAAAAACTGCAGCCGATCACTACATATCTTGCAACAAAAGTTAGCCAAAGAAGCCCTAACATATGCCAAGAGAGCTAGCATAACGAAGGCATAGAGAAACAATAATTCCATAAATGGCTACACAGCATGAAAATCTCCTGTCACTTAAGAGATTTTTATCCCAAAGATCATCAAAGAGTCATACAGTACATATCGAGCATGCAAAACTGAGACAGAGATAATAGTGACTAGTCACAATTCTATATTGGTGATCTAAAGGGAACAAATATCTCGTAGACATTCTTGGGAAAGCATTTCAAAAGGCTTCTTTACACATTTTGCGACTAGCGGGAGTCGTGTTTGGCCTGTCACCTTAAAAATACTATTTATAAATAATAGTATAGGAAGGCCCCAAGAATGTTTTGAATTTTTGAAACGCCAAGAGCGCTATTTTCAATAGGCACTTTGGCAGCTTTTATATATTAAATAACAACAATATAACAATAATAACAACCATAATAACAACAACAATAACAATAATAACAACAATTATAACAATATATTAAATAACAACTACAATAGGACTTCTCCTTCTGCATGAATTTTTTTTTCTTTGCCTTGAACTTTGCACGAATTTTTTTTCCTGGCATTTTCCCTTGCACGAATTTTTTTTTGGTTTCCCCCCCCCCCCCCCCCCCCCCCCCCCCCCCATCACTTTTCTAATGGTCCGTCCCTTAGGGCCTATTAGCAGCTTGTTTCTGGATAGTAGAGCGGGCGAAATAATCACTCGTGCAAGTGTGCAAAACCTTGCCACCTCGCACGCTCGCGTGCGTGATTTGCTCTACCCCTCGCGACTCCCCCAAAAAATATTGTTTTTATTTTATCCCGCCGTTTATTATTTCAATACGTGCGCTGAATATTTTGTCTTGCGTATAAAACATTAATTTGCAATTTGTTATTTTTGACTCCTGTAATATCGCAAATATTTTGCCTAATTTACTTCGCGTATTATCAACTGCACGAATCAAGACGTTTGGTCGTGAGATAACAAATTCGAATTTACGACTCGTACGTGAGGTCGCGAGCACGATTCAAGCTACCAAACAATTCGAGTAACAGATGTTTTCTTTAGTGATATCAGGCTTTTAACAATTAGCAATTAAGGCAGTAGTCAGAGTAGTCAGTAGCCTCGTTTGGTTAAGTAGAAAAATAACATAAAATGTTTCTAGAACTCAAACCCATCGACCTTGGCAATTGAAAGGGTAGGGACAAAACGTGGGGTACCCCATGGCCTAGGCCATGGGGTAGGCCATGGTGTAGGCCATGGTGTAGGCCATGGGGTAGGCCATGGCCTACCAGTGGTTAATTTCTTAAAAAAAAATTCTAAAAAGTAAATAAATAATTCCTCTTAAATACTGTAAAATCTCTGTGTTGTCTGTTCCAGCCTTGTACCACTTCATACAACTTAAAGACAGGGAGTTTGTACTAAACGGAGGGGTAGACTATTAAAAGGTGCAGGTTTTTTTTTTTGGGGGGGGGGGGGGAGAGGGTGGGAAATCTAAATCGTGATTCTTGAAAAAAAAACGGGTTTTTCACTAAAATCCTAAGTGATAATGCATCCAGAAAATCCAAATCCGAACGCAGCGGCTACTTCAGATAAGATCTTAATCCTGATGATTCATGCCGGGGAAAGGATTAGAAAAAAAGTACTACCACAGGGAACCCAAACGCTGTATTACCTATAACATAATCATTTCAATTGATAATAATGTTATTTCCCTGTATCTTATTGAGTCGTTTTGGAGCTGCGATTTGAATCAGAGCGAAGGCGGTTGACCTTGCATGTTTCAAATGAATTGTTGTGTCTGCCGCTTCGTAAATACGACGCGCCTATTACGTCTCAAGTTTCCATGCATTATTAACTCAAATTTTCCATTTATACCATAACTATTTTATATTCAAACTATCCTTGGGGGAGAATCTCGGGTTTCAATTTACGCACCTTTTTATAGTCAACCCATGAACCAGGGCTCGAGACTTACGGTAGCCAACTAGCCAAAGTCTAGTAAAAATTCAGTTTTAGCTACGGATTTTGGCTTTCACTAAGCCCTTCTGGTTAGTGAAAATGGAACTGCACTGGACGGAAATGAAACTGAAAATTATTTCATATCAATCGCAATTTAAGTAAATTGAGAGAACAGAAACTAATGCATAGACTGTAAACGGCATCATATTATTTAATGCTATAAAGAACGATTTTCCTTTTTTGTTACAAAAGCAACGACAGGAAAGAATCAAACTGCTTTGCGCTGTTGAAATCAAGCGGAACAGCTTCCCGGCATCAGGTTCATTTAGCATAAATAATGAGGTCAAAGAGGTCACATATGCGTTTTTCCAAAAAGTAAGAATCTTTGAATCTTGCTCGAGAGTTTGAATGATTTTGAAATTAATTTTATTTTTATATATACAAATTCAAAATAAGTTAAAACGGAGTAAAATATGTTCAATTCGGTTGAAAACAGAAAACCTGAATAGCAGTACTACATGTAAATGTCTCGGAGATTTTTTTTCTCCTTTAACTGTCGCTGTAACTCCCCACCCCTTTACCACCCCCCGTGCAAGTCTGGACAGTGAAAATTTATTTTGGCTAGTGAAATCAAACCTGTCACAAGCCACTAGGCTGGTAAGCTAAAAAGTTAGTCTCAAACTCTGTCTTTTAGTTCTATGAAGTGGTACAAGGCTGGAACTCTTGAACACAGAGATTTTATGGTATTCAAAGAGGAATTATTTATTTTTTAGGATTTTTTTAAAGAAATTAACCACCGGTAGGCCATGGCCTACCCCATGGCCTACCCCATGGCCTACACCATGGCCTACCCCATGGCCTAGGCCATGGGGTACCCCACGTTTTGTCCCTACCCCAATTGAAAAGTAAGACTACATTCAGTAGCCGACACTTGAAACCACGATCCCTTCCATCCTTCACCCTACACTCTGCCCTACAGAATCTACGAATCTTTCACTCTTACGAAATCTTCGTCTATTCTTTCACCCATCAAAATAACACATTGCACAATAATTTAACTAATGAAACGTCCCAAATATTTTAGAGCGACAGACCTATGTGGTAAATATATATTCAGGTCTGGTTGCTATCTAATGTCTAATCGCAGAAACACTTCAAAATAACGTTTCTAGAATTTTCCAGAAGAGGTGTCCATTTGTGACCATGAAACACGCCCATTTTAATTCTCGTTGGCATTCTGAAGTGCCACGAGTAACTAAACAGGAAAAAAAATCGAGTGTTTTTTTTCTGGCAGGCTACAGGAAAATGAAACCATACAAATTGGGTATCTTACCATCCAACATCCACTAAAGAAGGGCATAGCCCGAAACGTTTGGACTGCTTTTTCGTAAATTTTTGGCACTTAAATTTAACATTTTTAAATTTTTCCTGTTCTAAATCCAAGTGCCATGCAGACACTGAACATTTTACAGGAAAATGAAACCGTCTTAATTGTGTGCGTACATTTTTGCGTTTTTTTTATGCCTACTCTGATTACCGGTAATGTGCCCTTGGGTCTTCGAAGATCGGGATCGCTGCAAACGAAACTATTGCGAGAAACGAGTTACAAAAAATTCGTCGGAACAGAAACGCTGCAACAGAAATGCCGTCATCTTAGGAGCTTATTTCTCGGGTGGAAATAACTTGGCCACATCAGTTCTAGACTATATCGAAGGAAGTCGATTCCCACATTTTGAGCCAAATAAAACGGACCATTTTTTTTCTAGAAGGGCCTCAATATAAATTAAAATGAGGGGCAGATGAGCGCATTTCAGGCGAAAAAAATCGAATGTTTTTCCGGCAAGCTACAGGAAGTTTAAACCGTCTAAATTGGTGTGCGTACATTTTTGCGCCCTTTTTCAATACTTCAACTTCAACTTCAACTTTATTGAGTCGGTAAAGCCAATAGGCATCACACCAACTAATACCTACTCTGATTACCGGGTATCTGCGCTTGGGTCTTTGATGATCGGGATCGCTGCAAACAAAACTATTGCGAGAAACGAGTCGACGTTTGTTCTGATCTTTTGTACGTCAAGTTGGTTGCGAGTTAGGGAAAAACCGTTTTATTTAGTAATTTTGATTACCATTTTGGTTGATCAATCAAAAATAAACTCCGTTGAATTATTACGCACCGTATCAAACGCAAATATATTGGAAAGGTGTTCTGTTATGAGAATTCGACAACCCAAATCAACTGAAACTCTTGTCGAGGTTAAAACGGCTGTGACCCCTAAAACACGACATAAGTTTGGTTCTGTCGCTATTGACTGTTATATTGTGTAACTTCAGTAACTTACCTGTGTTTACATTGCACGCAAGACAACAACGAATAAAGAACATCACTTGGAAAAGTTTTTTCATGTCTATCAACATCACAAAAATCGGAAAACTCTAGCACTTTGCCTTGTGATGAATATTCACATTGAACAAAATAAAGTTCCCGTTCGAAAACTATTCAAGTTTCAATTGAAATTTAATAGGTACATTTTAATTTTTTGTGTTGTGTTTACATTTAATCGTTTACCAAGGTTTCAATTTACTGAGGTCAAGTTACTTAACCCCACAGGGAACCCAAACGCTGTATCAGCTATAACATAATTGTTGCTGCGAGCGTAGCGAGCAGAAGTCCTATTTAATCGGGCTGGCTTGTTGCCATAACCAATAACCATCAACAAAACAAACAGCCGAGAAAAACAGATGCTAGCTTTGAAAGTGCGCTCATTGTCTCAATGCCTCGTTCTAAGAAGAATTGAAAAGACTAGAGCCAATTTTCTGCAATCCCGCACCTCGCTCGTTATTTCTCGCGTCGGCTCGTCTCATGGTCTCTCATGTCTCCCGGCCTCCTCTCATGGCTTCCGGCCGATCGGCCATGCGCCAGGAGCAAGAGAGAGGCAGCTGTATTGGCGGGCACACACTCCTCCCCAACAAGAACAGACGTTCGGGGAAGAATGCGTGACGAGCAGACTAACCTCGTCCCCAGGGTATCTCTTCGTCCCGTCCCCTGGAGGAAGAAAAAGAGAGACCCTGGGAACGAGTTTGCGCGCAGACGTCTTCTATCTTCTTTGCTTCACGTTCTGCTTCACGCGGGAAAAGGACGTCTGCGAAACGCCGTTTTGAATCGTGTTCACGTATCCTGATGTTATCAATTTAATATTTCAAACATTGTTATGACGACTCGTGCTGTAAAATGATAGTGACCTTCACCTTATCTCTCGCTGCGATATGTTTTGAAGATTCGTTCCCTAGCTCTTTTCCCTCGCTTGAATTTTATTTTGGCTCAGTGGCATTGAAAGCTTCTAAAATTTCCTTGCCACAAGTAGGATCTGCGAAATTATGTTTTCGGCGAATGTTTTTTTCGCGGGGTATTTTACACTGGATCCACAACTAAATTGTCTCAGGAGCTTATTACCCTAAGCTACTGATTGTCTTTAACTGTTTTCTTGTACTCTTCTTATTAATAGCCCATTTGTCCCCAGTTTTAATAATAATAATAAAAAAAATAAAAACTTTATTAACGTGTCAATAAAATATCTAGCAGAGGGGAAAACCCTCGGCTAATAGGGGACACCTAACTAAACATAAAAAAGAATTAAACTGGTCTAACTATATAAAAACATAACTAAAAATCTGAAACTGTACATGTATAAAAGATTAAGAATATATAAATATATATATAAAAAATAATCTAGGAATAAAATAGGAATTTATTATAAATATCTACCTTGATTTGTGTTCTTTGAGCTAGAGTGGATTGTTCTTTCATGGCTTTACAGCATCACTCACTGATATGAATTCACTGTGATTACTGTATTACTTGTGGTTTGTTTCCTCTTCCCCTCACCCTCATTCAACTTCTAGCCTGACTCCCACACCCTTGATCGCGTTTTTAGACTCACCTCAGTCCGCGTTGAGCAACGCTCGTTCGCCCCCTAAATACGCTTCCTTTGCAGGCTAGAGAGATAAGGTGAAGATCGCTTTCATTTCACAGCACGAGTCGTCATAATAATTTTTGCAATATTAAGTTGAGAACAGCAAGATACGTAAACACGATATCAAGGGTGATGAAATTATTTGCTGCTGCTGAACTTGATGAAACCATATCGCTCTTAGAAGATGAAGCCGTGAACATATTGTTTTCACTCCGATGTCTGTATAAGCTTACGTTCTGTAGCTTTTCATACCTGTCTAAACTTTCCTTGTGATTTTTTGTGATTTTTCTTGTAGTTTTCTTGAGCATGTTGACGACCAAAACAGTCAAAACAAGGCTCTCTCTTTTTTCGTCTTTCGTTAACGTAAGATCATAATCGATGTCAGACTCATTGGAAAGTGTATAGGTTAATATTGCAAACTTATCCTTACAGCAAAGTCGAAGAGATTGAGACAGAAGTGAAATAAAAAACAAACAGTTGTCGCTCGTGTAGCCACTCTGCAACTTTCCTTCTCTAACGTTTATATCATTATCTAAATATCTGTCTGAGATTTTCTTAAGTTTTTCATTCTCGTCAAAAGAAAACTTTTTGAGAAAACGATATAGAAGAACACCGTTTCCAACGAAAAAGACACAAGCGGCCAAGAGAATCACCAATCCCTGCTTTTTGTTTAATGTTTTATAACAACTTTCATTGTGAAAGACTCTCGATCATTTGTAGCAACAACAGCTCCATGTAAATCAATACATTGTCGTAATCGGAAACGAAAATCGGAACTACTCGGAACTTTTCGTTTGATGATGATGAAAAAATAGAGGTCCTCCGCGCCCCCCGCGAGGGGCGACTCCATCATATAAAATGACGGAGGTGCTGAAAACACCCTAAAAGGTACCAGAATCTCATTAAATGGGCGAGGCTCAAATATATTGTTAACCCTAAGATGTACCAATTTTTAACAACACAAGACATATTGTCATATTGTTTTTCGTTCGGCTCATACTTTGATTGTTTGTCTATTTTTGGCTGACAAGATCTGTTACATTTCCTACGTATAGATTGTTCACGGTATTTGCAGTTTAGTTGATTTGTATACCGGCAGAATTTTCGTTCGCGGTCCTTTGCTTCTTATTTACTTGTTAGATTTTAGCACCTTAAGCGATACCAATCTACAAATTTTGACCCCTAAAAGGTACGTCGAGCACCTCCGTAATTTTTATATCGAAGTCCCCCCGCCCCCTTCACTCTCACCCAGTCTGCTGGTATACGAAAACGACTGACGGCTCGTCGTGGGACTCGAGGGTCGGGATATTCTACGTAGGGTTACATGAAGTATGTACTCTTGAACTGTGGAGTCTGGAACCTCGAAAGGGGAAGACAAAATGGCGGCATTTATGTTAAAGGTGGTATTTTTTGGCGTATTCTCTGCTATTGCAGCAGTTCTCATTGCCTGGTATATGCAGGAAAGCTTCGATCCTGAATCTCTGCAAGGTAAAAAGGTGGTGATTTGTGGAGCATCCACTGGTATCGGCGAGGAACTTGCATATCAATACGCAAAATTTGGCGCCCGACTTTTGCTTGTTGCCAGACGAGAAGCAGAACTTCAAAAGGTTGTAGCACGCTGCGGGGAATTAGGCGCTCAAACAGCAAATTACGTTGTAGCTGACCTGTCTTCTTTGGAGGGTGCCAAGCATCTAGCTGCAGTAAGAAATCAAATGAACTTTTATTTTTTTAATATGATCCATCAATGTGCAATCACAGGCAGACCACCCTCTGTTTGTGTTGTGTAATTGCTGTTGGAACTTGAGACTTTATATTCACGCGACACGATCGGTTGAAATTTTAGTGGAGATATTAAAGTCACCTTTTACCTTTATGTTGAAATAAAGTTTCAAGGAAATGTTGATTGAGTCACTCGTGGTGTTTTTTATTTGCCACTCCGAGCCGTAGAAACCATAGAAACCCTTCTTCTAAAGAGAGGGAGCCAAGGCAGGCAACTCGCCACCGGCGACCGCTATGGGTCGCTACTTCAAACTGGAATTGTCGCAATATTTAAAAAATTCTTACCTTTTTTTCACTGGCGTCCGATTAACTACATATTTCCCCATGTCGTGTCCGAGTTTGGGCTTCATTCATCAAATTTCCTCCGGGAAAAGCGAAGCTCAAGTCCTCTAGGTAGGTTTGAAGTGCAACGGTTGCAAAGCGTTGATTGGCTGGTTTAAAATGAACCACATGTTTTGAATTCCTTTGGTCGCTGACTTTGCTACAGATGATAGTTTGAAACCTACCTAGAGGACTTGAGCTTCACTTTTCCCAGAGGAAATTTGACGAATGAAGCCCAAACTCGGCCACGACATGGGGAAATATTATGTAGTTCCAAACAGCAATTACACAACACAAACAGAGGGTGGTCTGCCTGTGGTGCAATCAGGCCGCAATCAGAATACAAAACAAGTGAATCAAAAAATTGAACTCTGACGGATGCATGACACTTATAAAATGACACAAATTTGAAATAAAAGTTAACATTGGAGAAATAAAATTGAAATTTTTTGTCAAAGTGTGAAATAAATGAAGGGGTCGGGGCATATCCAGCCTATGTTGCTTTTTGAGCGTTTTACTATTTTTTCTCGCTCAGATTTGCCTAATTTTATCGTACAACGAATAATATCACAAACCCTTGTCGAATTTGCACTAATCCTAAGAAACTGGACTAATTTCACCTGAAAAAAAAGCAGAGTTCTGGTCTTCTAGTGGTTGTTTACATTCAGAGCGTAATTTCGACGCCATTACAGCAGATTGGCCGTGAGAATATGCGACCGCAATACTCCTGACCCACGCCAACAACATGAACGAAAATACCGTTATTTACGCGTGCCTGGTTCGTTTTCGATTGCGAGCTCGCTACGGCAAACACATCGTCTGTAGCGTGCGTATGAGCCAATATGTTTAAGGCCCGTCCGGTGATTGAAGGACATCATTAAGTCCGGAAATCCGTAAGTCTCTAGCACCTCTCAAAGAAACGAGTCGTGTTTCTTGCCTAAATCTCTATTTCACGCTCGAAGGTGAAAATAGACGTTGGTGGACAAGGTGAGCCGGCGGGAAAGTCAGGAATCACTTCGGATCAGAAAAGGGGCAGCGTTGTAAGTTGTGGGCCATTTCCCATCCTGGCCGTAGTCAAAATGCCCGATATCCGAAGTGCTTCGAGACTTCTAATATTTTCCGTATTTCGTTTGGCGGACATTCCGTTTTCGTTTTCACCATTGATATCCCGACATGCTTTGCAACAGTGGCAGATAGGTCGGCTTTGCGTGGTCGCGCGGGAGATTGAAATACAGTGTTGGGCAGCTCAAAGTGAGTTCTTGCGGCCGGGTGAAATTCAGCAAGATGGGCAAAGACTATGAGCCGGCAGCGGAGGACCGGGAGTGCTTCCTAAAGGAGGTCCGTAACGATAAGGGAGATGGCGCGAATCTAAGTGGCTGACTATCGGTGATAAAAATGAAGCAATTTTGAGGGAATGAACTTCGGGATTTATTTTTCTTGAGTGGGATTCAGCGGTACGGGCCCAAACTTGGCCATCTGAAGTGAAAAATCAGCGTAAAATCGAGAAATTCGGGTAAACCTTGGGATTCATTTTTTCGAGCGGGATTCAGTGGGAGACATGCAGATTTTATTTTTTTTGCATACGTTAATTCTCGAAAACGACGGGAAAAAACAACAAAAAAATCTAAACAATGTTTTACAACGAATTTGTAGTTCACATGCCAAAAATGGACAAATCTGAGCGAGAAAAATAAAAAACGACCTCAAAAGCAACATAGGCTGGATATGCCCCAAGCCCTTCAAATTTCATCAACAATGTTTCGGTTTTAGCAACCTGAAGAAAGGCTGAGATACTGAAAAACGTTGTACATGTATATGACATTTATTTGACACTTTTACAAAAAGTTTCAATTTTATTTTTCCAATATGTATACAGTGTTCCTGGACTCAAGCCAGTAAAAATTCATAATCACTGAAGCCTCCAGCAACAATGGAAATGTAGATGATTCAAAATACCGCCCACACCACTTAATGTTATGTTTAAACTACCACTCACAATATGACACTTTTATGTCACTACATTGCGCCTAAAAGTTGATACAGGCTTGTTGAAATGTGAATATGAATAATAGTATCAAGATGAAGTAATAAAATAATAAAAAGAAAACTATAATTATTAATATAAAATCAGGGACCGCGGAGGGGGAGGGGCTGGTAGGGCCGTGGCCCCACCACTTTTTTGCGCCCCCGCCCCCCGCCCCCACTATGATTTTATTCCTATTTTCGATTTTCAATATGAAAAAATTATTAAATCAATTGTCAGCCCTCCCACTTTTCACCTTGCTCCGCGGTCCCTGAAAATGACAAATAACAATATCATTTTCATTATCACTTATTACTATTGATAATGTAGTCTTAGTACTCAGACAGAAGCAATGTAACAGAGAACTCAGAGCAGAATGTATTTGCATATACACCGCAAAACTGTCAAAAACTTGAGATCCACAAAATGACAGTAGATTGTACTACCTAGAATTCATTCTGTTGTCAGATCTTGAGTTTTTCAGAGGTTTGCAGTTCATGCGCAAATGCATTCTGCTCCAAGTTCTCTGTTAGGTTACTCCTGTTTAATACTATAATAATGATCTATATAATTTAATTATTCACTATTAATTAGATTAAAATTAATAATACAATATAAAGTAATATTAATTACAATAAATAAACATTTTTGATAGGAAACAAAAAAGCTGTTCAATGGACCTGATGTTCTAATTCTCAATCATATGATGCAATATTACGGATTATGGAATGAGAACAGCGACCTCAACAAAGTCCCCCGATACTTTGCTGTCAACACTATCAGCTACATTAACATTGCCACGTTACTTCTTCCCGGACTTGAGAAGACCAATGGTAGCATTTTAGTGGTGTCTTCATTTGTAGGAGTTGTTCCAACACCAAGGACTGCACCTTACTGCGGCAATAAGCATGCTCTCCATGGATTTTTTCACACTATGAGGCAGGATTTAGCCCTGCAGGGAAAAAAGGGCATCTCTATAATGCTATGTGTTCTCGGATATATAAACACAAAGAGTGCTCAGAAGGCAACCACAGGTCTCCCAGTTGGTAAGAGTTTAAAGCGGGAGCCTGTTGATGAATGTGCTATTGCTATGATTAAGGGACTTGCTCTGAGAAAACGGCAGATGTATTTTCCCTGGTACCTTAGTTTTGTAGAAACAGTGCATTTCTTTTTTCCAAACTTTGTGGAGAGTGTTATTCAAGTTGCAACTAATGAAAAGCCGGCAAAGGACATGTGGAAATGGTAATTTTCACATCAGACATTTTTTCTGGAATAACCCATTGCTAAACACACTACACTACACACCTGTACAGGCTGAAAATTTCCCTTCCCCCTCGTCTTTTCTAATGGTCCATCCCTTATCTGACCTGTAACGATTCACAATGGTGGAAGACATTATTTTAGTGACCCATAATGGAGCACAAACCAGAAGCAGAGACATAAAAGTGGTACATGTTACTGATGTTGAATTCAAAGGTGTAAATGCATCGTATACTGCAAGTAGATCTGGGTATAATAGTTCTTGTTACCCTAAAAGGTGTTATGCCTGCCATTGAAAGAGCGAGTTGACGTGGTTATCAATTGGTGAAACCTGATCCTCCATCGTACTGTATATCACCCTGTATTTTGACTCTCCCGATGAAGCAGGCCACTGCTGCGGAACATATTCAGTTAATTTTACAGAAGAAATCTGAAGGAATGGTGACATCACTGGCTACCTACTACAGTAATAATTGTGCAAAGAAAGCTTATCAGATGATGTCAATTTGATTATCACTGCTGATCATGGTACCGTTGCCTATAACACACAGTGACACTGGCACAGTTATCAAATTTGATGATTATTTAACACGCGACTATAATGTTTGCACTTATGCAGGATGTTATTTTCTTTTACATGCTATAAATGTAACTCAGTCTTAAAATAAGTTGAAGGAACTTAAAAAGCTGCATCCCCATTTCACAGTTTTTTGTAAGGAGGAAGTCCCAGACAATCATCATTTCAAACATAGCATTTGTGTACCTGAAATTGTTGTCATTTCATGAAAGAACATTGGATTTCACAAATTTTAAAAGTTTATAACATATTAACACTTCCTGATCATGTTGTTACAGAGGGAGCTCATGGCTTCCCTCCGTTCAATCAATGCATCCTTTCTTTTTCGCTCAAGGCCCAGCATTCAAGAAGAATACGAATCTAGTGCATGGTTTATGTCTGCCATTGTCATTTAGTTGGCATAAAACCTGCTCCAAACAATATATGGATCTTGATCACATTTCCCACCTACTTAAATCTTCACCACATACAAAACTAAATTCGCTGAACACTGGTGAGACTGACAGCATTATAGCAACATAATAATAACTTTATTCAGGTGTCAAATGTACAAATAGCAGTAATAAAACCACTTAGTAAGGACACAACAAAATAATTTTAAAAAAACTAATAAATCACTAAATATTAATCTAAGAATAATTTACATATAAAATATGTACAGATTCTAAACCCACACTCACAAATTCAATCTACATATTAAATTTGACAGCAGGCAGCACCAATTAATTTGCCATTTGGGCATGTGACTCAGAACTGCACCAAAAAATGTACAATTTGTACTCGCTCAGAAAGATTTGACACTCGCCTGGGCCTTTGGCACATTCAAAAACCCAATCCTGCCCTGATTTGCCCATTCCCTATTTGCAAAACCAAAATGAATTACCAAAGACTAAACAAATGCTAAAATAAAAGCACTCACCCACAGAGGGCCCAGGCGCGCGAACAGACCTCTTTGTGGCAAAATATAAGGGTTTTCACAGAACTATACCGTAGATTTAGTAAGTGAACGAAAAATGACAAAAAAAAAAACAGCCATTAAACTTTACATACCATACCTCATCAAATTTTACCCATGCATTGTTGTTTCTTGTAAACAGACTAAAGAGTACAAACAAAGTTGTTGTTGTTGTTGTTGTTGTCTTGACCGAACTTGACTCAGGCTCAAACTTGACTTGGGAAATGAGCACACTCAAGCTACAGTAGCTAGATCCTAAAGCAATAAGATGTAGATTTCTAGTTTGACAATAAAGCCGCACTTTTTGTCTATAGTACAAAAAAGTGTTTTTCTTTTTTTAGTTACAATTACAATTGTTACAATTTACTTTCAGTTAAGCTTGATCAGTGTGTTGCAACATCTTTACCCTGATCTGTACAGACACACACATGAACTGATCATCTCTAATAAATGTACTGTTCATTTACCCAGGGGAGATACTCTGGATTTCAAGTGACAGGGATAATCAAGGAATTTCTTGGGGTTTGAAATTTTCAATTCTGGGATTTTTTGGGGTAGGAAAATTTTGCAAGTATTTTTTTGTGTGGTTTTATTAAAGTAGGGATTTTTGAGGGTATTCAAAACAATCTGAAGATTCATGGTAGTGCCAGCATATCCCAGCCACGTAGTCCTACGGATAAAGTACAACCAAACTTGTTTTTTTAATATTTAATGCATTACATTCCATCTGTTTCATAAAACCGGTTATACAACAGTTTGCAAAGTGTCTTAGGGTGTATCTAACAAGGCCTCAATTCATTCAATTGATTTCTCATCCGTTGTGTTTATCGCCCGGCTTTATCGTCACTGGAATTCCCTTTTGCTGCAGTGAATTCTTGATCTCCTTCGCTTGTGACTTGTGGGTTTGAAAATTATGTAAGGTTCACTGCAGCGTTTATAATTTCCAACCCTGTCACTTGAAATCCGTATCCCCACCCCCTGGTTCATTTATCAGGCTTTGTTATTTTGTTTTTTCACCTTTTAATTCTGTGTAAGAACAGTACTTGTATGTAAGCAGAAATAAAAGCATAGTTTTTGGTGTAACTACTGCGTTTCATTAATCTCGATTCGTTTTGATTCATCGCTGCAAAAACGGTAATCTCCGTTCCCCGTTCCTGATTTTCGGTTTCCGGTTCCCGGTTCCCCGCAAGAAAATGGCTGAACGGCCTGAAAGTAATGGCCAAACGGAGTCGGAAGTCGATGCTTGATTTTAAGTTTTATTTGAGCTATTTTGAAAAAAATAGCTCATTAGCAGGCGCAAAGGTTGGTTTGTGATGTTAGTATGTTTGTTAGTTTGTTTGTTTGTTTGTTTGTTTGTATGTATGTCTTGGGTTATGTCACACCAATCAGATTGCCTCTAGTATGTACACCGTGTACTATGTCAGCCAATCAAATTTTCGCTTCTAAAATGGTATTACTGAAGGTCAAAGAAGGGCACTTGACATGAATTGAAAATCAGCCATCTTGAATCTCCGCGATTGTTGCCGCAAACACTAAAAGTGTAAAGTTTTGAAAATTTGTTGCTTGGGAACTGTTCTCTAATCCCGACTGGCTTGCTAACCTGGCAATATCAAGGACATTTATTCAGAAATACTGCCTATAATGTGCCCTATGCATGAATGGTAGAATGGTCTGCGGGGGATGAGACGTCCAAAAAATGTGGACTGCGGTTACGTTCATAGGTGAGCTTATACTGAAGTATGAGTATAGTTTTATTGCAAAAACGGCAAGCCGATTTCAAATAATATGATGCGGAACATGAATTGTATGTTTCAAGCCTGGGTTTCAAGAGATTACTATTTAAAATTGGATTTTTTTTGTCAGACACGCTGTCTGCACGTGAAAATGTTGAACTTTGTCCTTATAGAAACTTGTCCGTGATGCATGGAGTTCAACAGAGAACATGTAATGCAATTAATCTACAATTTACAGTATGTAAAACGTTTATCTTTCTTTGAATTAATGTGAGCTGATGTGTAGGTTATTAATTGTATGCCTCAAGCGATTACTATAAGCGAGAAGCGACTGTATTTTGTATGAGCAGTCACGTTGTGTGCACGTGCAAATATTGAACTTTGTCCTTATAGAAACTGGTACGTGATGAAATTCAACATGTTTTCGAGAAAACGTAATGTAATTAATTTCTATGGTGCGTTAAAAAACGCCTGTTTAAAAAATATTAGTTGCAATTTACTAGGAAACAAGCAAAATTCATTTTGGATGCGCTAAGTTTCTGCTGGTCGACATTACAGGAAAAGGTGTTTGGTTCCAAATGTTAACCTCAACAATGTTCGTGTAAGTAATTCAATTAGCTTGAGGTTTTGAGTCGAAAACAATTTAATCTAATTAGTTCTGTTTCTATTTGCACGACTTTTTTGTGGAGAATAAAAACAGTTGTTTAAATAATATTAGTTCCAATTTACTAGGAGACTACTTATATTCATTTTTCATGCGTTTAGTTTCTGTGAAAGACTTTTCTGGTTGACATTACAGAAACAGGTGGTTCAAAGAATTTTCGTGTCACTAATTTAATTAGCTTGTGGTTTGGAGTTGAAAACAATTTAATTTAATTAGTTTGCTTCTTCCAGGCCAAAGGAACCTTTTCCACGTGTCTTTTGTGAATAATAAAAGAAACCTTTAAAAGAAGACTAGATACAAATTTCCAGGAAATAATAAGCCTTCAATTTGGATGCATCAAATTTATGTGCAGGACTTTTCTGGTTGACATTTAATTTAATACACTCATTACTGAAACAAGTTGCTCATTTCACTGGGACCGTAGTTTCGTCAAAAAATAACTCTGGAAATCCCGTGAAAAAAAGCTAGCCGAGAAACGAGAAACGGGACCCAGTTGGTTATCTCGGTATTTTTTTTGGTAGTGGGCGGGCCGGAGGATTTTAAAAACGTATATCTGCAAGCGGTTATTTGTGCGAGTTAACTTCCGCTGTTTTGTTACTTTCACCATTTCATATCATTTAGGTAATTTTCAAAATAGCTCATGCACGCAATGCGTGCCTATGTTTTGCTTTTGTTAGTGTTTGGTATTAAAATTTCGGCAACTCCGCCCGGTAAGATGTCGCGTGACCTGTCACGCATGTAGTACACGTATGATTGGCCAAGTTTTGCCGAGACTGTGTCTTTGTCTTCAATCCATCTATGCGTGGAATTCAAGCGGACAGGTTCTAGTTCTGTGAAACCTGGTGAAACGGAGTATGGCTGAAAGTAAAGCAAACACGAGAAAGGTACTTTTGGCGGTGGATTCCAGCGAACATAGCGAGAGAGCTTTTTATTGTAAGTAAGCAAGCATCTTTTCACATATGAGAGCAGTCCCTCTCTTCGAGGCTTATGTGCTCTGGTCGCGGTCAAGTTCTTAAAAGTTCTTAGTGCGTCAGCTGACAAAACCAACTCTTAAAAGAGTACTAATACTTTTATATTAATTGGCTCCTCCCCAAAGTGGCTTTTCAGAAACAATCCAGAAAAAAGCTTATAAGCTTATAGGGAAGATATCAATGACGTGAAGATATCAATGACGTTATTAATGTGCCAACCAGAGCCTTATTGGCTGCCGAAACAAAGGGTTCTTTTGTTCCAGTGGCTGGCACATTTGAATAACAAAAAGAATGTTTTTAAACAGATATCATCCCTATAAACAATATTAGCTTATTAATCCTGAGTACTCTAACCGATCCCGAGGAATACAAAGGCATATAACTCTAAGTTTATTTAACATAAAACTCGAATTTAAAATAGCAAAACTGCCAATATCTCGCAGGAAGAACTGCTCAATGGCTTCATCTATACCGTTATCTCAGGGACCAATTTATTCACTTGCATTACTGATAAATTCAAGCTTTCAGTGTAGTAGAATAACAGTTTTTTGATAATCTAGATACATATACATAATGGTAATTTTTGTAATATTTTCTCAGAATCTTATTATTTTCATTAATAATTAATATATTTTGCTATTTTATAATTTCCATATTATGTTACTTTCATTTTAATTGCCGATGGTTTACCTTGAACATTAATATAGCCTGCGAGATTAGGTCCTCTCCTTATTTTGTGCCCTGATTCCTCTCGCTGACTTGCTTTGCCCACCACCTCATATAACGCATGGCTTTGCAGCTCACAAACAACAATCAGTAGAGTCCACTCACAGGCTAACCTTGTATCAGCAGGTATCAGGGACCTTAGGACCAGTGTGGCTCAATGTACTTAGCCTGTGTACTGCCAAAACTCCGATCTCATGCCTGTGGAGCAATTTCTCACGCCTGACTAACAGATTTGAGCTATCAGCCTCAGCTGATCGCATGATCAAATTAAAAATATAGTTACGTTCATGAAAATATGGCACTTTTTTGTAGGTTATTATCGTTCTGAACATTACAATTTATTACAGAGGTCTGAGGTCCATGGAAACTTCCGAATTCTTCGGAACATCTTTGACAAACTTCGGACATCTTCGGAATAGATCAGATTCTCTTCGGATTTGGTCGGGTCACCTTCGGAAATCCGGGCACTACACTAAAAAATTCTCACACCTTATCACTCGGAAAAAGTTGGCAGGTATAGGCTCGTGTTATTTTGTTCATTATATCGCTTGCGCTTTAATATAACACAACAAATCACATACTTTTGACATTTACTTATTATTCCTTTTAATAACAGCATTTATTATAATAATATATTATTCTGCTTCATTCCTCACATGTTTCTGCAGGGTATATCAAGAATATTTGTAACAAGGAAACAGACAATGTGATGTTAATTCATGTCCAGGAATACCCAATCATTCCACCTGCTCCCTACCTCTACTGTAAGTAATTATCTCAAAATACAGTCATGACGTGGTAATATTTTAAATGAATGGGGTTAGTTTCTAGAGAAACTGTGGTGCTGCTTCGGTGGGGGGATGAAACACGAGAATTTAGTTTTATCGACTGAGTCGATAAGGTAAATTGACCACCCATAAAAAGATTCAAATATCTGACGTTTCGAATGCTAGCCCTTCGTCGGAGCGAATCAAGGAATTGTGGGTAGTGTGTAGTTTTACCATAGTTAATCGAGGGACTGGTTTTGAAACCTTACAGACTTCAATGGGGATAACATTAAGGAGCTACAATTTATGTTGAACCATACTTGACTGTGCACATCTTTTGTTTTTTGAGCACACACTATGACAAATTAACTTAATAGTACCTGACTGATTTCTATTGGTCAGTTGCTCAAATAAAATTTAAATATCTGTTGTGTTGTGCCATTCAAGGCCAAAAAAGGATAAAAAAGGCATTGAACAAAGACATTTCTATGATTTTACTGATCAATGTGGTTTTTTTTTTCTGTCAGACTGGTGATTGACTCTGATTGACATAGACTGATTGCTTATCAATGCCACCTCAGCGGGTCGTCCTGTTCAGTCATAAAATGCATCCAATTACATGTAGTTGAAGCTCATAGATTTGACTGTTTCTTATATATCTTCCTAATATAAGAATAAAATTCTTAACAAAAAATGAAATCAGAAAATTAAAACCCACTAAAAAAATATCATTTTTTCCAAACCACAAACAATAAGAGCCAAAAATTAAAAAACAAGAAAAATTTTATGCATACATGTTGTAATAGCTACCATAGCCTACTGTGTTTTAACGGTACCAAGTTTATTTTATCTGGTCCCACAGTGGTATGCCCAAGGGTTGTGTTGGCGGAGGTGCAAATAAGGCCATAATTGTTAGACCAAGAACGCAATTGCAACGAAAGACATCCCTTTTCTCTCTGCTTTTTGCTGATCCCCAAAAAAGTGCTCACCAAAATCCTTCACCTCAAAACCATAAAATTTCAAACCCCCAAAAAGTCCTCACATTATGCAAATTTCAACCCCCCCAAAATGGCCTTTGTGCCTCCCCATCATTATTATAACTGAGCCAAGCCAGGTGGTATGGCTCATATTAAATACCGGTATGTTTTTGTACCATTTTAGATGATGACTGTTCTATGTATTATGATGGGTATCTAAAAGAGGCAGGAAAAGGCAATAGAGAAGCAAAAAAGTTGTTGGAACATTTTGGAGAAAAATGCAAGCTTTATGGGGTTTGTTACCATTTCCTTGGAATTTCAACAGACTTTAAATGTTTTGTTCCCAAAATATATGCTTACAAGAATAATCCTGTAAATGGATAGCTCTTGTGGGGGGCCTCCTATATAAAAATGATGGGGGTACTTGTCTGATATTTTTTAAAAACAACCTAAAAGGTATCAGAATCTCGTTTGATGGGCGTGGCTCAAATAGATTTTTATCCCTAAGAGGACAGGTACTGTTTCTAAAAAAAATAAACTGACACTTTGACAGTAGTCATAGATGACTGACAGCCGGTTGACAAATAGTTTGGCTCAATACCTTAAATTTTGTTTTTTGACATTGTAGTTACTGTACTAAAATGTTACAAAAAAATCTTATTTTCCATTTGAAATCATGTAGGTGAAGTTCAAGGTGTACAAGGAAGACCGCAACAACCCTGGAGAAGTTATCTGTAAATTAGCAGAAGATCTAAATGCACATCTTATTGTGATGGGTTCTCGTGGGGTGGGAACCTTGCGTCGCACATTCCTTGGCAGTGTTAGTGACTACTGTGTGCATCATGCACATATTCCAGTTGTAGTTGTCCCACCTGAAGACCAAGCAGATTCAAGTTAACACTGATCGAAGTTTTCAGTAGTGAAAAATTATATGCATATAGCATCTTTTATCTTAATTGCAACAGTGATTGTACAAAGTTGCTGTCTTATGCTATTAAAGCATGTTGTAATAGAATTGTAGTAGGATTGAACTTTTGAGGCCTTGTGTATCCTTTGACATAAAGAAGATAGCTTGAAGGTGTGTTAATTCATAAATTATTGTTATTTAATAATAAACAAAAATTTAAGTACTAATAATATTAATAGTTTTAAATAGCACTTAGGGTGGCTCCCTAATATTATTTTATAGCCATGCACATGCTGATGACTCTGAAGTGGGTCAGGGGGGGATTACCTGAGGAAAGTGATTATTACAAAGCAGGTGATTATATTTTGAGGATGGCCATTACTCAAAGAAATATGATATCTGGTTATCTTTCTGCATCTGCATCCTAGTTTTTGAGCACTGATCCAACCTCGGCCCCAGGTTGTTCTCCACTTTCAAAATAGAGAGGGCAATCTATTTTCAAAAAAAACTACCAGTGCATTTTATTTATGCATCATGTGGACCTCTGGTTCAAAGTTTCATTATATTTTCACACAGTATACCACAACCCCCCCCCCCCCCCCCCCCCCCCCCACCCCA
Organism: Dendrophyllia cribrosa; assembly: GCA_024195265.1. Lineage (NCBI taxonomy): Eukaryota > Metazoa > Cnidaria > Anthozoa > Scleractinia > Dendrophylliidae > Dendrophyllia > Dendrophyllia cribrosa. The sequence continues at coordinate 1,161,501 of JAJLRJ010000007.1, forward strand.
ACCCTGCAGGGGCCTGCTCTTTAAGCTTTTTTATATAATTATACTCATTTCAATGTTTCCTATTTCTCCCAATTCCATGAACTAACTTGGAAATCCATCCTCCTCCTCCATTGTCCCACCTTAAATTATGGGCTTCTGCCTTCCTCTGGCATACTTCTCACCTTCCCCGTTTACTGCCACAGCCCTGCACCCTACCCCCCCCCCCCCCACCCCAATCTTAAACTGACACCTCAATAACGCAGTGGCCAAAGCCCAGCTTTACATGGGCGTGAATAAAACACATGGCTCTAAACAAGGCTCTCCATTTATTTTTCAATCATCACAATAAAACGTTTAATCCACTCTGCCTTATACATGTATTACCTTAACTTAACCTACCTCCCCCTTAATTTTGGTTTAAAAAAAGAAGAACCATAAAGTCCGAACCTTGAGGCGCAGAAATTGTTTAGCAACTCTGGATACTTCACGGGTGCTGTTGTTGTTGTCTTTTCCATTTATTTTATTCATTTATCACTCAACATGGTCGCGTGACATGTTACACATCCAAGTCACCAAACGAAGGCACGTGATTGGTCAATTCTCGCTGAAGCGTCACTCCTTTCTGTGCTTCACGCCTTCACATTCAGCGCCCTATTCGTGTGGTCGTTTCGTCAGTGTTTTTCCCTGCGGCCAGATTCACGCAGTTCAGTGTTTTCTAAAAAGAAGCAATGGCTGAGACTGAAACAAACACGAGAAAGATAGTGTTCGGAGTGGATGCTAGCGAACACAGTGAGAGAGCGTTTGACTGTAAGTAAGCTTAAGTTTAACTTGTAAACCGGCAAATTGAGAGGTTATCGAGAGCTTCTTTGAGCTGCAAGCGTTTATTTATTTTTCATCCGACCTCCTTAAGCTTAGCTTAATTATGGATGATGTTGATTCCTTTGGACTTGAAATCCAGAGCAAAAAATATGTTAATATTAAGAGAATGTTAAAAAATATAAGCTCGTATGATTCCTTTAAATGTCATTCGTCCACAGCGGGGACTGGAAAATAAGTCAACATCTCCTTTATAAGGTTATCGGGTTTGCAGTGCCGTTCAGGGCAACCAGTTTTGCTCGGGAAAGTGGACAAGACACGTTGATTTTTCCATTGAGATAAAAAAAAAATTAAAGGATGAAGAGCAATGCAATCAATATTCGTGCCTATATGCACGTTAATAAGTCGCCCTCCCAGCAGGGAGAAATAGAATATTAATTTCAGCGAAGATGGCGCTCGCCGATCAGCTTGGCATGAATCTCAGCATTGGAATGTCTAACCGTAGATTTTAGATAACTTTCGTTTTATGCACGTTTAAAATTTAATACCATTTCGTCTCTAAACAATTTAAACAAATGATAATCATAAACCTGTTCGTTTTTTCCTAAATTATAAAGCTTGCATTGAGTTTATCATGTGACTTAGCTTGGTGAGTTCCCTGGGGGGGGGGGGGGGGGGGGGGTGGGGGGGGGAGTACCCAACAAAGTTTTGTACGGGGATGCTCCGCCCCGAGGTCCAAACCCTTACCCTTTCATAATAAACCATTTTTGACAGAAAAGGTACCCCTTTCATATAGCCTTTACGTGCATCTGTTTGATATATTTTGAAAGGCCCTTTTTATAATACTGAAATGGCAGTTTACCCTACCCTTTTGTATACTTCAACTCCTGTTTTACCTGCGCTTTCCTATACTTCGTGAAATCCCTACCCTTTCATATACTTCAAACTCGTGAAATCCCTTCCCTTTCATATACCTTCAGCCTAAAAAAGGGACCCCTTTCAGGCAGTGCATCTCCCCTATAGCTTATTATAGGGAGTACCCCCTCCGGGGGGGGGGGGGGGGGGGGGGGGGGGTGAGTTGCATCTGCTATGCAGTTATGATATATAAATTACGTATATGGAAACTATTCATATGTTTAGTTTTTGTATTTATCCTGCTGCATTGTCACATTTCAGGGTTTATCCAGAATATCTGCATTAAAGAAAGAGACCATGTGATGTTAATCCATGCCCAAGAATATCCAACCATTCCTGCAGCACCGTACCCCTGTAAGTATTTCCAATAGCTTTATTGATTTCTAATTATTACACTTCCTCCAGTCAGAGCAGAACTCATTATGTACATAATATGTTTCATGTACCTTCAGATGGTTATGCATATTATGAGGAATGGCAGCATTTGGTGGAAAAAAGTGATAAACAAGTCAAGGAGCTGTTGGAGTGTTTTGGAACAAAGTGCAAACAGCTTGGGGTTTGTAGAACTTCTGCACGAGTTATTGCCCCTTTCATTCTAACATTGTTATATAACATTTGTTGGTTCAACAATGTTAGAACATGTAGCCAGCATGTTAGATGATGTTTGGCTAACATTTTTTGTTTGAAGAATGTTTTGATTTTGATCAAACATTCTGCCAACAAAAAATATCAAATTTTTTAAGCACTAAGTAACAAGACACATAGCCTGCTTGGCAGGCATAAACAATAGTGGCACGGGAGAGGGCATGAAAAAGGAGAGGGGAGGGAACGCCTGCTATAAGAACCGGGCTATTCGCATTACGCCCACTGATTTCCAGGTAATTGAATTCCGTCAACTGTCAAAATGTTTGCCAATCAGAAACTGCCGTGCCCTTTTATGCATGGCTGACTTTACTTTAGGAGAGGGTTTCTTAGATTTATTTATATCTTTAAGGTTATACATAAGCAAAACTGCCCTAAGCAGTTAAGAGGTTTTATTAGCAGAGGTGATCTCCACGGCAAAAGCTTAAGGGACAATGGCAATATAGATGTACCCCAAGCAAAAACGTTATCTGGAAGAAGGACTTTTACGCATGCTGGAGCAAGTGACTGGAACTAGCTCCCCACAGATCTAAGGAAATGTACTAAGTTATGTTCTTTTAAACCACGTCTTTTTTAAATACTTGAAAGAAACTGAAATCGAGAACCATAAATGCACGGTCTCATTTCAACCTGTAATGTGAATATTTTTAAAGTAAATTTTTGATGTAATCTGTATATATTTATAAAATATAATACTTGTAATTATTTTGAACTTCTAATCATAGTAATTTTTAATATTAGAAATGAACAGAGGAAGAGGGTGGCAATCAAGGGCATAATCCTTGTTCAACTTTTAACTCCATTTACTCATGTCTATCGTGTCACGATTTTTGGACCTACCATGAAGATCAGAGGTCAAGAAAAGATCAGAAAAGATCAGAAAATGGTGTCATGGCTGCCACAATTTATTAACTTTTATTTAGACTGTATTTCTTAGAATGTTAGCCTTCTAAGACTTCTAGTTTTTGGAATCAAGTCAAGGGCTGTCAAAGAACATTCACTTAATATCATGGAAAACTAATGGGTAAATCATGTGTCATGTGCTTGTAAAAAAGCAAATAATGCATTATGCTGTGATGTCCAGTCACGTTTGTAAGCATGTTTGCAAGCGCGTTGAGATTTTTAAACACAGATAAAAACTTTATTATTGTTATTATTATTATTATTATTATTATTTTGGCTCAATCATGCATCACACTGTTAATTTTGGGTCCATCTCGCATCATGCAAAAACCCTTTGCCACCCTCACAAAATGGGGTCTTAATTGCAGGCTTACATTCCCTCTCTCCCCAGTTTCCTTCTCCTCGATGCCTGCTACGAGACCACAAGACACAAAATATCATGTTGCAAACACAATCTAAATGATTATTTTTTAACCCTTTGCAGCTAAAATTCAAGTTGTACAAGGAAGAAAGCAACAGACCTGGGGAAGTGATCTGTAAACTGGCAGCAGATGAAAACGCAGAGTTAATTGTGATGGGTTCCCGTGGTGTGGGAACCCTGCGCCGCACATTTCTCGGCAGTGTCAGTGATTACTGTGTGCACCACGCCCATATTCCAATAGTAGTTGTCCCACCATCGCAATCTCATGGAGACCATTCTAAGTCAAGTTAACAAGAATTTCCTATTTTATGCAAAGAGATTGTATGTTACCAGCTACATTACCAACCAAATTGAAGGAGAAATGTGATTAGACCAGCATTGAGAAGTAACTTGAAGAGTGTTTACAAATCAGCTTTTATGCTCACTGGGAAATTAAACTACATGTAATTTGTTAAGAAATCTGCTGATACATGTTTCAGTTATGTTTCTGTTCTGTTGAATGTAGCCTGCTTAGTAAAAACAACAAATAAATTGGTTATCAACCTATTTTTTCATTTATTTATGCAGTTATAAAATAATGATTTAGTTTATTAACAAACACTGGCTAAAGTGATGGCTAATATATAATATAGCTCTGCCATATTTTCTCGAATAATAGCCTAGGGGTATTCTTTTTAATCATTTCAAAAGGGAGCAATTATTCAAGGAGGGCACTTAATTGGGGCAGGAGTTTATTTCACTCACATTACATTGCTAGCTGTCCTTTTCAGTCAGCCGAGCAGGTGAGCTAATCATGAAAACAACCTCAGTGAGAAATATGAAGCCAGGAAACAACCCAAGGGCAAACTGACTCTTTCTCGGTCAACTGCGGATTGCATGATTTGTTTGCCTGCTTGACTATCCAGGGACTTCTAGCAATCCATACTTGTCAGACAATATGATACAAGCCACACTACGCAAAACAAGATAATGGGACTACTGCTCAGCTATCCCTTAGAACAAATTCAAACACCTTTGATGCTACCAAACTATGAATTCTAACTGCATTCCAATTCCTACCTGAAAGGTACGAAGAATGCCCCAACACTTTTATATAGAAATCTCCCTCTCTCTCCCCCCCCCCCCCCCCCCCCCCCCCCCCCCTCCTCAGGGCGTCATCTCCGGCTTGACTCTCCTTGTAAAAATAAAGAGAGACTACTTGTAGTATAATCCTGTCCCCATAGTTGTCTGGTTTAGTTGTTGAAACTTAAGGACGACCCTGGGGACAATGGTCGTTTCTTATACCCTTATACCGTCGAATTCTTGTACCCTTAAGAATTCCTTTAAAGTGTTATCAAGCCTTTGACCTCAAGCTCTGTAGACTAGATCCCTATCTTAAGGCAACACTTGAGCTAGAGGGTTGGGATAAGACTGCAGAAAACCCCAATCGAAGCAGTTTGTAGGAAGGTTCTAAAATGCAACAGAACCATCCCTGACTGACACATAAGTAGGTACTAATAAATATAATATCATATAGCAATAGTGACCACGTCCGAAGTGAATTTGATCAGATTGTTTAACAAAAACAAAGGCTTCTACACTCCTTATCAACTGTCCTGAAAAAGTATTTTACTAGGATCAAATCTGATGTTTCAAAAATATAAATAGCCGGATCTTATTCCTAAATATTAAGTAGCCGTTTATTCTGTTTATTTAAAACGCAACAAAAAAAAAAAGGGCCAATTTATTATTCTTTTATATTCATGCTTATCAGCCTACCAAGCCTTGTTAGCATGTGCAAAATTCAAATGAATTTTTTCTTTGACTGAGGCTGGCAAGGCTGATTAGGTCGATTAGCATGAATATAAAAGAATATAAATACATCGGCAAGAAGAAATGAGCGAGTGTAGACTCGCACGCTCCCCGCTGTGTCACGCGGACAGCAGGCTCTGACATGACAGGTACCAGTTCACAGCTCTGCCACGTCAAGGGGTTTGAAAACATGGCGGAGAAAACAAGCAGCAGAAAAGTTCTCATCGCAATCGATGGCAGCGAACACGGTGATCGAGCATTCGATTGTAAGTTTGGTAGAACATTCAGGGATTTTACTGAGATGGTTCCTTTAATATTGATTTAAATGAGGCTTTGCGTCTCGCTACATATTGCTGTATGTGCCTGAAAATATTCTTGACTTAATATTCCATGCATTGTTTCGTTATTTGTATAAATAATCATATGTATGGCTCTAACGAAATATTCAAGGACATTTTAAGTCGCTTTTATATTCAATAAATAGCTAGGATTGTAAATTTATAGTGCTGTATTTGGGTAAAAGAGCAAACACGCAATGTTGTGAAATTGTTTAATTTTTAATAGCACTGGGCAGCCGTGTTGGAATGCGTTATTAAATTTCACCCGTCAGGTGTCACCCACACTATTCTTTTCGTACATATCGTTTTTTCAAACAAAATATTTCAAGGTCATTTTGAAATTTCATTCCATCAAACTCACAGATCCCAATCACCGGTCCCACCCACTATAGGCAAAGTGCTGATGTCCAATATGACAGTGTGAAAAGTACATGCATACAGAACAATGAGGGCTCAAAATTAAATGCACAGTGTAAACAATCTTGATACACTAAAAGAAAGAGAAAAATTTCACGTCTCAATCCTGGTCTTTTGGGGTTAAAACTCATCTTTTAATGTTGACAATTAATCACTATCTTGAATACTCATCAACAGTATTAAACAAAGGCATGCATGTGGTATTCCCAAATCATATGCATGCATGCTTTTACCTGTGAAAATGTCAGGGAATTTATATTATTTAAAATATATAATAATTAACTGGCTGTCATTAATAATCATGAATACAAGCAGTGGTAGTTTTACAGACAAAAGGATCAGGGCTAGCTGGAAAACAAGAAGTTGTTTCTGCTCTAGATGGCTAATAGTAAAATAGCTAAACTAGCCTGCGAGCAAGCTCTCGGGCTCGGGTTTCAGGTTCGGGAGATTTGGGGGAGGTGGAGGGCGAGAGCTTGCAACAATGTCTCAGAAATTTGAATGTCACCCCAAATACTTCCCATGGCTCCCCGCTGTCCGAGCTGTCAGAATTTGGCCAATCAGCGCAAACCGGAACCGAGCATTAATGTAAACAGACATGAAAATAAAAATAGTATTGGTAATGCAACACACTTTTCGACACCCAGACTGTCCGCTTCTCTGTTTTCTTTGTAGTGTATCGCTGGACTAAATTAAGATAAGTTTTTCCAAACTCTCTGCTTTCACCAGTCTGAAGGTATTTCTCTTTTGAATGCGTGTTTATAATTCTGTGAATAGCGAGATGTTTATATTGAAAAGGTTTCAAATTACTTTCAGACTTATGCAAATTGCATGGTGAGCGAACAAAAGCAAAAATAAATCACCGGCCAAAACACTAGAGCTCTTTCGATGGCCGTTCAAATGGCTAAAAATCTTTTACCTAAACGGTCTCTAACATTAGCCGTTCAAACGGCTGAATATTTTTTCCCAACGGATAACCCTAGCCGTTTGAACGGCTGAAGATTTTTTTGAACGGCTAGTAGCAGCCATTTGAACGGCTGAATATTTTTTTAAATGGCTAATCATGGCCTTACGAACGGCCTCCTGCCATTCGTGAACGGCTGATGAAAGGCAAGGGAACGACTCGAACGGAAAGCCCTTAGTATTGTTTTCGCGTGAGAGGTCACAAATGCTGGTCGATAATTTTATCGGCTGACCCCCAAAAAAGATGAAACTTCGCTGATCTTAATTCTTCATCGGCAACAAGAGCCGCAGACATTCCAATACTTCTGGCTTCTGCTACCTGGTCGTCGATCGTTGATGATGCTTTGTAATGACAGACAACCAACACTGTTTGACGCTGCCTCCTTTTAATATTTGCAGCCGTGGCAGCAAACTGTTGAAATATAAAGTTTTTGCCATAGCCCGTCGGCAAAAACAGCAAGGACATCGCTACCTTTAAGTAGTGCTTCAACTGCTTGACATTGCTCGGGTTAAAATTCCACACGAAACTTCAGATATTTAGAAAAATTCTTGCACGCTTTATGAATGCAATCTCCTCTGCTCTCCGTCATTTTGTTTGTCTTGATCACGACGCATGAAGAATGACACCATGACATCGTCATCATCAAATTAAATTTCAACCAATCATCATTTTCCGTCCACTTTTTGGACGGAGACATTCAAATTTGTGAGACATCGTTGCAAGCTCTCGATCCTTTCCCTCCCCCACCTCTTCCCCCCTCCCTAAAACCGGAGCCCGAGAGCTTGCTCGCAGGCTATAGCTAAACACTATTCAAGGACATAGATACCGTAAAATCCTGGTTATAAGCCCTGAGCTTCGAAAGGGTTTTGGTTGGGCTCATAAACAGTGGCTGAGGGCTAATATCCTGGAGAGCTTTTAAGCAGTGTAAAAAACATTTCATAATGATTTTGAAGACAAATAATGTGTATGGGGCTTGTTACATGGAAATATGATGAGATTGTAACAAGTTGCTCCAATGACATTTATTTATTACTTTTTTTTTACTGTCACCTCTCTCTCTCTCTATGACGTTCTGTGACGACATTCATAAATGAAGTATAGTTCTAGATAGTTGGTTTTTGAGTCGTCAAGAGTCTACTGTTGTTACTACATTTTATGTTCAAAAACAAAGTGGCTATTTTTCTCATTTCAGGGTATATGAACAATATTCATTGTTCAGGAGATTCAGTGGTTGTTCTACATGCCTTTGAAATTCCACCTCTTCCATATTCCTCTGGACCTTGTAAGTTAGTTTGTGCTGTTATCTGAAGATGCAAGTAATTTTATTACAAATATAAAAAAGGCCAATGACTCCACAAATTCCTTATACCAGTGTACTAAACAACAGTGAGAGAAATTTGTGACAGCTTGTGTTAGTTGGCCACATGGTGAAAAACTTGAATTGACTTGCATTTGCAAGTTAATGCAAGTGCATGCATGAAGACATGGCCAGTGCAGTGTCTTCCACTTAGATCCAAATCCAAAGAAACTTTACTCCACATTGTCTTTCTCCACCCAGGTGTATAAATGGGTACAGGTGACAAAATGCTGGGGGTTACCTAAACCATGTGATGTGATGGACTAGCATCCCATCCAGGGGGGAGTAGCAGTATTCCTAGTTGATTCATGCTACAAAAACCTGGTAAATCTTCAGCCAAGCGGTCATCAACTATTTTTTTTTCAAAAAAACTCCCATTAAAGATCAAGACAAGTTTTTTTGTTCAACTTGGCACTTTACAGCTTTTCTGTTCCCCTGCTTGAAATTATTTTCTGCCATCCCTAATATTACATGTAATCATATTGTTTACCTGTTCTATTTGCAATAGTAAAACATCGTCCAGTTACTTTGGACATGATCATTTTTTTATGAAATCCCAGGGGCACAGTCACTCAAGACAGTTGAGTTACACAGGCTGCATTCAAAATGCATGTGCATGTCAAGCTCTGGATGGGAAAATTTCTTGAAGTGAAGTGTCGACTACAGTGTATGTAAAAAAGCACCACACCAAAATGGTGGTTCCTCCCCTGGGGATGCCCCTGAATCCTTAACCAATTCCTATTGTCCCACTACTTTCTTTTAGTTGTGTTTGCTTACTATGAGGAGTGGAGTCAGATGGTCAGTGAGCTAAGAGAACAGGCAAAAGAGATGATGAGGGGATATGAGGAGAAATGTAAAGCAAAAGAGGTATTCTTTACTTTCACTTGACAACATCAAAATTCTATATCTAAACGGCTTATTATAAATAGGCCACCTTTCGACAGGTTCTTCAATATTTTGATAGTTTACATGTTGTTTGTTTCACTTTATAGTCATGCAAATTATAGTGATGGAACTCAGTGATTCCAGTAAAATACCATGAGCAGTGAAATGTGGACACGTCGCCATTAAAGAAATCAAAGGGCTCTAAGAGCCACACGAAACAATGCAAGGTTAAGTCCACAGATCGGTTTTAATTTTCCATACTGAGTTTAAAGTCAAAGAATTGAAGAGTAAAACAGATTTAAAACGACCAAAACATCTTAAGTGTGACATAAATATGTATTGTGTGAAACTAGACTGTCTAGACAACTGAATGATGTAATACACTGGCAGGCCATGGGGAATTAAAAAAGTGAGTGATAAATCAAGTGAAAATTTGTATAATTTTCCCAGTATACTATATATATACATGTATATAAGGGCTCAAAATAATGGCCAGTCAACAGACAATCTCCGGTCAGAATGGCGACTTGACCTTCTGTTGCCGGTCATGTTGACTGGTCACGTACATTCTTATACCATCTTGAATAAACAGTCAAATCATCAACTGAATATCTCAATTATGTTCCAAAAGAATAAGAATTTTGTCACTTTTTAATAAGACATTCACAAAAAAAAATATGCAAGTAGCATACGGCCACTGATTAATAGAACACTGGATGTTCTTATGATTGATTAATGGCTTTGCCATTTGCGATTGCGATTTTTTTCCTTTCCATCCATTTTACCTTAAACGTGTGCAGGAGACCCAGATTGAGAGGCCCGGCTACTAAGCTTTGCAGTCCAAGAATAAAAAGACCAATATCAGGGTAAAGCGTAATTTTACTACGAGCTCTGTTGGAGTTATCTTGAAATGGGATACCACATCGATTGGCTAATTCGCACTGGGTGTGAAATGCACACCAGTTTCTGATTGGTGAATTGACACAATTTGATTACCAGGAAATCAGTGGGCATAATGCAAATAGCCCTGTTCTTATAATGTAGCAGGGATTCCTTCCATTCTCCTTTCTCCTTTTTTTGTGCCCCTCCCCTTTCCCCATTTACACCTACCATGTAGGCTATTTGCTACAGAGCCATATAAAACCCCAGTAAGATTTGCTGCAGGGTAATTTTCCTGGTAAATACCAATTACTATAGTACAGTGTGTGTAACTGCACCTGTTGTCTCCTATGTTGTTAATAATGATGTTTTCTGTCGTCTCCCCATCAAACACACAGTTACATTATCAGATGATCCTTGTGGTTGGCAAACCTCCTGGCAATGTGATATGTAGCGAGGCTTCTAATGAAAAAGTCGACCTCATTATAACAGGAAGTCGTGGACTTGGCACAGCTCGACGAACCTTTCTTGGGAGTGTCAGTGATTATGTAGTACATCACACGTCTTGTCCAGTCTGTGTAGTACCACCTGGTGCAAAGAAATGCTGTGAAACAGAATGTGCCAGTAAGGAGCACTGTCATTAATCTTTATTAGTAGTTATTATGGTTTATTAAGTCGTAGTTTTGAGAATACAGTGGAACCTCTATTAAGGGGATACCTTCGGGACCAGGAGAAGTGTCCCCTAAACCCTTCCGCAGCCACAGGCAACTACAGTCGCCTTGCCGATAAGTGGCCATTAAGGCAACTGTAATCGCCATATACTCTATTTGGGAAATAAAATATTTGGCCATGGAGAGAATGAAATTTGAGGAAACTTTACCATGAAAGGGTTAATAGAGGTGTCCCTATAATAGAGGTGATAATTACAAAGATTATAAGAATGTTTTCATGGCCAGGACCAGGAAACGTGTCCCCTTGATAGAGGTGTCCCTTCAATAGAAGTGATAATTACAAAGATTACATGAGCTTTTTGCTGGCTGGGACCAGGAGAAGTGTCCCCATAATGGAGGTGTCCCGAAGTACAGGTTCCACTGCAGTGTATTTATTGGGTTGTTCCAGAAAGCTGTCATCCAAGCACATTTGTCTGGGAGCAATTCGAGATGAATCAAATCAAATGCTTGTCTGCAAACATAAGAAAATCTTTTTTATATTTTGCCTGAAATACATGTAATCAATAAAGAATAAATTGGGTAATAAAGAACTTGATATATACAACAACAACTGCCATCATTCCAAGCACTGTTTATATGCATGCAAATATTCAGCGACTTGTTCCTGCGACCATCGAGCTTTGTGAAACATTCTTAACAGACAGCGAGAATAAGCTGTAATAAGTTACCAGGAACTTTTACTTTCAATAGAAAACAGTCAATAGAGTGTTTTTACTTACGTCATATCAAAATTTAGAAGCATCAAACAACAGATTTTGATTCCAAAATGTTTATGAAATTGTAGAGATTTAAAAACTATACTGAACTGGGCCAAATTTTGAAGCGCCAGAGCATTTTGTTCAAGAGTTATAGGAACGAGTATTGGACATTTTTAGTAAGAAATGTATGGAACAGCCATCTTGGTGCGCCACTTGGGGCGCCAATCAATATAGCGAACAAAAATCTTATCACAAAATATTGTATTCGCTATTAGTTCCATTAAATCACTTATAAGCATCTATAATTCAAAAATAACTTTCAACTGGTTCAATTTTTTTCAGGGCTTATCTGAAATAGCGTGATGAATTGCGTGACACATTCAAAACCTTTATAAATCAGAAACAAAACATCGTTAAAACCTGAAACCTTTTGGGAAAGATTATAACATTGGTATCCACATACCATGCTAGAAACAGCTTTGTAGGATGTATACTTTAGATTTTTGAATTTTTTTGACATCATGTGCAAACACTCTATAAAGGAATACTTTATGCCAAAATTGTGTCCCGTGGCCAGGAGTTATAAGAGGCAGCTGTTTTCACATGCGGGCTAAAGAAAAGCTTGCTTGTGTGACATTTTGACCTCTTCAAAGCATTCAAAACATAGAATCAAAAGTGACCAATCAAAATGCTTGGTTCAAATTAATATGTAGATTTTTTGTCTGGATGCTTCAACGTCATTGGTCTGTTTACAAAAATACTTTACCATCCTTTGTTCGCGATTTACGTTGTGATTGGTCAATTTTCTTCCAAGTTGCCTGGTTCAAGTTGTCGCACTGTAAAAGATAATTTCATCCTTTTCAATTTTTTTAATTAATTATTAATTATAACATTGAGTGAAATGTTTCATTTGTTTGCCTAGTTTAATTGTTTAATCTTAGTCTCCTTGGCCCGGATTCACAAAGCCCTTCTAAGTTAAGACATATCCAAAGTATTGTTTCTTAACAATAGCCTATTGTTGGAATGACAATAGACTAATTGTTAAGAAACAATACTTAGGATATGTCATAACTTAGGAGGGTTTCGTGAATCCGACTGGTACAACTTCTCAATTTCGTTTAAAATAATATGTCCTTTTTAAAAGAAATCAAATTGAATGAAATTGAATTAAAAAGCTAAAAGATAATAGAATATTTTGATTTTAAAGTGGTTATTTTCACTACAAACAACTGCATTAAAATTGCATATTATAAAGTGCTATTTTTCTCTTGCTTGCTTATAAAAGAACTAGTTTACTCTCTTTGCAAATTTTTAGTTAGATTAATAAAATGTAGTGTATCTGCTTTAATAAATACGTCTTGGATAGAGCTCATTATAACAAAAACAATTGTGTATTGAACTGTGTGTATTGTTCTTACTTTGTTTTGCATCAGTTGTTCCCGGCAATACCCCTGGGGGACCCCTTGCCTCCCACCCCCCTCACCCGACTTTTATTGCCATAAAACTGTGAGAATGTCAGTTTCTGTCAGTGTAGTTTTGGTTTTTGTACCTTCTTATATTAAAAGTAAATTGCGATCGCAAATCAGAAGCAAAGTTTTGGCTGTACATGTGGTGGCAAATACGAGCGGTGAATTTGTGCCAAGAATCGCCTGGTTCTCGTGCTCAGGCTCCGGTGGCTCGGAAGGGGGGGGGGGGGGGGCGGGGGCGTATATATTACGGCTTTGCCGCTTGTAATATTGCAGCAACTTTCTATTTGTATGACTTTTCCCAGGCCTTCGCGGTCAAACAGCTTTGATAGAGTTTTCGGGACGAAGTAACCCGAATTTACAGAAGTCTGCGCACGCGCAGATGCGTCTAATGATCTCCCTTCGTCGGAAGGAAATAGGAGAAAAAGAAGCCTTTGGATATAAGGAAAACCACACTCGGTGGCAGCGTGACTCTAATTTGCGAACATTTACTCAAAAAATATTGGTGACACTAGTTAACCTCACTGAGGCCAATTTATCAGTGCTAAGCCTCAAAACAACTTGCAAGGAAAATGTTCTTTTTCTCTGCTCCTAACTTCCGATTGACTGGTGCGTATGGATATTAAAATATTCTAAGGAAGAAGTTGGGCGTTTGCCCAATAAAAAATAAAAACTTTTTGATTTTATAAACTATAAACTTCAGAGTTTTATGATTCAAAATTACATGTAGGCGGTTTAAAAGAAACTTTCAGTTTCGAGCGCCCAAGGGCTCCCTAGCTTCGCTTCCCAGCAACTTTAACGATAACTGAAAACTGTGCACAGCAGGCGTTATGATGGAGAGTGAGAAGGGATTTCCCCTCACTTCGCTCTGTGCTCTCTTTCTGTGCACTCGAATCCTCCATTTTTCTTCCCTTTGCCATGCAGACTTGAATAAAGCTAACACTGTTGATCTTTTTTTAAGTCTTGCTTTAATAGAAAGTTTAAAAGAGGTTTGGGAGAAGCGCAGTGGACACCTACGGTTTCAGTGTATAGTTTTTCCAAATATGGTCAAATGCTTACTTATGTTTCTATGACTCTACAAAAACTGTTTGCGTTTAAAATTCTCGGAAAAAGGAAATGATTTGCATATTTGGATTGAGAGAAAATTTCACTACAGAATCAGCCATGTCGTTTATAGAAACGATCCTCCCGTTTTCACTTCTGTTTTTGCTAGTATTTTATACTGGTCCTGCGCTCGGAGTCGCTCTGAATGATTCCTCGCTTCCAAAGTTGTCACCCGGTGATCCACGAATCTGTGGTTTATCTACAAAAAAAGGAAATCACTTCGAAGTCCTTCCAGGAATGGGCTGGGATCAGGAACCTCAGAAATCAATACATGGATGTTGTTTTTGGAAAAAAATATTCTGAGTGCAAAATATCGGATGACGGCAAGTTTCTTGAACCTATATCCTGTCAAGAACAGCAAAGTGGAAACGTTTTCAGAGCTATATGATCATTGGAATAATTACTCTTCAGCGACCACAAAATCTATCAACGCTAAAGACGGTTTCGCTAAATTCTGTGGTTCGTTTTCGTCTGAATTTGAATCCGTAAAACAGCATCAGATTGAGGATAATTCTGTGACGACTCGAGTTCAAATTCGCCATGATCTGTATACAGCCAACCTTCAATCCGACAGCGCTCTACAGCCCGAGTTCAAATCGCGTCTTCTTGAAATGGCGTCCCATTTACAGCATAACAACATCGACTACACGAGCTATCTTGAGCAACTACTCGTACGTGTGACTTCGGAACACACTACATCACAACAGTCGACGCTGGTGCGATTCTGGCTAAAGTGGATTACTTAGGGAAAGCATTTCTGGCGAATTTTAAAGAAGATAACAGCAAGATCACTGCATCGGCGAGAGCGTCTTTTTGGAGCTAGATACAGTCAGACAATCGACACACAAGATTTAGATGAATACGCAAAAAACATTGTTCATTCTACTGTGTACACGTTCGGCGGACCGCGTTACAGCGTGAATTTTACCATCAGTCAGTGGGAAGAGCAACTGCTAGACGAGCTTGTCGCAGTTGATCGATCAGGTGAACCACTGTATTACGCAATAACACCACAAAGCCTGCCGGAAATATCGAAAAAATTGACATCCCAGGTGGCCAAAATTGTTAAAAAAAGCGATAACATATTACTACAAGCAAAACGCCATTGTTGGATGCACGAAATTGGCCGACTCTCCGAACTTCAGCGTCCAAGCCAACCTGGATGATGGATCATGTGACAAACCTGCAAACAACTCCTATCCTTTCGGGGGTGTATATCAATGGTGTGAGTCTATAGCCTCTCCAGTAGGTGATCCATGCGAGCCCCTGCTTCAAAAGAACCCCCTGACATCTGCTTACTCATGTAGTGATGGGTACGAGCCGGTTTTCGTTCATCAAGGTGCTACACCTGAAAACTGCCATCAAGACTGTCACGGGTGGTGGCTTTTCAAGAAATGCGAGAAGAACTGTGGACACGCGAACTACTCAACATACTGGTGTGTTGCTAATGGTACGGTACCTCCCAGTAAAGGTTATCTGTCAGTCGGGGGACTGTACAGTAATGAATTGAACAACCCCGTCACACAAGTTCGCAGCTGCCCGCTGAAGTTTTACCATCTGCGTTTTGGAGCCACAATGAACGTGTGCGTTAGTGATGATTATGAGTACGGCATCCAGCAGTCTGGTTCCGTTTGGTGGTTTCTTCAGCTGCAGAGCGGGCAATCCTCTTGCTGCAGGTAATGTAACAAAACCCTCTAGACCTACTGCCTTGCCGTGAAACTATCAGAGTGCTCAGCACTCTGATTGTTTCACATTTGTCGGAACTGGCTGGCTAGTCTAAAGAGTGTCAGTCGCTTTCTCACCCTACCCCCTGTGGGTGACACTTTAGACTACTGGCTGGCTAGTCTAAAGTGTCAGTTGCTTTCTCACCCTACCCCGCTGTGGGTGACACTTCAGACTACTGGCTGGCCGGACTGGTCAGTTTGTAAATGGAGTGCCTGGGAGAGAAACAATTTTCGAAATAGCGCAAACCTAGACTCCTTCACAGACAACTCAAAAGGCGAGACTGGGAGAAATGTGGGCTTCCGACAGAGACTGGAGAATTGGGAGAAACCGATTGAGACTACGTGACTAATTAGCTAGGTAGCTGTCTGCCTGCCTGAGTGAGTAGGTGACTGACTGACTGACTGACTGACTGACAGACTGACTGACTAGCTAGCTGACTGGCTGACTGACTAGCTGGCTGACTGGCTGGCTGACTGACTGACTGACTGACTGACTAGCTAGCTGACTGGCTGACTGACTAGCTGGCTGACTGGCTGGCTGACTGACTGACTGACTGACTAACTAGCTGACTGGCTGACTGACTAGCTGGCTGACTGGCTGACTGACTAGCTGGCTGACTGGCTGACTGACTGACTGACTGACTGACTGACTAGCTAGCTGACTGGCTCACAGGCTCACTGACTGGCTCACTGACTGACTGTCTGACTGAAAGGATGGATGATATCGACTGACTAAATGACCGGCTAGTTGGTTGGCTGAATCGAGATGGATGGCTGGCCGGCTGACCGGACTGACTAGACTACGAGCAGTCTCTCTTTCCCAGCTTAGTCCGTCGAGCGAAAAACGAAAAAAACATTAGCGAACGGATAATGGCCGCGCGAACTGGGGGCGAGGCAGGCGCCTGCCTCGCCCCCAATTTCGCGCGGCCATTATCCGCTCTCTAATGATTTTTCGTTCCTCACTCGACGGACTAAGCTGGGAAAAAGAGACTGCTCGTAGTCTAGGACTGACTGACTGATGACTGAATGGCTTTCTAGGTGGCTGGCTGGCTGACTGGTTGGATTGGTGGGGTTGACTCACTCACTCACTTACACATTCACGCATTGGCTCCTAAAAGTAACGAACGCTTTCTTTAATTTTTTTTCGTTCCATAGAAATTAAAACGTCCATCTGTGAATCCAATTCGCCTGACTGGCCGAAAACCTGTCCAACCGGTTACTCGCAACACCTGGCGGCTATCGAGAAGGATTGCGAAATAAACTTCTGCGTGAAGTCCAATGCATTCAACAGTCAGGGATTGCCAATTATCAAGAGACCTCTTTACATCACTTATGTCCAGAAATGCAGGTAACTCGGACCTTGGGTACTTTATATTACACACAATTATTTGTCATTTGCATATGACTTCATGTTTGACAGAATTGCTTGCGTTTAGGTGAGAATTAGGGTTAGGGGACACTTCATGATGTCTATCATAAAGAGCATGAATCTCATTAGCCTGCATTTCTGGACATATCTCGCTTCAGGCAACAAAAAGGTAACGCGATTCCCTGGCGCATCGTGTTGCATAGTGATAGTTCTGCTCTCCACTAGTTCTAGCCCTTCATCGCTCCCGGCCGCAAGAAGAGGCATTGAAAGGCGGCTGTATTCGAAGACTACACTAGTTTACGCTGTACCAAACGGTCACGGATCATAGAATTGAATTCATTGAATTTGTTCCTTTTAGTCAATTTTATAGTTATTGCCTATAACAGGGCTTCAGCTCAACTCTTATTTTTTATCTGATCGGATCTGCAAAAGGTGTAATTCCTTACGGCGTATCAGTGGCGTATTCCTTCTTTCAATAACGACTTTGAAAGGCTAATAGACTTCAGATCGAAAAACTTTTCAAAATTCCTCACTTTTCTGAACAATCAAGAAACAATAAAAGAAAAAGCCGCCTGAGAAAGCACATCATCGGGAACCGCGGGAAGATAAACTTTCGTTCGCTACGATATTATCTGCCCCTAGACTATAACGGCACCCAAAAATAAGGACGGAAAATTTCCTTGGAATTTCAGCAGTTATATTGTTCTTTTCTTCTTGCTCTGTGATTCTGATGAAAAACAAAAAACTGTTTGCAATCCATGTAACTATCAATTATTGATTATATTTCGATTTTTTTAGCAACACACACGACACCAGTGAAGGAGACTGTAGTTGTCGTTACACTTGTCGTCACGGCATTGGCTGAATTGTTAATCGTTGCCATGGTGAGTTACTGGTGCCGTCACAGAATCCTGAGCATGCGCAGGGGGAGGAGTTATGAGGCAATTGGAGATGAAGATGATTCAAGAAGGTTATTAGACGTTTAAAAGAGATAATGATCCAAGAGAACAGAGCCCCGCGCCCCATGATAACTATTTTCAATCTAATATAAGCTTGCGCCCATGCTGTGAAGATTATTTGCATTCTCACTCCCATGACCAAACAAACTCAATAGAGTCTTTATTCCACAGAGATCAGATATCATATATCACATAGTTCTCTTTATTCCTGGAGGTATTTTGCTTGTTCTGCAAAGGAAAATCGTGTGTTGTTTATTTATTAAACTTTATTTAGACACGGTATATTCATCAGGCATAACAATACTATAAACTATATCTATCTATCTAAAAGTATCAAAATTCCTAGAAAATAATGTTAAAAAATTAAAATATGTAAAAATTATCCCCACCCTCGAGAAATAATAAACCTGCTTTACAAGAATGCCGTGTATAGAAGATCAAGCAAAAAAATTGTGACAGCCCCTTCGAAGACTATTGATAGTTTCCGCTTGCCGCAGTTCCTGGGGAAGGTTATTCCAAATGACCGCACCATTGTATCTAAAACTGTTTTTAAGGAAATTAGTGCGGGGCAGTGGGATAGCCGGTTTGCTCTCATTGTCCCTCAAATTATAAGAGATTTTTCTTTGAGTGAAAAGAGAGCTAAGATAATTAGGAGCAAGGCTGTGAAAATCAATATACCCACATGACGTCATTCAAACTGACTAACCAGGTATTAACCTTAAAATTACCACGCTACTTCACGCAGTATGACGCCGAACTAACAATAGATTAAAAATAATTTTCATTGGAAGTGGCCCATGTATGGGGGATCTTTTTTCTTAGCTGCGGACTATTTTTTCTTGACTTTTAGAGACGGTTTCTGAGCACGAATCGTGTAAGTTTTGATAAAGATGTAAACAACACAATGAAAAATAGAGCGGGAAAATGGTTTAGTCTGCAATGTCTTGCTTTACAATCATGTCATTTTTATGTTCTAATTACTATAGTCCTCATTATTTAGCAAGGTGTATTTGGCGTGTTTAGCTTTTTGGGTCCCGCTTTGTGTATGTTTCGCTGAACAGGGCAAGGGCCTTGTTAACTATGCAAGAAAAAACATCCCACATGTACTTGCGACATAGCAAGACGCCATCAGTACGAATGCGACTGTAAGAAACACCAACAGTCGATCGATGTAACTCAGTTTGTGTGAATTCTTAATGTTTATAAACACGATCTAATTATAACAAACATTTTCACTTGTTTGTTTTCTTCCTGTTGATATATTATTATGTACGCGAGCTGTTGCGAGTTGCTCCCCAGTTCCCTCTTCGTCGGCCTCGTCCCAGTCCTCTTTGTGAAGAACCGCGCCCTCTGCCTCTTCTTCCCGCTGTGTTTCCTGCCTGACTCTGTGTTTCTGGGATATAATCATAAAGAGTTTTAACTGTAAGATTTTTTTCAACCTTCGAAAAAACTGCGCGCAGGTTACACAAGCTGCCAACCATTAACTTACATACTGAAACCTTGAATTATGAAATGTAACTAACTTAAAAGTTTTATGCCTGTGGAAGAAATCCTCTGATGTGACCAATAAAATGAAGGCTGTCGAGCAGTACTTTCCTGTGGTGCTGTCTATTATGCTGTACAAGGTATACTTCTAACTTTTGAGTCTGTAGGTGAAATCCTTAATTGTGACCATTTAAATGGAAGCTCTTTAGCTGTTCTTTCTTGTTGTGCCGTTTGTTTTTCAATGTTCTATAAATGAAATTTGGGTTGCTTCTTGTAGTTTGATTTTGAGTTTTCTTGGTCCATATCGCGTCCGTGTAACGGGATTCGACACTGCGAAAATGTTTAATAAATGTCTACAATCTATGTATCTGTCACGACATCTGGGGGACAGTCACGTGTCAGTTTATTCTCCTCTACCCATTCAATCCATTTCCTCCACAAATCACATGTTTGTAATGTTTGTTTGTTACCAATGACGATCATTCCTCTGCGCGCGCGCGTCAGAAGAACGTTCATACGTTTCGCGTCGTCAAGAAAACCAACAAATCCGTGTTCGTTGCACCGCACGGCCGAAAAAACGATGACATCGCGTTCTTGTCCCTGAAATCCATCCACAGTTCTGACGGACACGTTCTCGAAGCTTTTTATTTGATCTGTGATCAGCTTAAGTTGTGCTTTGTAAGGTGTTATAACTCCGATGTTTTTATTGGTCACTTCTCCTGCCTTCAACAGATCACGAACTACTTCACACACTTGCTTGGCCTCGAAAACGTTTGACTTTGACGATACCTTGCTCGTTTCCATCTCCATGTTGGGCGTCATTAGGAAGGCAACAGGGATGTTCTTATTTGGCCAAATGAATCCTGCGGGAGCACTTCTTTGTTCTTCAGACACACCGCTGCGAAGTCTTCCGTCATAAAATTGATTTGAAGGAAACGAGGCTATGGATGGGTGCATTCTGTACTGTATATCGAGCATGCGCACTGGAAGTCCTACTTGTCGTAGCCGAGAGAACATTGGTACTGACAGTAGATCAGGACCCTTGGCAAGTTCGCACAGTACCATGGGAGGCAACTGCTGGTCATCTCCTTTAAAGAGAACGCAGTTCAGTACATTAGTTTCCTTTACTGTGCATGCGCGCACAAACGTGGGTGTAAGTGTGGTACCTTGCGCACGCCCATCGTGTGACCATTATTTTCAAATGGTTTACTTTTTATTTGTTGAACTGCAAAAATCGTGGACGAAGATCCTGTTGGTTTTTCGTTAGATCTCACTGGAGGAGACCTAATCAGCTAAACTAAATCGATATAAGTAACATTTTAAACCTGAAAAAGGCTGGTCTGGCCAGCCGAAATATTGTTTCAAATATATTGAATCGCTGTATCAGCTTTGCAGTAGTCCTTGGACTTCTTGTTTATATTATTTTTTATTGTGGTCTCTCTGGTATACGATGATCATTAAACATTTTCATCGCTTGCACCACGTGACTCTAAGTTGCTTTCTTGTCGAACACGGCTTTTTTGGTTTTAAAATCAAAACAGTCCACAGGTCGTGTAAAATATGGGGGATTGCTTTTTGACAAAGACATAAATAATAGAATAATAACAATAAATAGGAATTTCAGTGGAATCCACGAGGTGGCTCTTACTTCCACTGTTTCCGGATCAAATTGGAATTTGGAAATGTTGATCAGTTCTGTGGAAGGAGGAAAACCGGAGTACTCGGAGAAAAACCCTCGGTGCAAGGTCGAGAGATCGCCTACGGGAATAGAACCCGGGCCATATAGGTGGAAGGCAAGTGCTCTCAGCACTGTGCCATCCTTGCGTGCTCCATCCAACGTAGGATATGAGCTCGATGATGTATGCAAATGTATATGAAAGGCTCACGTTAACTTAAAATAACTTACCTACTAACACAAGTTTTTGACAACCGTGTGAAAGCGGCACAAGGATTGCGGGCTCAGTAGCTTGTGAGGCCTCGTCAATCAAGACTCGTTGGTATACAATCCCATCAAGCAGTGCGGACCCTGCACTGATACAGGTGGTGCATAGGACTTTGGAACTCTCCAGAATCCTTTTCGCTACCTTTCTATCGATTCTGTTGCGGTCCTTTTTGTCAGAAACTTGTTCTCGGTATCTGGATTCAAAGGTCAGCTGCTCGAGTTCTTTGGCTACTTTCCAGCCTGAGCTTCCAAAACGAACAATGTTTTCTTTTTGTATGTCGTGCTCCAAAAGCTTCTTCAAAAGATTGTCCACGCCTTCGTTTGTCTCTGCCACCAGAAGAATCGGGTCTTCGCTGCTTTTGAGCCAGCGGCGCACAATTTCTGCGCATGTGACGGTCTTGCCTGAGCCTGGTGGTCCCTGGATGAGAGTTATGGCGGACGCGCTACATGTTGCGTCTTGTACTGCGGCATTTTGACTGTCATTGCCTGAATCCCACCTCTCGAAAGCGCCAGCCAACACAGATACATTCTCTTCATCCTTTGTTAGAGAAACTATGTAATCCGAAAGAAATTATATAGAAATTAATTTATATTTCACTCAAAAGTAAACACAAGTGAGAGATTAAGAGGCATTTTCACTGATAGCGAGTTGACAGTTAAAGCAAAAATCTATAGCACTTACCCAGAAAGTTCCCGTGTAAACGTTCTAAAATCCTAAAAACATGGCAGGGATGATTTTTGCTCAATCAAGTCTTTTGAGTAGCAGCAGGAGAGGAGGTTATTTTTTTATGGAAGAAAGGTGGTTCTGTTTCTTACAACAACAACTTTTAAATTGGGCGCATATTTATCGTTATTTATTAAATCTAAGTACAAGAGCCTGTATTGATGGTTTCCACATCAGAGCGGGGAGGTATTTTCGAATTCTAAATGTATCTAAATTGGAAGCAGAACTCTTAATGTCACCTCCTTGCTCGCCTTTGCAAACTTTATCCCCTTCTTCGTGTGTTTCTGGACTAGCGGGGCTACTGATGCAGAAGCTGCCAACAATTCCTTCAAAGAGAGCATTTCCGCATGATGACATATTCGGGAACACTTTGAGCGCAGCAGTAATGCGCCGGTATCCCACGAGACTCGGAAACTTGTGAAGACACCACGTTCCTTTAATGATGTTCTTCCTTGAACTATCATCTGCACTTGTTGGCCACACTATACTCACTCCTAGAATTATTCCATTGATAGCTGTTACCTCACCCACGTACTCACGATTGGAGATATCTGATCGACTCAGAGCCACGCCGTCTGCTGGGCGAAATGATTGGCTTCCAGCTGTAATCACCATTGTGAAGGACAATTCGTGATCACTACAAGACGTAGCTTCGGCCTTGACACGGTCACGGGGGGGTGTCGTGTGGGACGTTAGCACAGCCTGTTTAATCTCAGCTAGAGACTCGAGCGTTGTTAGAGAGAACCAGTGAAGGAAGTACGGCAGGGCATTTGGGTGAGATGTGAGACCTTCCAGTGGTAAGTCGCCTAGAAGAAAACAGCAACTGCTAATACTGTTTGACCACATCACTCTCAGGTTGTGACGTAGACAGCAATGTTCTTCAAAGCCAGAAAACATCACCTGTACGTAAAGTGGGTTGTCTCAAAGGAATTCGAAAACTACGCAATTTTCGAACTTATTTATTGATCTTATTTACAGTATTTTAAGGGTCTATTTGTTACGGCCACCTTGGGAACAAAATTTACTGGCCGTTGTAAAGAGGTGGCCGTCATGGGGAGGTAGGGATGTAATATGACCCCTTTCATGTCACATAACGTATCTTACCCCAGACATTAGTAATCGGAAAGCACAGGTGACCTGCAGAGAATCCTTGCTTTTCTGAATTATTCTTGTAGTTGCCCATAACTATGAATTGTGCAAAATGTATGGATCGTTGCCAGGACTTAAAACGTGCCCGTTGTAGAGAGGTGGCCGTTACTTTTAGTAGAGGTTCGATCGTATTGGTTTTTCGAATAAACTTTGTTAATTCTTTCAGCAAGTGTTTAGCATCGATAGTGGACGCTTTACACCGAACCTCTGACCCTTCCTCAACAGAAAGTAACATACCTTGACGTATGACTTGAACGATACGGCAGCCAGTGTTGTAGTCATTTCCAAGAAGCATTGCATCGATGATCTCGTACATTTGCTCCACAGTAAACCCAACATCTCTCTTCCACAGGGATTCCATATATCGTTTTACACGTGCCACTAGTGTGATGAGCACAGTCTCCCCAAAGACAACGTCAACATGGAATTCTTGTAGTCCGTTTAAAAGGCAAATCAGCACATTCTTATAATGATCGGTTGTCTTTAATGAAACACTCGAGCTAGACCTCCAGAGAACTGATTCCAAATGGCATGCTATCTGGTGCTTCTCCTAACAAAAGGATAGAAGAGTATAAGTTGTCACCTGATACCTCTGCCAAATATCACCTCTCCCCGTTAAGCCTAATTGGGTTTGATGAGAGCTCCTCTCTTTCAAAGCGGACACCCCTGTAGGATGGACACCTTGCTAAGGAGGACACTCTTGCATTTCACTTGTCTCTCTGTAACTTAACTCTCTATAAGACGGATACGTTTTTGAGGTGGACAGCTAGAGCTGGTCCCGAACGTGTCTGGCTTAGAAAGAGTTCACTGTAGTTTTCAGAGCATTGGTTTTGTACTAAATGAAATCGTCGATTGTAATCCGTCTCGATTACTGACAACATAAAGCATGGCTTCCTATCCCTTTAAACACAAATGTATATCTAACCTTCTCATCCAATAAAGAGGTCATTCGGTCATGAATTTCATCCAGATGACTACTTTGTAGCCGGCCCTTCTCCAACAGTTCATGTACAGTCAGGAAGACTTTGTCCAAATCGCTAATCAGCTCCTCAGGGTCACAATGGATGCTTGGGAAATCATCTTTGTGGGAAACGAACTCATGGTGCTCCCGCTCATTGTCCCTGGCAGTGGCTTTCTGGTTTGGATCATTTGTATCGGAATCCGAATCCCAAACAGAATGCTGCGACGAGAGCTTCTGAATCTTCTGTCCAGGATCAGAGTGATTATACACGCAGAAAACTTCCATCCGCAGGAACTTTTCTCTCCGGAGTCGAGTTTGATAATCGCGTGGAAGACTTGACTTGAATCGGTCAAGAGCAACACTCATGATAGGAACACGATCGTTTTCATCCTCCCGGAGACAGATGAATGTATTCTGTTTCTTTCCCGCGTAGATATCGAGCCGTCGTCCTTCCAAGGCGAAACTGTAGCCTCCTTTCAGCTCTAAAACATATCTTTCCCCTGAGTGAACATGCACTGAGACAAGTGCTTGAGCAGTGCGATCTTCGTTGCTTAATGTCACTACTTCACAAGAGTTTAAAGGTACAGACATAGCCAAGGAAATGACCCACTGTATTCCTCCAAGAAGAAAGTTAAAAACAAGCAACTTTTCCAGAGGAGAGTTCAAAACATTATTAAGAACGTTCCATGACATTTCTTGACCGTCTGTTCTGTACACCAGACGCCAGCGCCTCTCGTGGCCTCGTTCAAGTTTGAAAGTTTCAATGTCATCCCTTAAGAGAATGCTTGACTGGTGAAGAGGCTGAAGAAGAGATCCCATGTCAGCATGTGGAATGTCTACTGGCAACAACCTGCGTTGCTGCTCACTGAACTTAGTGAAGTCAATGTCGGCAATGTAACGGGAAATGTCCCTTTCTTTGTCGGGTTGATGGCACCATTTATACAGAAATCTAAACAATCGGTATTCACTAAGTCGAGATTCCCGGTTACGAATGACGGCAAGCATATCCTCCTCTTCAAAGTCATCCACGTTTCCACGCATCGCATTCTCCATGATTTGATCGCTCTCAAATATCTTCGCCCGCTGGTAGAGTTTCTGCCAAATGAACTTGTCGCTGTTGTCATCCTTAACTGGTGCCTTTAAAATATTTATAGGGATTATGACTCTCTCACCTGTCTTCGCCGCGTCGATGGCACGAGAAAAACAGGCTGCGACCATCTTGCATTGGGTTGAGTTGATTCCCTCTGAGTCAGCCCATCTGTCAAACAAGCTATCAAGCTTCCCCACGGTGGTATTGCTGTACCTTGCAAAGTATTTCAAAAAATCCTCTCTTGTGGGATTGCTTCGTTTGATGGGCCTGGCTGCTGGATATTGACAAGGCTTTTCCTCCTTTACTGGAACAAGATCCTTGTCCCAGCAAACGAAGTACTTGTCACCGTCCAGATCACTTCCAGCGATCTCATCCGGATGAGGCCTGTTTCCTTCTGTTGGAAAAACAATGCAGTCTACCAAATGATGGCACTCAAGAATGTCAGTACACCGCAATATCCTGATGTCTCCTGGATGATAACAGGGATTTTTAGCAACCACTACATGCATGTCATTCAAAATTGTCGGGTGACCTCGAATTGTGGGTTGAAAGAAGACCGTTTTGGGTTTGAGATTCCCAGACGGATCACACACGCCATAAACATTTCTTGACTGCTCGATTGGAATCTTCAACTTGAGAGCAGCAGACTTTGCGGTTTTCTGTAAAGGATTTGCTTTGGATTGCTGCGGTTCACGAACCCGGTTGCGAAACTGCTCAAGTGATCTCTTTATCTTCTGGTCAATTTGTCCCGTCTTCAAGAGTTGCTCTGCCAGCTCAAACTCCCCACTGACGCACAGATACTTCACAGCCACTTCAGGACTTGTTGTGATTTCCTGAAGTTCCATGAAATACTTCTCTTGCTTTTGTAGAAAAACTTTATCGGGAATTCCAAGCGCCGATAAAAGCATTATGTACTGTTTGTTTAAGGAACCAAATTCGTTTGGCCTGGAAAAGCCCTTGTCAACGATCCCAAGTGGATGTGGTCCCATACGGCTCCATGTGAACTTCTCCATCGAAGGACGGATTTGCAGTCCTTTTTCCAAGTTTGGATTATGGCACAACACCCCTTTACAGCCCTTGAGGCGAATCTGAAATACAGATGGTATCTCAGGCGACTTAACACCTTCATACACAGTCTCAATGTTAAAGTTATTGGTCACCTGTTGGGCGCACTCTGTTGAAATGAAACCACATCCATCTGTGAAGTTGAACTTGTCCCGTTCAACGTCATCTACAACACTTATTTGTTCTTCTGGAATATCACAGACCGCCTTCGCAGTTGAAAAGAGTAGTCCAATTCTTGCAGCTCTCTTAGCAACATCTTGGATCCTCCCAAATTCACCGAAATGGGTCAAAATATCTTCCACGCTTCCTTGTGTCTCATTATACAGAACACAAGTTCTTTCTCTGAGTTGACTGGCACTGTGACCGAAGAACACAAAACAATCTTGGGCGGCATTCTTGTATTTAAGGGTAATTCCATTCTTCAGAAACTTCATTACTGCATCAAAAGGAGCGGAAGGGCTGAAGTGAACAATGAGAAAGTTCGCTGGATCGTAATCACGATACAAAGGGCACCTACTGTTCTTTGAATCATCTCTAACTTCAACCTTAAAATCCTTCCATTCGTAGTTTTTATCATCTCGTCTCGTGACATCCACTGCTATGGTTTTCACGATGATTTTGTCAGACTGGACAGCTGTCTTCTTTTTGCCGAAATGAATTAAGGGGAGACCATTCCCGTCATCTTCCACTGGTTTGAAACCCATGTCGTACAGTAATACGGACCTGTTCAAACTAAATAGAATCGCAGAAAAAGTTAAGTTGTTTAATTGGTAAGTAGCTCAGTCAAGTCAGTAAATCCACAGGCAGCCCAAGTTTGCAAAATATCGATATTTTGTTAAAGACACAAAAACTAGCAAATTGAAAACTCTCCTAAACGGCTTTACAAGTTTCCAGAGCAGCCAGGACATCGACAAATAAAACGTAAGTAATGTTGTATTGAGATACAGTGTTTTATGCGTTTCTATTTTGTTTTATGGTGATTCTGTATGCACTTCAGCACTTTCCCTGTTCACTTGCGCAGCTAGTTCTTTGTATGTACACATGCATTGCAAACTTGGGCTTCCTGTGGTAAATCTAGAAAATATGAGTATGACAGAAGTAGGAGATAAATGAAAGCGCTGCCAGTGGTGTAAATCTAAGGAACGTAGCTTAGTACTATTATACACTCCGTTTTCTAGCAATTTGCAGCTAGAAAACTTAGAAAATTAACCGAGCTATGCCTTTCGCAATCTGTTTCTGTGTTGCTTTGTAGATTTGACCATCTGGCCATGCGGAC
Source organism: Dendrophyllia cribrosa (assembly GCA_024195265.1). NCBI lineage: Eukaryota > Metazoa > Cnidaria > Anthozoa > Scleractinia > Dendrophylliidae > Dendrophyllia > Dendrophyllia cribrosa. The sequence goes on from JAJLRJ010000007.1 coordinate 1,189,548, forward strand.
TTGCATACTTCATTTTTACCTCATCGTGTTTTGCAATACGTAGAACCCGGAACGCAAAATGCAGTATTATTATTCAAAGTTAAACTCATCTTATATAATATTTTAAGGGTTAACTAAAGCACTGGTTGATGTTATTTACTGGATCTATTATATGTAAACACTGGTTGTTTACCATTTACACGGGAAAACCGGTTGGTCCACGGTTTGTGTAAATGGTAAGCAGAACTCCAGAAAGGGAAATTCCGTTTGAGATTGGCGTGTACCATTTACCATTTGACACCAGAAACAAACTGAGTAACCACGCTTACGCATCAAAACTGGCGCAGGGCCTGGAACTGGTAGATAAAAGCAAACGGTTGGGGATTTTGGACTACCTTTCAAGAAATCCCGTTTTCCCGTGGAAATTTCCGTTCGGGAAGAAAAAAATAGTCTTCCCATTTACATTCCATCCGAAATTTCCGGAGTTTTTGGGTAAATGGTAAACAACCACTGCTTTGCTTTATTACCCGATTCTGTTCAATTATTATTATCTCAGGCGCTTGTAGCGTTTTGTGTGGATTTTTTTTACATTATGCATTCTACGGTTTAACGAAATAATCCTGCTATCATTATTGTGTGACTGTTTTATGTTTATGAAAGAGATAAATGAATTTGTTAGTGATAGAATGGCCTTAAATAAGCTGAAATAACGCGACCTTTAATAGCTACTTTAATTCCTTCAATGAGAAGAACTCATTGATACATCTGAGATACAAGTCTTATTGTTGAAACCTTAAACTTTAGTATATAAATTATACGCCTTTGTCTTCTACGAGCTTCCATAAATTTGCGTTATTTATACCCGTGTCTATAAAAGAAACATTCTTGTAGCGTGGTGACTGATTCTCGCAAAAGGCTTGAATCAATGTAAAAGTATTTTTAAACTCACTGTTGATCCCTGGTACCTCAACAGAACGTTGACATCAGTTAACACGGCAATGATATGCCCTCCACAGAATTTGCTTTGCTGTCATATTCTCAAGGCGGAAGTTACATTGTAATGGCTCCTGAAATGTCTCTTGCCGGGAGTCTTGGTCTATAAACTTGAGACGAAATCACACGAAATTTAACGACACTGGGTTACCAACAAAACTAAGACACATACGTTATCACCGGTTTAACATCGAATAAGAATATTGACAATATTTCCTTTGTGTTCTTTTCCGGGAATTTTTAACTTGGCTCAGTCGACTTTCCCCGAAATCACATGATGGTTTAAAATTCATTTTCAAGGGATGGGTAGGTAAGGGAGTTTGTACTACAAACTCAATGAAAATATTCTTCAGATTAACCTTGTTGTCAATTTCCTTTGAATTGTAGTAGTTCGGAATTAAGCAATTTCGAGGTAAGTAAACAAGGTTTCTTTTGAATTAAAGACGTGTAGATCCAGATATTCAGACACAAAATTTCTTCATTTTTCCGTCTATTTACCCACTATGTAGGGGTCAGGTCAGTATTGACAGGCAACGCATATTTTAAAAACTTGATGTTAATTAACCAACTCAGCCAAGCACATAGAAACTGAAAACGCTAACGTAATCGTTCACGGATTTTCTATGTGAAGAGAATTTTCGCATCGCGGGTGTGTGTGTGTGGTTTTTTTTTTTCGACTTTGATAGAGCTTCAGTAGGGAATGTTTTCCTAGCCGAAGCATCGCGGAAAAGATAGAGAGAAAATTCACAAAAGATCGGTCACCGTGAAGTTTTTTCGCTTGATATTGGGCACCCAAGACCGTAGCGACGCGTACTAACAACTTAACCATTTGATGAAATAACGATATATATCTTCGAATTCAAGGCAAAAATCGTAACTACAGTGCAATGCTTCGCGTGTTTATCTGTGGGGCTCACAGCGTCGGGAAAACAACTTTAGTCGATGAAGTCGGAAAAGCGGTGAATTTGCATGTCGAAGCTGAGGTAGCGAGAAAAGTAATCAAGAATTTAAAACTTCGACGAGAAGACTTTGATCCGAAGATTAACCCAGCTAAGTTCGAGGAACTGCAAGAGAAGATTTTAGAAGCACAGTGCGAAGTTGAGAGGCGTAATTTCAAGAATGGGACTTCGTATATCGCCGATAGGGGAATCGACCCACTCGTTTATGCGTTGGTTTACCTCGGAGAAAACAGTATGAAGAGACTTTTGAATTTGCAATCTTGTAAAGAATGCGTGGACAGGTGAGTTTGCCGATCAAAACAATCTTTTTATTTCCTTCCTTTTACTCCGAAAATATGCCAGTTATACTGTCGCAAGCTCTCAAAACAACAGCCCTACATAAAACTACCCACTTGTTCAAGAATTCAGAATATATTTTATTATCCACGCAGTGACGCAAACGTTCAGTTAAAAACGCTTAAAGATAACCGACATAACCGTGTCGAGGATTGAAAGAGTAATTTGAAAACTCGATATAAATTACCATAAACGTTTGTCAGTCTGAATTAAAACTGGCGATTCAGGTTGGAAAAAATATAGTCCTTATTTGTTTGTTTCCATACTTTGATCTGTTTATACTTTGAGATGACGCAAATTCAAACGAAGCGGAACTGATTTTAAAGAGCAAAATCGACCTAATTCGGCTATTGTTCAGCTTTGGCCACAAAAGACAGTGTTCAACTGTTAAGGCATCTTTTCTTAGGTTCTGATTGAAGTACACCGCTTGAACGCACAAACCACGGTTTTCTGAACCGGTCTACTTTGATTTGCGTATGTCATGTTGATATACCAGTTTGTACTCAGGGGTTTATTCTGTCATTTCCGCATTAATATTCTCACTGAGAGCACTCAGCGAATATTTGTAAGAAAGCCTTCAAAACACCTCTGATACTTTATAATTTTAAAGGGGCAAGTCTGGATAAATTTTTATGAAAAAGGAGAGTTTAAGAAGGGATAACAGTGGAAACTTAGATAACAATATCCAGGGCCATCTGACAATTTAGAATACAAAATGAAGAAAGCAAGGCCGAGAAGTGATATCATTGTAGAAACCAAGTTTTGGTTTATTTCAAGATAATTCGGATATTGAAACTTACAATATCTCGGCTCTTATTTCACTGAATACTGGAGCTTAATCACTGGAAAAACTTCAGACACCTATTAATGAGTCCGAAACATTTAAATGGGATTTTTGAATAATGCCTATCTGTTTTACCGTCTCGTCGCTGATGAGAAAAAAAGGAGCGATTGTATACGAATCAGCTGGGTGCTTTCTGCATCAAAATAGTTGCTTCACTTATTCTTCACGCCCTCTTTTTCAACACGAACACCCTGACAATCTCGTTTACTGCTTGTGTGACACAGAAATTCTTGCATTGACAGGATCCATATAACTATTCAACTCGTTGACTTTTTTTTCTCAATGAAACGCGCGTTGCATTTACCCACTAAACTAAACTGCGACTGGGGGTGGTGTATTCGAAATCAAAGTTTGGAACCCCCCCCCCCCACCTAATCAACAATTCCTGGATCCGCCAATGAAACGTGAACCCGGGCACTGATAACAATGAATGCTTTTCACAGGGTCTGACACTTGTTTGTCCAGCCAGCAGTTTATCGGTTCTGTTCTGGTGTACGGGTTCACAAGGGATTTCACATTCTTTTCCTTTTGTTTTTAAGGTATTTAAAAGTCCACGTAGTTTACTGTTTAGTCTTTTGTCCATGTGTACACCAGGGCAGAACCAATTTACAAAATCATTTCAATTCTTTTCATTCTTTCAGGTATAAGAACTCGTTAGTATTCGTGGTGCGGCCCTTCCCAGAATGCATACAGACAGATAGCATTCGCCTCGTTCCCAAGATGGACGAGTTAATGGATTACACGGACAAAATGGAGGCTGTTCTACAAGACAATTCCATTCCTTATACGGTCATTGACATGTTGGATCTTAAGGAAAGAGTGGAAATAGTGAAAGAAAAAATACAGGAATACAAAGGACTGAAAGGTCTGACAACAAGGTCTGACAGAGACGTTATCTATATTCGAGATGATTAATAACTGTATGAATATTACTGTAATATTGGAAGCATACTGAATCGGTTTTGTATTCATTTTTTTACACAGGACGATCCACTAAAAACTAATACCTTTGGGTCAATTATTTTAAGCGAATTTTAGACCGGCTTAATTAAGAAAACCGTGGTCTAAACCAAGAGAAGTTTACAACTATGAAATTTTTATACGAAATACATGTATGTTTATCCTTCGCCGGGGCAAACAAACAAATAAACGTTGCATCACATTATTTTCATGAATTGCGCGAGTCTTTACTAAATTTCACCAAGAGATCATAATTGGACAGGTCCAATTATTTTCTCTTGATTTCACCTATATCTCTCTTTTTACTATGTTTATTAATTATACTATTGTAAGTATTAAATACGAAATAAATATGCATATGTCTCACACAAGCAAGTTTTCTGCAGGACTTTCACTGCCGATATATCAGAGTTATTGACTTGCAATATTGCAAAATAGTGTACAGGTTTTTATGTTATAATCTGTTAATAAATATTTTAAGGCAGTGAGTTCCAGCCGGACTGACTGTGATGATATCAAACTTTTCTAAAAAATATTGTACATAAATAAATATCAGCGCAACGAGTAGTAACAAAATCAAAGTTAAATACACGAAATCAAATCAAATCAAATCAAAGTTAAGGCCCTGTCACACTATTGCGTATGAGAGAAACGTATGAGTTACGTATGAAAATTCATAAAATAATTTTCATACGCACAAATCCCCTTGAAAATACAGCGTTTAACCAGCGTACTTAACCTATGAGTAACGTACCTCTAGCGTGACTCTCGCGTATTCAGCGTAGACCTAGCGTATGCTTAGCGTATAAACCATACGTCCGAATACGCACAAAATTTTTAAGCATGATTAAAACAATTTTTCTGCCTCTCCGTATGCCAGCGTATGCCACCGTAAGCGACCGTGCTTGAAACGTATATAACCTATGCCTAACGTAGCCCTAGCGTATGTCAGCGTATACGAGTGTATGAGTGCTATTTTTCATACGCTGGCATACGCTTGTACGATACGCAATAGTGTGACAGGGCTTTGTCGTGTTTAAATAAAGATTATTGATTGATTGATTGTCTTAGTTTGTCAAAAAATACTGTCCATCGCAAAAAGGTATAGAAATGTGTCTATTCTAAGGTCTGATTGTACTGCGCATTTGAACATATTTCGTACGTAATATACGCAATATAAAATGAATATTATAACTACTATTCAATAATAAATATTTAATGGCACTAAATTTCTAGCCGGACGATAACAAAGTTATTTCCTTACGGATTGTCAAACAACTGATCCTCCACGGATTTATAATACACCAAATAAGATCTCATTACAATATAACCCGGGTCTCTGGTGGGATGCGGCTCTGAACCATTAAACAAACCGAAGTATT